>CM021109.1:454455607-454946128 GCA_007115665.2 Sequoiadendron giganteum | reverse complement strand
TATATATATATATATATATATATATATATATATATATATATATATGATTTTGGCGGCTTCTACATGATATGCAGTTATATGTTATGGATGATGTTTTATTTCTATATGATTATGTTTCCTAGATGATGTATGTACATGTGTTATAAATGAATGTTTCTATATGTTATGAGTTATGCATTTTATAATGATGTTATGGTGATTCTATTTACTTATGATAATGGATGCATATGTTCTATATGATGCTTATTTACATGTGATGGTGATATGTACATGCAATATTTACATTATGGATGCTATGATGATGCCATGCCTATTATGTCTTGATTTTGGATGCCATGCAACTATATGAAATGCTAATGGAATGTATGCAAATGCAAAATAACCTAATGTTTTTAATGTGTCACAGGACTTTATCATTATGTTTGTCAAAGAGAAATGTTAAGATGAAATTAATTCAAAATGTTAATAAGAAATAATTAAGGTTGCTTGATTAAGACAAGATATAATGATGGTTGATTGATTGAGAAAAATACATAAGCTTCGA
Organism: Sequoiadendron giganteum; assembly: GCA_007115665.2. NCBI lineage: Eukaryota > Viridiplantae > Streptophyta > Pinopsida > Cupressales > Cupressaceae > Sequoiadendron > Sequoiadendron giganteum. The sequence continues at coordinate 454,945,584 of CM021109.1, read as the reverse complement.
TATATTACCAAATACGCTATACTTGCTTGTTATCATCATTGGGCAGGACATGACATAGATGGATAGTACACACTATGATATTAGATAGACCATAGTGTACCAAGTCATCCATCTGCGAAAAACAAACAGTCATACACAAGGAGTGTCTTAGCTCATACTAAGGATAATATTTCCCCAGTCGTTTTGTTGAGACAAACCACAGACATCAGACAAATAAAAGGGTCATGAGATGTCATTGCTCCTCTAAGTCCTTGATCGGACATCCTTGAGGAAACTAGTAACATGACTCAAAAACCAATGTTTAAAAAGACAATTGACAGACAACAGTCAAAGAAAAAGAGTCTTGAGACATCCTTGCTTCTCTAAATCCTTCAAGGGACATCCTCGAGAAAGCTAGTAACCAGACTAATTCACAAATCGATAATAAGATAAGACAAAAATAAGATATAAAGTCATAAAGCCAAATAAATGCATTCGCCAAAACTTGATCTTGTGGGATTGTTTGATGTTTTGATGTTTGACATAGCGTAATGTGAGAGAATGACACATACCACATAAGACGTTGAGTCTAGTTTCGACTTGGTGACTTATGTATAAGGCATGACAAAGCCTGGTTTCAGAAAAGACACGTGTTGTATAAGATGTTGGAGTCTGATGACATTGAAGTGACAAGCCACATGAGACTATGACAATTTGATGACGTCTGTTGACAAGAAAGACATATCTTGTGTAAGACATAGGTTGATCGTTTTGACAATGTGTACGATATTGACTTGATGACAGTTTAAGATGTTTTGCCTTGTTGATGCATGACTTGTTTTGATTCTTTGATTGATAAAAAGTGTGTGCATGGACAGTGTAATGACATGAGATGATACCCTAAACTATGATATGCAACTTGTGTGATAGTGATTGTGAATGAACCCTATTGGACTGACCTAGTGTGGTCTCGGGAGCTCATTAATTGATTAGCCTTGCCTACGTTGTACATGCAGAGACCTCGTAGTTCGACACGACCAATGAATTTGAATATACAAAGAGTCATGATTTTAAATGTGTGTGATACATGACAAACCTAGACTGACAAACCTAATGCCTCGGGGGCACATCGATTGATGGCCTTGCCTACGTCCTAGTCGCAGAGGCAACATAGTTCGACTATGTCTATGATTGAATTAACATGACCGACTTGACATGATTGACCTGACTCTGTTTTTTTTTTTTGGATTTTCTGACACATTTTTGATTTTTTTTGGATTTTTGAAGTTTTCTATTTTTTTTGGGATTTTTCAAGACATTTTCGATGGTGTAACGTTATGTACAAGGTGTTAGGGCGTAGAACAAGGATTTTCCCCCAGTCGGGAATAAGATTAGGAAGATGGAGTGGATAGTGTGATGGAATGGACGTTAGATGCCAATCGTTCCAAGTTATGGATAAGACAACCATTTATTATGAGTGATGGTGAAAAAGTTCGAATAGAATGATGGTAGACGGAAGAGCGTGCTTGACTACACATGGCGCCTATTTGCTAGGTTTTCACCATGGTACTTATCCATAGCACCACTTAAGCGGTTTTCACTATTGGATGGATTATTTCTCTTTACTCTTTTTTTTTTATTTTCTCAATTTTTTTGTTGTTACAAAGATGCCTGTTTGCCAGGTTTTCATCAAGGTAACTTTTTTTTGTATTTTTCCAGATTAAGATACGGATTCTCAGAGACTAAGCATAGAACCTCTTTAGATGCAGATTGTTGATAGGGGACAAAAGTGGCTCGCCTTCAAGAGTAGAGAGTTGGTACACTCTTGATCCAAAGGCTTCTGTGACTATATAGGGCCCCAACCAGTTAGGTTCAAACTTACCTGGTTTCTCTCGTTCTGCTTGGTTCTTAGGATTCTCCATTAATACCAGGTCACCAATGTCAAAATGTCTATTGAGAACCTTCCTATTGTAGCTACAACGAAGACGATTCTGATATGCTTGTAAATGATCTAATGCTTTCTGTCTTTGTTCATCCAACAATTCTAGCTCTTGTAACCTTGAGACACGGTACTCTTCATCATCAACATGACCCTTCAAGGATACCCGTAGAGAAGGTATTTCAACCTCAATAGGTAAGATAGCTTTGGACCCGAATGCGAGGGAAAATGGAGTGGCATCAGTGGGAGTACGAATGCTTGTGTGATAAGCCCATAAGGCAGGATTAAGCTGTAGGTGCCAATTAGGGCTAGCGTCATTGACAGTCTTCTTAAGGATTCTAACAATAGTCTTATTAGATGCCTCAGCTTGGCCATTACCTTGTGGGTAATACGGAGTGGAGAAATGGTGTTTGATGTGGAATTCTTCACATAAATGGCATACTCCTTGGTTCTTGAATGAGCGACCATTGTTTGTGATTATGGATTGTGGTACACCATATCGACAAATGATATAGTTTAGGATAAACTTAGATATTTGTGTGCCGGTTATGTATGTCATGGGAATAGCTTCAATCCATTTGGTGAAGTATTCGGTGGTGGTGATGATGAATTTATGGCCATTTGATGATGGAGGGTGTATCTTACCTATGAGGTCGAGTCCCCATTGGGCGAAGGGCCATGGTGAAGTAATTGGATGAAGCTCCTACGCTAGTGCTCTTATCAAGTCTCCATGTATTTGACATTGTCTACATTTCTTTACAAAGACGTATGAATCTTTCTCCATTGTAAGCCAATAGTAACCTAGTCTCATAATCTTGTGGGCTAGAGTGGGACCACTCGAATGAGATCCGCATATACCCTCATGTACCGCTCGCAAAGTTGTTTGTGCTTCTTTAGCATCAAGACATCTCATAAGGGCGTTATCTAAGGTGCGTCTATATAGGGTTTCTCCGATGATGGTGTACTTAGCTGACTTTCGGATGAAGGTTCGACGTTGGTTGTTGGACAAGTCTTGGGGTAAGGTTTGGTCAGTGAGGTAGTCGAATATGTCTTTATACCAAGGAGACATAGGACCAACAATGGTACACACTATCGCAGTATCAGGGACATCATAAGCGGGAACCAAAAGCTGTTTAACCAAGAACTCGAACTTAGGCACATTACTCAAAATATCCAACAAGGAACCCACGGTTGCCATTGCATCTGCAACTCTATTCTGGATACGTGGTATTTATTGAAAAGTTATGTCTTTGAAATACTATTTGAAACTATCAGCCATTCACTTGTATGGTGCAAGCTTCTCATCCTTAGTCTCGTAGTCATCATTTACCTGTTGGATTACAAGTTGAGAGTCGCCAAAAACATGTAGGCTCTTAATTTTCCATTGAACTACCATTGTCAACCCTATCACTAGAGCTTCATATTTTGCTATATTTTTGGTACAATGGAAAGCAATCCTGAATGATTTGGGAATGGTATCACCTTGAGGTGTGACAAATAAGATACCAGCTCTTGAACCACGATTTGTGTGTGACCCATCAAAGTATAGTTTCCATTATGTTTTAATGTCAATGTTGAAGAGGAATTCATCTGGAAAATCTGCCACTAATGGATGGTTTGCCTTTATAGGTGCATCAACTAGTTGATCTGCAATCACCTGTCCTTTTATTGCCTTCCTTTTGACATACTGAATGCCATACTCGCTAAGTATCATGACCCATTTAGCCAATCGGCCTATTAAAGCTGCCTTACTTAGGAGTATTTAAGTGGATCAATCTTTGCAATTAGCATTGTTTGTTGATTGAGCATATAGTGCCAAAGTTTTTGGGTAGCAAAAACTACCACAAGACAGGCACATTCTATGTTGCTATAATTCAATTCATAGCCCACTAAGGTACAACTGATATAATAAACGACTCTCTCATGACCTTGATCATCGTGTTGTGCGAGAAGAGTCCCTAATGCCGACTGAGTTGCTGAGATGTAAAGTATCAATGGTTTTTCCTCTATAGGTGGCATTAAGACTGGTGGAGTAAGCAAATATTCCTTGATTTGTTGGAAGGCCTCTTGAAATTTAGGGGTCCATACAAATGGTACTCCTTTCTTGAGTAGATGCTGAAATGGATGTATTTTATCCGCCAGTTGTACTATGAAACATCTAATTGACTGTAATCTCCCTTGTAGGGTTCTGAGTTGACCAATACTGACTAGAGGAGGCATTTCTATGATAGCTCTTACCTTCTCTGGATCTACTTCAATGCCTCTGCGAGAGATGATATACCCTAACAGTTTCCCTGATTTGACTCCAAAGACACACTTCTTCGGATTTAGCCTGACATTGTAATTCTCTAGCCTTTGGAATATCTTGTCTAAGACTTTCAAATGATCTTCCCTTGTTTCTGATTTTGCTATGATTCCATCTACATAATCTTCCATGAAAGTATGTACAAAGTCATGGAAAATTGTAGTCATGGCCCGCTGATAAGTAGCTTTTGCATTCTTAAGGTCAAACGGCATGACATTCCAACAGTAGGCGCCCCATGGACACATGAAAGCTATCTTATGTTGGTCTTCAGTTGCTATTTTAATCTGGTTATATCCCGAGAAACCATCTGTAAGAATGGGGAAAATCAAATAGTATAGATTAAGTGACAGCCAACACTTCTAAACTATTATCCCAATCTAAACAAGAGAATACAAACAAAGAGAGCAATCAAAATGAAAGCAAATGAAATAAAGTACTCCCCTTTGAAGTTGATTCTTTCTCTTGTCTCTCCTATTTCTTATGCCAATATTGCCCTTAGATTTGTTGATGAAGTTGTCCAAATACCTGCAAATAGTAAGCAAGAAAGTTGGAGATAATTAGCTGTTCAATTGAAAATGGAGGGGAAGGGTTGCTTTTATAGACAACCATTCAAATGGATGAACGAGATTGATCTTCTAGAAAGATTCTAAGATCAACGGATGAGGATTCATGAGAGGGAAGTTACGAAATGGATGGCCAAGATCGAGTTTCTAGAAAGATGCCAAGATCTACGGTTAAGAATTGATGCAACCAGAATATGCCATGCATGGAAAAGATATGACGCCGACGGCTATGACGCCTGATGGCTATGAAAGACATGCAGGACATGCAGACTATGACATGAAATAATGACAGGGGATCTTTGACCAAAATAGAGGGATAAATAATTTACTTTAAATTATTTATTTGAAAATGGAAGGGGATGACAAGTGGCAAATAAATAATTTATTTTAAATTATTTATTCGAAAATGGAGGAGAAGGACAAGTGGCAAATAAATAATTTATTTGGAGGAAATGAAAAAGGAGATTTAATTAAATTCATAAATTTAATTAAAGGAGGAGATATAAATTAAATATGGATAATTGATTAGGATCAATTATTTAAAGGAGAAGAATGACACATAATTAAATAATTTCGTTAATTATTTAATTATAGAAAAATAAAAGGTCAAATAATTATTATTATCTGACTATAGACATGTGATAAAAGATAAATAATTAAATAAATAATGATTTATTTAATTATTGAAGAAAGGGGTATTAGTGACGCAATTAAATAATTTTAATTGATCAAGATAGAAATGAGAAGGTGAATCAATTAAATAATTTAAAAACTATTTAATTAATAAAGGAATATGATCGAACATAATAGAATAATTAAAATTATTCAATTATTGAAAGATGATGACTAGGAAAAATGATGCTCATAGACTTAGGACATTTTTCAGTGTCTACATTTTGCCCCTCTTTGACATAATGTAGTTCATTGCATTGTGTCAAAGAAATTTAATTCTGAAATATGCCCCAGTGTAAAGAGAAAGGGGAAGGATGACCAAGAGGGTTGTGGTATGCCCCCTCGAGAGGACATGTGGGTTCAAAGAACATGAATGTGCTCTTGAAATGGAAGATAAGACTAAAGGATGAAGGATAGAAGAAATGTTAGCATGAAAAGGGGAAAGAAGATAGACAGGAAATGATAATAGAACCAACTTCCATGCTTACATTTATATTTATCATCATTGGGCATCGAAAATGTCACAAATGGACCACAAACACCATGGTATGATATAGACCAAAGTGTGCAAGGTGACCATTTGGGAGAGACAAATCTTCAAAAAGACAAGGAATGCCCCAGCTCATACTAAGGACCCAATTGTCCCAGTCCTTTTGCCAAGACAAACCACAGGCAACAATCAAAGAAAAGAGGCCATGATCCATCATCGTCCCTCTAAATCCATTGATAGGACATCCTCGAAGAGACTAGTAACATGACCCAAAACCAATAGAAAAGATAAGAAAATCCAGACCAACAAAGTTTTTGCCAAGATAGTGTTTTCCAATGATAATGATGATTGTTTGATTGGTTGATTAGGTTGACCACGATGACCGAGTTGATTGATAGGTTAATAAGGATCGATAAAATGATTTAATTGACCATGCCTAGCCTCAGGAAGGACACATCTTGATGAAGGCAAGATTGATTGACCAAGCTGATAAGATTGAGTGGTGTGACAAAGTTGATTGATAATGATAATGCCCGGTTTCAAGAAGGACACATCCTGATTAAGGAAAGATTGATTGACAAAGTTGGCAAGATTGTTTGATTGTTTGACAAAGATTTGATGAATATGACCAATCGATGTGATGATACCCAACCGCAAGAAGGACACATCCTGTTTAGGTAGAGGACACATCTGAGAAAGTTGACCAAGTGACAAGTCTTGACATGATACCTAACTGCAAGGACACATCTTGCTTAAGGTAAATGACAAGGTTGAGAAAGTCTAATCCTAGGAAGGACGTATCCTGATAAAAGACAAGAGATAAGACCGAATGAGACAAATGACATAATGCCCCATTCCGATATAAGACTAGTGACCTGATTGAGTTGATGATAAGATAATTGATTGATGAAAGATTTAATTTGTTTGTTGTTTCTTGATGTAGTTTGAATGATGATTGCTTTCAGATCAAGAAAATGACCCAACTCGATGAACCCTAAAGGACTTGACCTAGGGGGCCTCGGGGGCTCATCGATAGATGGCCTTGCCTATGTAGCAGTGCATAGAGACCTCGTAGTTCGACATGACTTGAATTTGTCTTATTCAATAAATACTGGTCATGATTTTATTTGGACAACCTAAAGGGACTGACCTAATGCCTCAGGGGATCATTTAAGATGAGCCTTGCCTACGTAGCAAATGCGCAGAGGCAATTTAGTTTGACCACTCTAAAAAAATCAATTCAAACTCAAACTTAGAGTCAGACTCTATTTTTTAGGAGTTTTGAATTTTTCTGATGTTTTTGGATTTTGAGGATTTTATGATTTTTTGGATTTTGAAATGTTTTGATTTTTTTGGATTTTGAAATGTTTTGATTTTTTCAAGACATTTTATGGTTTTTTTGGATTTTTTCAGGACAATCAACTAGGAAGGCATGCACACGAATCTAAGGACAAACATGATCTTGCCCCTAGTCAAGCTGAAAACCAATTGATAGGTGATGATGATGATGACAATGTTGTTTGATAGGGGAAAGACACATCCCGAAACAACATGAAAAGATATATCCCATGATGATTATGTGACTAAAGGATCAAAGTTTTCAGCAAGGCTAGGAACAAATCCGAGGAATGTTTTGGATGATGTGCTAGGTTGCATAGCAAGATTGTATGGATTAGGCTTCATTGCATTTGGAATGAATAACCCTAGGACCAGATGGGATTATGGAGGGCACTTGGATAAGTGAGTTATAATCCTTAAACCAATAACAAGGGAAACCAAGTCCAACAATAGGTATGAAAAGATAATGGATTGCTTTTGGCAAAGGATAAGAGACATGAGGATTATTGGATGGAAGAATTAGGATATGATCTCCAAGGACTATTTCACATAGGAATAATTTGTTTTCTCCAAGATATGGGTTTGGATAAATTCTATGAAGGAAATGACATGATATTTCATGGGTAGTGTATGACCAAAGGATAGACATGTCCAAAAAATTTCCAAAGCATGATTTATGTTTGTACCCCATTTCTTATCAAGATCAAGGTAGGCGGGAAAATGGATGGAAATGATATGGATTGGATAGATAGATGGAAATGCTATGAGAAAGGCATGGGAGATGAGACAACTTGCCCCCAAGTGTAATAATCCACATAGATAATTTCTCTTACACATGACGCCTGTTTGCCAGGTTTTCATCATGGTACTTATCCAAAGCGCCATAAAAATGGTTTTCACTATTGGATGAAATTTTTCTCTTTACTATTTTTTTTTCTTTCATTTTGATGATGTCACACAAGACGCCTGCTTGCCAGGTTTTCATCAAGGTGACATATTTTTTGACTTTTTATATCGATTTGATAGTTTGGATGACTGTTGATTGTTCTGAATCTTTTGATGGTGTTGATGTAGATACTGGTGTCATGATATGCCAATAGTGACCTTTATGGAGTAATTGTCTTGTCAAGATCATAGCACTTACATACAACTAATCGATGTCATTGTGATCCTCTTTGATACTAGTGTTGGCCTTATCAAAATACGCACATCGTGATAGAGTACCATGGGAGTCCTTATGATAAAGGGTTGCTGCCAAGATGCGATGGATTTGTGAAGTAGGATTTTTAGACTTTAGACGAGATGCAAGATTATGATGGATAATGGTAGGTGTGGATAGAAAATTTGGTGTTTTCGATGTAGCAATTTTTATTTTCCAAACTTGGGATGGTGGATGATGGAGTTTAGAAGTTTGATTAGGATAGTGTTTGGAACCAACATTTTTATATGCCTTTCTTGATGACCATTTTAAAGGAGGTGGAAATTTACTATATGTGGGAGTCCTCTTTTCTTGTGGCTCCATATTTTGATTGAATTTTGGATTTGAAATATTTTCTTTCTTTGATCCATTTTAACTTCATTTGTCCACTTGAATTTTTGTTTGATTCAATGGCCTTTGACATTTGATTTTGAATTTTGGATTTATAATAATTTTCTTTTTGTTGGTTCCAAATGGAAGATTTATTCATGTTGGAATGATGGTTTATGGTGTGGATGGAAGGAGTGTTGGCAACAACCTTATGACAAGGACTACTCATGGCCCCTATTTTGATGTTTATATTAGATAAAGTTGCCCCCAATATCAAGGAGGTACCACTAACATCATTTGATTCTCCGATTGAAGAATAACCAAGACCTTGATGTCTAGGATTTGCATAAAATTGTATTTGTTCTATAATGCCTTGCTCATGTAGACCTAGTCCTCTTCCTTGATACTGCATGCTCTGACAGATTTTGTTTCTGATGAGGTATTTTTTATTTTGAAAACAAGATGCTAATCCATCATTTTGTATGTGGAAATTGTTACTTGGAATCTCCTCATCTACAAGAAATATTGCTTTGACAAAGGTGGATGCTCCTAATTGATAGGATGTTTTAGATTTATCATTCATCATGCTTGTTTCTTCTCGATCATTTGGGACATCAATCTGATTTGTCGTAGATTTTGTATCTTCTTCTTTGACTTGATCCATAGTAGCTTCTTTGTGTTCTCCTTTGACTTGATCAATAGTAGTTGCTTTATGCTCTTCTTTGATGTTATCCATATCATTGATTTGATTATCTATGTGTCCAAAGGAGGCAAGTGTCTCATTTTGGGAAATGGAGGTGTTTTGTGTTTGGATGGGATCATCTTCAAATGTTTGATCATGAATGGCATAAAGGTCAATAAGAGGATCATTTTGGATTTCTTGTTCAATGGTAGGATCTTGGTCAAAAATAGGTGTATCTTGGAGAACATGGTTGTGAATAGACTCTTGAACAAGGATAGGTGTATTTTGGATGCCATGATTATCTAGAAGGACTTCTTGGATGGACTTAAGGATGGAATCATGAGATGGACTGCTTCGATCTTGATATGAAAGTGAAGTTGTGATGTCATGCTTTGGACTTTCTTTTTGACATGTATCCTCAAGTTTAGACAATGAAATTTTATTTTGCTCAAGGATATAATTTTCTTTGATAGATCCAGGATTTTGACATGGCAATAATGAAGCTTCAATAGCAAGATGTTTTTCGGTATTGGTAGGCAATGGAGGACATGATGGTGACAAATGGTTGGATGGTGTAGGATCAACAATGTGATTGGATTTCCTAAGTGTGTTTTCATTTAGGAGTTGAACAAGTTCCTTTGCTAGTTGTTCTTGGAGAGTATTAATTAATGTGATTTTATTGGATGGTATTGTAGTTTGGGATGGAGTGGATGGCAATGGGTTAGTGGATGATGGATTAGGATAAGATGTGGAGGATTGGAATGGACTAGTGGATGATGGATTATGATAGGATGTGGAGGATTGGAATGGGCTAGTGGAAGGTTGGTTTCCCTTGTCAAGGCTAGGATAAGGATGAGTAATGGAAATTTTTGGGGGATTAATGGTACGGATTGTGTCAAGTGACTCTTGATAGTGGGGGTAGATGGATGAAGGACTGAAGCTTATGGATTGTTGGTAAGAAGGGTATGTGAGTGGTTGGGATTGGCGATTGAGGATTGATTGATATTCAGCTTAACTACGAAGAAGATCAAGGTAAAGTGAAGACATGGTCATGAATTTGGATTAGGATGGATAAGGAAAAATTAGTGAGGACCATACAAAAATTTTGACCTTTGGATGACAATGCACGGTTCTAATGCAAAATGGATATGAAACTACGCTATCTTTTTATTTTATTTTGAGATTTTCAAGGATATAAGGATGCAAAGTGCTAATGTACCTAAGACCAAGATTAAGGAATGGTGGAATGATAATGACCCTATTACCAAGGATATCATATGAAAGGATGAACCTATGGGTGAATGCAAACTAAAGACGTCACTAATGGAATATTTGAGCAATTTTTACTTATTTTTGGTTTTCGATAGAGGTTGTTTGATATCAAATTGGACAAATTTGGTCTTGGGTTTTAGACTGCAAAATTTGGAATTGTTTCAAGTTGAATGTGTGTGTTTCCAGATTTGTGAAAGGTGTTTATTTGTCTCAATGTCTTAAAAAAAACACTTGGCAAACACAATATCTTGTCTTTGAAAATTTGAAAATATGCACAATGAAGACAAGCACAACCTTAGGTTAAGCAAGGACAATATTCGCTAGATTCCACGTGGGTTTCCCCAACCGCACTTATTCTTAGGGTGTGAATCCAGAAGCTTGGCCGCACGGGCTTCCCCTTACATTGCACTCACTTCTCAGGCCAACCAAGCTTCCAACCCCCATAAAAATCCCATGGTAGGTTGATCACCTCTACTAAGAATTGCGAGAATGTGGATGCCTTCACAACGACCATTGTTGCACTAGCAAATAGAAGGATTTTGGCAACTACACAAAAGTTTTTAGTTTGGGACCCCCGTTCGAGTGGCCATACATGAGGCACAAGATTAAGCTCCGTTTAGGAGGCACTCTAGCCTGAAGAGGTTACGCTCAACAGGGTTTTGGGGAGTACTACTTGGTCCGTATGACACATCCGCACTCGTAATCCTAGGCTTTCCCTTAGGATTCACATTTATATACCGGTCGGGGGTAGCTTGGCCAAAAAGCTCCGTTGCCGGTTTGAGTCGCCTTGGGGTGAGTACTTTTTTCCACCAAGGAAGGCCCAAGTTCTAGAGGCAATAACCGTTTCTCTTACACCCAGGATCGCATAAATGCGTAAGGGGAGAGGATACTTTGATTATTGCATCAAAAGGTAACACAAAATTGAAGACACTTATAAATTTTAATTACCAAATGATAATGTGAGGAGGACAAACAAGACACTTTGTTTATTTTAAAAGTTTAACTTGATGTAAAACAAACAAAGTTCATTTTAAGCCAATGACATGAAATGCATGTTCATTTTAACCATATGAGTGTGAATGCAATTTGTGTTCATTTTAAGCCCATGACATGAAATGCATGTTCATTTTAACCGATGAGTGGAAATGCAATTTGTTGTAGTTGTTGAAAGCAAACAAAATTGATTATGCCAAAAAAAATTAAAAGCTCAATTTTTGTTTCTAAAGAAACAATTTGTTTAGACTCCCTCCAAGCTGTGCCACATGCTAAAAACAAGAGATTAGTAACTCAAAAGAAATGACAACAACAAATTAAAACAACCACAACTTTCTCAAAATTTAACGAAATTTCAAATCGTTTATATCCATGGAAAACTAAAACTCAAACCTTCAAAACCCAGAAATTTATTTTCCAAGATTTTGCATTAAAAAATGTTATAGGCAAAAGAAAACGCGGGTTTTAACAGCTAAACTAAAAAAAAAAACAAATACTAAAATAGCCATAACTTTCTCAAATCTTAACGAAATTTTAAACCGTTTGAAGTTTCGGAAAGCTGAAAACGAGGGCTACAAAACCTAGATGATAATTTTTAAAGAATTTATGCACCCATTTTTCTATGCTCAAAAGAATATGACAGGATTTTATGCAACTTCTTGGCTGTAACCTGCAAAACAACCAAACAAACAAGAAAACAAACGATTTTTTTTTTTTGCAATATTATTCGATTCACATCAGGTTCACCAATGTAAGAATGGGGACAATCAAATAGTATAGATTAAGTGAAAGCCAACACTTTTAAACTATTATCCCAATCTAAACAAGAGAATACAAACAAAAAGAGCAATCAAAATGAAAGCAAATGAAATAAAGCACTCCCCTTTGAAGTTGATTCTTTCTCTTGTCTCTCCTATTTCTTCTTATGCCAATATTGCTCTCAGATTTGTTGATGAAGTTGTGCAAATACCTGCAAATAGTAAGCAAGAAAGTTGGAGATAATTAGCTGTTCAATTGAAAATGGAGGGGAAAGGTTGCTTTTATAGACAACCATTCGAATGGACGGACGAGATTGATCTTCTAGAAAGATTCTAAGATCAATGGATGAGGATTAATGAGAGGGAAGTTATGAAATGGATGGCCAAGATCGAGTTTCTAGAAAGATGCCAAGATCTACGGTTAAGAATTGATGCAACCAGAATATGCCATGCATGGAAAAGATATGACGCCGATGGCTATGACGCTTGACGGCTATGACAAACATGCAGGACATGCAGACTATGACATGAAATAATGACAGGGGATCTTTGACCAAAATAGAGGGATAAATAATTTACTTTAAATTATTTATTCGAAAATGGAAGGGGATGACAAGTGGCAAAATAATTTATTTTAAATTATTTATTCAAAAATGGAGGAGAAAGACAAGTGGCAAATAAATAATTTATTTTAAATCATTTATTTGGAGGAATTTAAAAAGGAGATTTAATTAAATTCATAAATTTAATTAAAGGAGGAGATATAAATTAAATATGGATAATTGATTAGGATCAATTATTTAAAGGAGAAGAATGACACATAATTAAATAATTTCGTTAATTATTTAATTATAGAAAAATAAAAGGTCAAATAATTATTATTATCTGACTATAGACATGTGATAAAAGATAAATAATTAAATAAATAATGATTTATTTAATTATTGAAGAAAGGGGTATTAGTGACGCAATTAAATAATTTTAATTGATCAAGATAGAAATGAGAAGGTGAATCAATTAAATAATTTAAAAACTATTTAATTAATAAAGGAATATGATCGAACATAATAGAATAATTAAAATTATTCAATTATTGAAAGATGATGACTAGGAAAAATGATGCTCATAGACTTAGGACATTTTTCAGTGTCTACACCATCCATGAGGGATAGCATCTCGTATCCTACTGTCAGATCTACTATCATGTCGATATTGGGCAAAGGAAAGTCATCCTTAGGACATGCCTTGTTGATGTATCTAAAGTCAGTGCAAATGTGAATGCCCCCAGTTGGCTTAGTCACTGGTACAAGATTTGATATCCAATCCGCATAGTCTATTGTCCTTATGAATCCTACATCCAAAAGTTTCTTAATTTCTACTTTGATCAATAGAGCAATTTGTGGATGCATTTTCCTCAACTTCTGTTTGACTGGTTTGATACCTGGTTGTAGTGGTAAATGATGCAATATTAGGTCTAGATCTAGCCCAGGCATGTCAGCATACGACCATGCAAAGTTTATTTGTCTTTTTGTGAAGAAGTCCTTAAACTCATGTTTTTCTGTCTCTATTAAAGAAGCTGCAAAATATACCTTCCGAGGATTCTCTTCTATACCTATGTTGACTTCAATAGATTCTTCCACTAGCATCGGTGACTTTTCCTATTCAATGGGGAGAATATTTAAACCTCTATCCTTGGGTACCTCTAAGAGGTTTTCGCCCTTGGATACGTCCTTTATTTTGTCTTTTTCTTCGTCCAAAGGCACCTTTCGGTTTTCACCTAGGGACTCATCATTTTTCTTTTTATTGTCTTTTTTCTTTTCATTTTCATTTTTGCGACTAGAGGTGTAAATAGACTCCCCAAAGTATTCCTTATTGTTCAAGTCAATGGTAAAGCCTGCTTTATGGTCCCCTCTTGGTATGCCTTCTCTAAGTCCCATGAACTCAGCAATTGCTTTGTCGTTCTTAAATGCATCTATGATAGGTGTACCTTGTTGATCCCAGTCAATGAGTTCGGGATATATAAGGGGCATGTCATCATCGGAGTTTTTAAAGGTATTTGCTGACAAGGTGAATACAGAGTGGTTGACATGGTCGTAGAAGTTCTGGACTAAATCCTTATTCTTCTTCCTAGGTGCAGGTATACTCTGATGTGGGACTATAGTAAGGGAAAATTCGTCAGAAAATGGCTTGTCAGGTGCCCAAGATGCATGATCAAGGGTTTCCCAATAATAGTTCTCTTGCCATTCTTTTTTGGACAAGTGCTTCTTGGGACGAGGACTAGATGGTTTTGGTTTAGGTTTCACATTGAGGTCCAATTCTCCAAATAAGGCATCTATGTTCATAGTACTAGTAGATGAAAGGGACTCCCATTCACCATCACTTGAGTAAGGGGATTCATCATAGACTGGAGGTTTGTTGTAAACTGGGGGTAGTGGTTCATGAGATGTCTCAATGTCTGCGTAATCATTCACTTCCTCTTGAAACGATGACGAAGTACCGGGAAACCCAATTCTAAGCGGTTGACACCCTAGCCCTAGATATTTCGGTCGTGGGTAGACAATAATTGGTTCTGTCCTTCCATTCTGATATAGACCTAACCCACTATGCTCGTCATAGCCTTCCTTTTGCATTATTTTTAAACCTTTTCCATACTGGTCCTTGGCTATTTGAATAGACGGGGAGGGATATTCATGTTCTTCTTGATACAACCAGGAATCACCTTGATCCACAATTTCTTCACTTAACTCTCCCCATGTGGTTAATGTCATTGTAGGGGGAACATGAAACATGACCACTGACTATCTTCTATCTGCCATGGATAGGCCGTATGCCTTAGGTGGAATCAGTTCACTAACACAATATGATGCCTTTATTTTGTATTCGCCACAACCCTTGTCTTGGATCTCGAGTTTTGGAGTGGATGATGGTGGTTTGAATGAAATGGACTTTGTGAGACGTGAGGGGTCAACGTATTGGGATAAAGTGGATGAAGAAGCTTCTTGATTAACTGGCACTTGTCATTATGGAATTTCCTTTAGGCTTGTACAATACTAAAAAGGATCTGGATCACCATCAATGGTGATCTCTGTGCCATTATAGGGGAATTTGAGACATTGGTGGTATGTTGAAGGTACAGCCTTCATTGCGTGTATCCAAGGTCTACCTAACAACAAGTTGTATGGGAGGGTGAGATCCAAGACTTGGAAGCTGGTGTTCATGATAGCTGGGCTAATTCAAATAGGGAGTGTGACAACTCCTTTGGATGATCTTTCCTCATCATCGTAAGCCTTGATGACTATACTTTTAGAGGTATCTACACAGTCTTCTGAAAATACTAATGGCTTAACCAATTTAAGGGTACACAGGTTCAAACCTGCTCCTCTGTCTACCAAGACTCGTTAGACTTTGTTTTGATGGACAAAGACTTCAAGATGTAAGGGGTCATTATGATTTGACTTTTCAGTTGAGTAATCCTGTTGGGAAAATGTGGCATGATGCGAATTGGTCAAATATCCCACCATCTCTTCGAAACGATTGACATCTAAGTCTGTAGGAATAGTCATGTTCTATAGAGATTTTTCAAGAATGGATTGATGCTGAGGTGATAAGGTCAACAATTCCAAGATAGATATTTGCGCAGGGGTTTTACTCAATTGATCAAGAAGGTTGTACTTGAACTTGGAAGTTTCCGTAGATGGCTCGGAAGAAGGACCAGGAATAGTAATCTTAGTTCTGCATGTGTTCACATTACATTCTGGATGCTTCTTAATGGTGAAGGTATTGACATTCTCGTTTGCGGCTCAGAGGTGGTTTACGATCTTTCCTTTACCATAGTCATAGTTGGTATTGTTATAGTTGGCCGATGGATTATTCTAGGGTCCCGAACTGGAGTCTTTTCCTTTTGTGTGGTCATGTAATGGGTCCGTGAAGACCTTATGATCACTATTCTTAGTGTTTTTTTGCCCACCAACCTCTATGGTTCCGTTTTCAACAAAGTCTTGTATTATGTTCTTGAGTTGACGACATTGTTGGAGGTTGTGCCTTTTGGTTCGATGATAGTCACAAAAAGAGTTATCATCCCACCATGAAGGTTTGAACTGTCCAGGATCATATTCTCTTGGTTCCAAAGGTTTGATGAGATTATGCTTAATCAATTCTTTGAAGATAGTCTCTATTGGTTGTCCTAAAGGTGTAAATTCACGTGTAGGAAATCTCCTTTGTTGTTGTGAATTTTGGACATAGTTAGCTTGTTGATCTGGACTATTCCTCATGTCTTGATTTAGATTATAACCTCTAAGTGTGATTACTGGTCCTGTATGTACGTGTTTAGCATCAACAATGCTGTCATTTGTAACATTCTTGTTCCTAGACCAGAATTTGTTTCTATCATTTGGCGCATTTCAATTTTGGACAACCGAATTTCTGCCTGGTGCTTTCATTTCTCCTTTGTCTATAAGGCCTTCCTCAAGGATGATTCCCTTTTGTACCAAGTCTGAGAATGAAGTACAATAGTGTACCCTTAGATCGCTTCACAATTTGGGGTTGATGTTCTCTAGGAATATTGTGACCTTTTATTTTTTGGGTATTTCAACTAGACACCTACTTGCTAGACTTCGCCACCTTTGGAAGAAAGTGGTGAAATTTTCGCCATCTTCTTGTGTCATGTGGCACAAGGTTGCAATTGTTACCTCATTGTCTATGTTAAAGGTGAAATGTTCGATAAACTTCTCAGCTAATTTTCCCCAAGATTGTATACCATATGGTAATTTAGAGAACTATTCCAGTCCTATGCCAACAAGGGTTCGTGGAAATAGTCTCATCAAGTATGTGGGGTCATACGCTATGTCCATGCATGCTGTTAAAAACTCTTTAATGTGTTCTATAGGATTCTTTCTCCCATTATACTTAGGCAAAATTGGTATAATGTATCCATGGAGGAAAGGTGTCATGTAAAGCGCTTTGTCAAAGGGACATGGACATAGGTCTTGCACTGAGATAGTTCATTTTCTGGACATAGACATGTTGTCCATTTGCTATTGAAGATTTTGCATCTTGTTTTGAAGGACATCGACTTGTGTCAAGGACATTGTGTTCATGATATTTGGATCAATGTAAGTATTTTGATACGCCATGTTCTGTGACGGGTTGTGATTAGGCGAGGGAATATATCCTGTCAAGATATTTTGATTCGGTATAGGGATATTCCCTGTCTGAATAGTTTGAGTAGGTATAGGAATGCTTCTTGTCTGAAATGTCTGATTTGGAATAGGAATGCTTCCTGTCTAAATGATTTGACTTGGTATAGGTATATTTCTGCCAACTTTGGTTCTCTTACCAGTCGTGTTGGTGCCAAAGGGGTTGGAGGAAGTTGCCCCCGCAGTGAGTTGCAAACCTTGTGTTATGTTGAAAGGGGTTGTGTTTACAATTGATGATGTTTGAGTTGGTATACCCGTTGGTATCACTGCAGTTATTTGGGGAATAAAGACTGTTGACGTTGCAGTTTGGGATGGTTGAGTTGACTATGTTTGCATAGTATGAATATCAAACCCTATGGGTAGTTTGGCACCTTCTGCTAGCAATTTTGCTAGATAGCATTGGGGATCATTAGCCAAACATTCATCCATGAAGGATGCAAATTCAGGATCTTGTACCACTACGTCTATGTCTTCTATGTAAATCTGACCATGCGTGTCCCTAGTGACATGTTTTTCTAGCAAAGGCTTGTGTGGTTGTTTACTTCCTGATGGTTGGTTCCCGAACGGATTGATGAATTCGTTGGGGTCTGTCATTGCCTTGTGTTTCTTTTGGGACCTTGTTTCGACTATGAAAAATTTGCTCAAAATGGGTAATGCAGACTATGCCTAAAAACTGATATGACCTATGTCTATGTTTTTGGATTTTTCTGACGACAAATGACGTAGCTAAAATGGTTTCTAAAAGGACGTATACTAAGATGGTGTACGATAAGACCGACGATATGCAAGATGCGAGTAGAGTATGATGATAAATGAGTGTAAGACGGTAACCTACCACCTATGGGATAAATGCATGTAAAGACTTGTTTTTGACCAAGGAACCTAATTGTATGACAAGGACAGTGACAAGGTGAATTTTTTAAACTAGACTAATGAGTTGAAAAGATCCACTAGATGGGACTAAAAGTGACAAGGTTCAATGATTTTGACAAATCAACACATGAACGTTTCCAATGATGAAGAAAGTTATCTGATCTGTTATATGCAATTTCCTAGGGAGTATCTATATGCATGCAACTTAGGATGACTATGACTAGGACGTTTACCGTGACTAAGATGTATATGAAACCTAATGATGCAAAGTTTTGAGCAAAATTTACCAGTTTCGAATCTTAGGTTGATCTTGAGAACCTATAGCAAATTATGAAAATGATGTTCTGGACTCAGCTCGCGGTTTTTGATGTTTTCTGTTGACAGGCAAATGTGGTTCACCTAATAGTTGTATTTCAGATTTTGACAGATGCGGCTTTTTGACAGTGCATGCGGTGTTTCTGACAGTTGTGGTTTTTCCTTTGATAGATGCGGTTTTCCGATACACATGCGGCTCGAAAACTTACAGATGCGGTTTGCATGAACACATGCGACTCGAAAACTGATAGATGCGGCTCGTGATATGCAAACTATGAAAAGTGAAAAGTTTGACAGCCAAATGCGGATTTTCCCCTAACAGATGCGACTTGCTAATATGTATGCGGTGATTAAACTAACAAATGCGACCCTATTTTCTGACAGTTGAATTTTTCCCGAAAGTTGAAATTTTTCCGAAAGTTGTTGACTGACTTTGTTTGTTTGATCGATCAAGATTTTGATGAATACAACAAAGAGAAAACACACCAATCAATGTATTTTTAGTTTTTGTGATGGTAAGGACTGTTAAGACTCGAAAAACAATTACAAATATTCTTTTAGGACAATGCTTGTTGAATTCTTATTTAGATTTCTCCAGCTATGCATATTTATGGTGAATGACTAGTAGCTTGACCCCATTGGCTCCCCTCCATGACACTCACTTATACGGGGCAGCCAAGCTACTGTATCCATGAAAATCCCATGGCATACATTTCATTTCCACACATAAACCGTAAGAATATAAGACGGCTTCACAGGGCTGACCCTGCTGCACCAACAAGTAGGTAGGATTTTGGTAACTCTATAATAAGGTGTTTAATAAGGGCATTCCATTCGTGGGACACTATCCAACATCGACGAGAGTCCATTTTTGTCCATCTCGTCAGAATAGTGCACATGATTCTTGGGCTTTCCCCAAGAATCCACTTTTCTATACCGGCTAGAAGTCGCTTGGCTTCAGCGTGCTACTGGTTTGAGTCGTCTTGGGGTGAGTACTTTTTCCCACCAAGACAGGCCCAAGTTCTAGAGTCAGCAATCGTTTATCTTACACCCAGGATCGCATGATTGCGTAAGGGGAGAGGATACTTCGGTGTACTGAATTGTAAGGGTTACAAATGCATGCAAAAGCACCAGACAAAGAAGACAATAGTTCTTTTTAATCCAAATGACAATTTTCTATCTATCAATCAGAAAATTCATTTTAATCCCACATGACGATTATCTATCTACCAAACAAAAGCTTGCTTAAATAAATGAATTAACACAAAGGCATTAGGTACTGCATGCAAATTCATCAGTAGTTCATTGTTCTTCAACTTTTGTCCTGTAGAAAATTGTCTTAGGTTTTTAAATGTCTTCTATGCTTCATCTTGCAAACATTATGTTATTCCTCCTTAACACAACTGACAAAAACATTAGCGAAAACCCAAACAAGCTAATAAAAATGAAAAATGAAAATATGGATGCACGAAAATCGATAAAAAAGTGAAAACGTTTTACTAGCCAAATGTAGTTCAACTGTTGATAGGCGGATGCGGTTCACAAATGTGTTGACAGGCAAATGCGATTTGTGGTTTTGTGGATGCGGCTTTTTATGATAGATGCGGTTCGTGGATGCAAATGCGTCATTTTGCGGAACAGATGCGGTGCGCCTTACAGAAAACCTACAAAAAAGAATAGAAAACGAAAAAATGAAAAGATGAAAATATGTGCAGATTTTGAAGCGTGTTCACGTTGGGTTCACCAAATGTAACATCCTAGATTTTTCTGCCAGTGTGACTAGATAAACAAAGTTAAATCCTAATCTAAACAATAATCTAAAATCTAACAACAAAGAACAAGGAAATAAACTAAATAATAAAACCAAAATGATCTCACTGAATATACGTTCACCCCTTCGAATTATCTCTATTGCTCTTCTCCATTTTTCCTTTTCAGTATTCTTGCCCTCAGATTTCTGTGTTTGAATGCAAGTATAACTTTGTTGAGTGTCTAAGAAAAATATCGAAGAATAGTTTCTCTTCTCAAAAGTGTATAATTTCGGGAGGAGGAATAATGATTATGACAGTCCATCTTATAGATTTTGTGTTTTCGAACGATCGGCTCAGATTGAAAGAGAGATCGACGGATGAGATTGAAGAATGCCATGCGATGTGAGTTCTGTGTCAGATAGAATGTGAGTTAGAGCATGAGTTAGAACATGAGTTAAGAAAGACTGCAGATAGAGACTAAGTTAGAACGTGAGTTAGAACACAAGTTCAGGATCTTAATCTCCAAAAATAGGAGAAATAGACTTTGTATGCAAAAGCCAAAGTGGAACTCGAAGATGAAGAGTTCGAATGCATAATTAATTAATTAAATAAAGATATTTAATTAATAAACGCATACATGCATATAAGTTAGAACTAGTTAATCGATTAGTTGTGACGGAGAGTCTTCTCGCAGAGATAAACTGGTGTTGAATTCGAAAATAACTGGAGAACCAAAAATAGATCTCGAGTCAGAAGGTGAATGAATGAATTAGATAACTGAATGATAGAGGAATGTGACATAAATAATCAAATATGAATTAAATGTTAATTTAATTCAACATTCGAAGATGAGACTTTAATTAAATAAATAAAGTAATTTATTTAATTTGACTGTTTGAAAGGGATAATATGAATAATTAAATAATAAATATTTAATTATAGATAAAGGGGGAAGAATTAATTAGTTCGCAACACAATTAAATAAATATGATTTATTTAATTAATCAGGTTGAATAAAGGTTAATAATGAATTAATGAATTAATTAAAAAGGGGTATTTAATTAATAGAGGAAATATGTGTTAGAAAGGGTAATTAAATAATAAACATTATTTAATCAAGACCACAGACTATAAAAAATTATGTCGAATGTGTACTCGCAGGCCTAGACCATTTTTCGGTATCTACACCACTATCAAAATTCCATCACTAAATTATGTAATTGAGTTTCCGTGTCTTAATAACTTTGATGACAACAAATGCAATAATGCAAAATAGATCTTCAAACTTTCCTTAGTCTTCTTCAGACCTGTGACTTGCACATTCACAAAGAGAGAAGATGTTCCATATAAGGGCTTGCCTCAGTCAAACATCGTGTAAGTGTTTCCACTTCCATAATGGTAATGTTGATGATAAACGAATAATTGAAAGGAAGGAATGATGAAATTACAATGTGTTGCAACTCACCACCCTTCAAAGGCTGCCTTGAAGGATTGAAGTCATACAGATCTCCTCAAGGATTTTGATCTTGCTTGCTTTGATACTTGAATTCTTTGGAGACCTAGAAAAAGATGTTAGCCTTCACAAAATAATGACAACATGATAACATAAACTCACAAACACTTTGACATGATGCTTGGATCTTGAATTTTTGCAAAAAGTTTGATAATGCTGCTCTTGACTTGATCTTGAATGCTCTTAATGTTCACCTCTTGCTAGATAGATCTCAAATGATGCAATAACTAGGTATTTATAAGAATTTATTAATTTCTCAAAAATTAGATCCTGAAAGCTGAGACTTGAAATTTGAATTCTAAATGTTAAATTGCCACCAAAACCATATTTAAAAATGGGTCTTGGCTAGGAAAGGGGACTTAGTCGCCCATGGGCAACTGGATCCTAGTCCAATTTTCCAAGACACTCAAACTTGGAGATAATTTAATGATTGGATGCGTTTATTGAATGCTTGCAATTTATTAAAAAGGGGTACAAATGGGCTCCAAAATACATAATTTTAGGCAATTATGGGGTCAATTAGGCTCAATAATATAAAGGGGGCCAAAAACAAAATGTGAAATTGTTAAGGCATGCAATTTTATACACTAAAGTGGAAAACCCCACTTGAGTGGGAGTATGAACTTACACTCAAAATCACACTAAAGTAGAAAAATATGTCAAGAGGGGTTTCATTGTCCAAATGTTGGAAAGATATGATGAAAAAGGATCTAGGGGGAGAGTTTAAGCCCCTAGGATCCAAGATCCCATGGAAAAACAAAATAGGCACAAAGGAACACACACAAATGTATGATATGCAACAAGACAACATACACAAACATACATGTCAGAAGACACGAAGCATACACAACAAAAAACATGACACAATGGAAAATAAAGATGATGATGAAATTAAAACAAACACAATGAAAACACAATGTAAACATGAAGAAGACACATGACAACACATAACAAAAAATAAAACCTTGATCTTAAATCTTCTCAAATACCAAACGTCATCCATTGAATGTACTATCTAAACAAATTTATGCTCTCACAAGGATGTAAAATCACTTATGAAACACATGGCTCCATTGGAAAGCAAGTTGTATTATGCTAGGTTACCATGTTAAATGGAATTCATGACTAACACCATAACAAAGTATGATATTTTCTAGGTGAATCACAAAATGGAAGGCACGATTGAAGTCTGATATTCACTAGGTGAGCCCCCAAGACAAGGTAAAATGAGAGACACACACTAGGTCTACAAGGTGTGCCCATAACAAGGTGGCAAAGTGGAAAACACACACTAGGCCTAAAAGGTGTGCAAAAAACAACCATACCAAGAGTTATACTCTCTGATAACCTTGATAAGGTGCCACAAAATGATCAAGATTCTACACCAACAGTAAAATAAGGTCGACTCCCATGAACAAAGTGGAGAAAAAATACCAAGGTTTAACGTCATAGGGGATGAATTGATAACCACACCTCAGGGGGTGTTCCAAACAACACCACCGCCAAAGGGGGTATGTCAATAGGTCAAACATCAAATATGAAATGGATAAGGGTAATATATGCCCCTCACTTAAAATATCAACATACTTGCTATGTTGGTATTTTAAGGAGAAAGAGGGGAAGACCTGGGATCGTTGAAAAGAATGCACACCTCCCAAAACTAATTATCCTTTCCCCCCAAGCGTAGAGACAAGAACAACCACACCAATGACTATCATGTTGTTTCCATGAAAAATATGGTTGCACTTAAGATTGTACTACCATGAATGATAATGAGCAAGACACATAAAGTTACAAATGCCACATAGTGATGAGAAACATGATAGTATGAAGATCATTATTGATTAGAGGAATTAGGTACATTAACATAAGGAAAGCATCACAATACTTAAGATGTATTTTATTTCTCAAGGCCTTACATTCATTGGTAGAATGACAATGCACTCGATGATATCCATAAAATGAATTTTGGTTGTAGAATTTATTTCGTGTTGGAGGAAGAGTAATCAGGTGGGATTTGAGAATCCTCAACAAGATGTTCTCTTGATTAGTGGTAGGGGACATTTATTTCTCTTGTGAATAAAATCTTACTTTCTTATCACAAGATGTCATACATATAATAGATGATAATCATTAGATGAAGATGGAGATGAAGGTGAGAAACCTAGACCTTTCTTGGAAAAGTATGGTATAGACTTCACTTTATCCCTATCATTTTGTTTCATGTGTTTATTACATCCATGCTTAGAAATAATTTTGTATCCAAGACCATAACATGCTTCCAAATCAGATGAAAATATTTTATCTACATGCTTCTGAGAAAGATTGACCTCTTCACAAGCGTGCAAATCCTTTTTTAGTTTTATAAAGTTACACATATTCCTCTCATTAGGGATAGGAGTTGAAGAGCCCCCATCACTACCATGGGGTGATGTTTTTGATTTACAACCAAGTTGAGCAAATGAAACACAAGACTCTTTAGGTTTAGATTGTGAGATTTTGTACTATCCTATAAAGGGGGTGTAAAATCTAATGAACCCCAATCATTTTCTAAGAGTTTTGTTTTAGGTGAAAGAAAACTAGGATTACCATCAACTTGCATAGCTTCTACTTTCGAAGTTGGAATCAAAGAATTAAGAGAGTTGGAAGTATTATGTTTGATTTGGGCTTGTAAGTTACAACTTTTTTCATATGATTCAATCATGTATATCTTGTTATTGTATTCATATTTCATCTCACAGTGAAGAGTAGGTGGGACTCCCTTCATGGAATGAATCCATAGTCTACCTAGGAGAAGGTTGTGTGAAAGAGATCCTAGCATGATATGGACAAGAGTAGGAAAAACCATGGGTCCAACCTCAATGGCCAATATGATCATTCCTAATGGTTGCTTATTAACATTGTCAAAGCCACAAATATTAACATCATTGGGTTGTATAAGCTTCTTTTCCACACCAATTTTATCTAGGAGATCAATGCTACAAACATTAAGACCCACTCCATTGTCTATGAGAGCACGCCTAACTACAATTTCATTAATGATCAACTTTATCATTAGGGCCTCATGTTTATTTTGGATCTCAAGTGAGGGTAATTCATATTGAAGGAATGTAATATCCGACTTTGTCACTTGTGTACAATCAAGTGAGGTAGCAATATCATTTGGTTTAAAAAAGGGTGGAATATCAACCTTTTGCAAAATCTCTTGGAGCACCCTATTGTATGTAGGTGATATTTGAATCAAATCCCAAAGAGATATTTTTTAGAGTACGCAAAATTTTCTCAACAAGATCATATTCTTTACAACTATGCCGAGGAATGTTATATGTGTGAGAAACTATGTGATAACCTAGTTGTTGTGACACATGCTTACTACTGAGTTTCCTTGCAAAGTTTAAGATAGAACCTAGAGGTTTTGGTTTTTTGTGAGGTGGTCCTATGATTGAAGATGGTTTAGGAGATTCTCTAACTAAAGGATATCCAATTGTTATTTGTGCGTTCATAACCTCAATTGAGTTATCAACTTTTTGATGACCTTATATTGAGGGGGATGTAATTTCAACTTAGAATCTTCATTTATTCCATCCATCTTATTGTTTTTTGAAAGAAATGTATCAATGATTTCATCCTCTTGTTCCATAATATCTTCCCAATTAGGAGAGGTATTGGGAGAGAAACAAACAAGATTCTCATGACACTCAATGATTGGATCCTCTAAGACCATGGTACGTTCTTCACAAATGGGTGAGGTTTTTGGAGAAGAAGAACTATGATTATTATGATTGTCTATGATTATATCATCTTGCACCAAACTGTCCTTACAAGTAGGGAAGATTTTGGGAGATGAATGAAGATTAGGCAAAGTGATATTGAGAAATGTGTCAATGATTTTATTTTCTTGTGTTAAGATAATCTCACAATTAGGAGGGATAGTATGAGAATCACTACCATGATCATCATGAGTATCAATGATTGCATTTTTTGGAATGTTAGAAGCCTTAGTGGATGATCTAAGTGAGATGAAGTCCCCAAGGGCCTCATCTAACTTGTCAAAGTTATCACAACTAAAGGTCTTGGTAAATATACAATGTTCTTTTGGAAAGAGATCTAACACGATTTAGATGACTATGCTTTCCTCAAGTTAATCATGAACTTTCAATTGCAATCTAGGTTTACGTGTGTTAAAGAAAACTAGGAATGAAAGAAAATTAAGAGATCTGATGCAAGCATAGATCTAGAAACCAGGTTTTAGATATGCAAATAACAACAAGTATACATTTTCTATATATTTTATACAAGTCTATGGAGGATAGGGATGTCCAAGGGCGTCTGGGTCCTATCAGGGTTTTTTTTTGAGATTTCAATTTCAGAGGAACTAGTGATAGGAACTAAGTGTGTGAAAGCTTGCAAACCTAGATTTAGAATTAACTCTATTGCTATTTTGTAAGTTTCCAGATTGTGAAATGTGTTGTAACAAACTAGGGTTTTGAATTTTTGGAAAAATGAAACAAATCCATCCAAATTATGCAACGTTTCAAAAAATTCATACAATACACCTACAAATGTGACAATATTCAATACTAAAATGTAACAATTTTTCATAAATTTGCAACAAATGAAGAAAAATGACAACTTTCCTTAACATACAATAGTAGTTTTCCAAAATTTCAAATCAGGTATTTGCAAGTAGGAACAAAGTGAAACTACAGAGATAGAAAAGTGTGAAAAAGATTGTTAATGCACCTATACAAGGATAGGGTCAACCAAGGGTGTCTAGGTCCTTGTGAAGGGTTTTGAAAACTAAAAATTGAATTTTTATGTTTCTATTTATTGTTACTATCTCTAGTTGCAATCAAGTTAAACAATTGATATTTTTCTAGATTTTTCTCAATTTAAGAAAAGGTAATATATAATGCAAGTGTGCAATGAAGCTAAAAATGTTTTGACAAATTTTTAATGCAAATTTCAAATCTAAAATACAATAATTGATTGATTCTAAGATGTGAAATTTTGAAAATGATGATTTGATGCAAACTTGAAACAAACCAATACAATTTTTATCATTTTTTAGGCTTAAATGAAAGATTTGATTTAAATGCAATGAAAAATTTGAAACTTTAACCATGTAATGAATGTAAATCAGATCTAAATATGATTGAAACAAACCCTAATGCAAGTTATGATGTAATGTAAATGCAATTTTTTTTTATACTTTTATCTTTTTATTATCCAAAGATGAAACCCTAAATGAACAACGCAAGACAATGCAATGCAAAACCTAGATCTAGGGTTGAATTTCAGAAGGTATGTAATGTTGACAGGCTAGGTTCACCAAAATGTAATATAGAAAAAGGGATCTTAGGTCCTAAATGTAAAGAACCTAGGATGCAATGGTGGTATTTTTCCAAGTTACATTAAGATGTAGATCAACAAGGTGAATAAATTGACTTTAAACCATGAAGGTGAGCCAATCAAACTTGTATCTACATATAATTGAGGGTTGGAATAGATTGGAAATATTTTGGAATGATGAACCTAATTATCCTATATTATCTAATATGTAAAATACAAGATCCCAACAATTGATAAACATAAACAATCAATTTATAGAAAATATGAAAGGTGCAGAGGATAATAAACCTACTCAAAAAAATTGGTCCTATTTTGTCTACAAGGACTAGGTCACCCAATGGAACCCGAGTCTTTGTAGGGGTGTCCTGAAGTGATTTTGGGGTCCTTTGGTACTAGATCCGAGCTTCTTTTTTCCACTTATCCCACTATCAAAATGCCATCACTAAATGATATAATTGAGTTTCTGTGTCTTGACAACTTTGATGACAACAAATACAATAATGCAAAATAGATCCTTAAACTTTCCTTAGTCTTCCTCAGACCTATGACTTGCACATTCACAAAGAGGGAAGATGTTGTTCCAAATAGGGGCTTGCCTCAGTCAAACACCGTTTAAGTGTTTCCACTTCCACAATGGAAATGTTGATGATAAATGGATAATTGAAAGGAAGGAATGATGAAATCATAATGTGTTGCAACTCACCACCCTTCAATGGCTACCTTGAAGGATTGAAGTCATACACATCTCATCAAGGATTTGGATCTTGCTTCCTTGAATAATTGAATGATTTGGAGACCTACAAAAATATGTTAGCCTTCACAAAATAATGACAACATGATAACATAAACTCACAAACATTTTGACATGATGCTTGGATCTTTAATTTTTGCAATAAAACTCTGATAATGCTTCTCTTGACTTGATCTTGAATTCTCTTAGTGTTCACCTCTTGCTAGATAGATCTCAAATGATGCAATAACTAGGTATTTATAGGCATTTATTTAATTTCTTGAAAATTATATCTCAGAAGTCGACTTTTGAAATTTGAATTCTAGATGTTAAATTGCCATGAAAAAATATTTAAAAATGGGTCTTGGCTAAGAAAGGGGACTCAGTCACCCATGGGTGACTGGGTCCTAGACCAATTTTCTAGGACACTTAAAGTCAGAGACAATTTAATGATTTGATGCATTTAATGAAAAGGGGTACAAATGGGCTCCAAAATACATAATTTTAGGCAATTATGGGGTCAATCAGGCTCAATAATTTAGCGGGGGCCAAAAACATAATGTGAATTTATAAGGTATGCAATTTTCTACACTACAGTGGAAAAACCCACAGGGGAAAAACTACGGTGAGAAAAGCTGCTAGGTGCTACTACCCTAATCTAGCCTCACAAAATGAACAAAATTTACAACTTTGTTTTAGGGCTAAACCCAAGGAAGCTACAAATCCCTGACTATAGTTTTAGTGTTACACCCAATGAAGCTACAAATCCCTGATTTGAGCATACTCAAGAATGATTACAGGATGAAATTCCTTCCACTGTTTGAAATTGACAATTAAGCTCACTCTCTTTTGATGATTGCAATTCTACTTTCTAGACTCTCCAAATGTCTTCTTAGTTGCCTACTAGCTCACTACTTTCAAAAATTAAAAAATGATTGACTTCGGCTCACTGCCTCTAGAAAACAAGTAAGCACACTTCTTCGCATGCCTTCTATCATAGGGATATGATCAAATTAAAACTAGAAAAGATCTACCACAATTGCTCTTTCTCTTTTAGTCACTTACACAATCATCATCATCATGCGACACCTTAGATCAACTAGGTTTACAATTTATAGATGATATTTCTTTGATTACATTTCACATGTCAGCCTACAACAACAAAAATATTACATCTCTAAGTCAGCGAGGGATAAAACAAACAACATGAAACGTGTAGAGGGCAAGACCCAAAAGACTAAATGCTACACCAAGAAGAGGAAAAATCCTTGCGGATCCCAACACACATTTAAATCGGTCCCAAAACACTCTTTACATCTTTGATGGAAACCTAAGTCATTGATCCAGTTTGCACTTCAGTATTTGTCCATACCGAGAGACAGAATGAAGAGTAGGGTATCCGACTGAAGGTGAGTCTGTCAATCCATTTGCATTACCACTTTATCAGTTTGAGTTTTGGATCTTAGAGAAGGTCGTTGGGTATCTAGAATGTCTTATTCTTTAGTTTTGTGCCATTGCATCAATTGGTGTATGAGTTAGGAGATCTAGTTGTTTGATTTTATGTTCAATAGTGCTAGAAGGCCGACTAAGTGAATGTGGTGTGTTGCAGATGTTCGAGGAAAAATTGTTTGAAGTATTTTCGGGTTTGGGGATTTTGTTTTGGGTCCTCACTATGCTGTGGCTAGATTTGGATGGTGCGCATTGAAAATAATTTGTGGATTGAGCTGATGGTTAGGAAATATTTTATGTTTCATTGAAGCCGACATATGGTTGATTAAATATTTTGTTGTGGATATATATAAGTGATCATTTATATAATTTTGGTATGCGAATTAAGTGTACGAAGTATGATGCAAAATTTAGAAGGATAGTAGAGTGACTATGCATAGTTTCACTTGTGCATAAATGGATTTATGATGCGAATTGAAGCAGAGTAGAGCAAAAGAAAAGAATCAGACAAAAGGTCAAGAAATTGACTAATGTGCTTAACCAAAACTATTCTTAGGTATTTGTAGATGCTAATTCATAGTTCACCACTCTAGTTGTCTTTTGACATCGATTGTAAGGCAGTGAGCCTTTCTGTTTTTGAGCAGTGAGCTCTAGGCAATGTGCCTAAATGCAAGTGCATTCCCATTTGTAAAACACTTATATTTGAGTACTCAAATGGTGGATTGATCTCTATCATGGTTTCTCCCCTAACAGGGTTTCCACGTAAAAATCCTTGTGTTATGGTGTTGTGGATGATTGCTTTATGTGCTTGCATCTTTCTTTCAGTTCAATGCTATAAGTGGTTTAAAGATCAAATTAATAAAGTTAAATTTTGCAGAATACTGATTCACCCCCCTCTCAATGTTCCTTGATTCCAACAATTGGTATCAGAGCCTAGTTCCTCAGAAGAATTTTAACAAATTGAGGTGGATCTTGGAATGTAATGGAATCTGGTAGTCTTCAACAACAGCTTTTGGTGGCACTTGATGATCTTGATCAGTCCAAAGAAGAAGTCTGGGAATTGAAAGCAAATCTTAAGGATGTTGAGAAATTCATTCAAACATTGAAAGATCAGATTATTAAGTCTAGGGAGAAGAGGAAGGATCTCTGAGATCAAAAATTCTATCTTGAAAATTTGTGAAAAGTCTAGGTTGATCCTTTGTGCTTGATGTAAGGTAAATGTTCCCATCATTCTAACAGGGTTTTATAATTGAAAAACTTTTAAATATTACTCTAAAAACCCTTGGTCGTTTTAATTTTATATTGAATCATCTCTCCGGTGTCTAGTCACTTAAGTTGTTACTTGTGCCATCATAATCGTTGATTTATTGACCCCTTGTCTTAGGTTGATGATTGTCTCATGTCTTTCTTGGTATTAATAGTCGAAGGCTTAATCCAAAGAAAATTTTAAAAAATCCTTAGCCTTCGTTATGGGTCATTACCTTGTTTACCTAGTCATGCCCCCTTTTTATAAATAACTTTTGTGGCATGTGCTGAATAAAATATTCGTATGGGCCATTTGATCAACTAAATCAATCTTGACTATTCCCCATATGCCCATGCCAATTTATCATTTCTTATTTTATTCATACGGGTTGGTGGGCTTCAACCACATGTATGGTATAATGGTGGGCCCAGTCTCTTTGGTAAGGATGACTAGCATATTTCAAAGAGGATCTACAATTGATGGACTAATGATGTGGTCATATCTGTGTTGCTCCCTGTGATCTTGTCTCGTTTCATTTTGCATTATTTTAATGGCACGGGCTAGCGGGTGATGGCCACGTGGTACTTTCTAAAGGTAAATGTGTTCCTTCACAGGGCGGTACATGTTGTTCAAGGAGTGATCAATGATATGTGGTGCAACACATGTTCTCATTTGGGCCTTCCCCTACACCCCCGTTCATCTGTAGTTGTATGAAGGGATAGTCCTACGGGCTAGTGGACAATGCGATACTTGTTTGTTCATGATGATTGATTGGCTTTGATGATAGAGTTTTGTTTTGAGGGGATTGTTTTCAAAGGTCGATGATAGGTGACATGGCTAAATATTAGCCACTCCGCACCATCCCATGTGGGCCCTGCCTGTGTCTTGTATCTTTTAACGGGAAAGTGGGTGTTTGCCATGTGGAATTTCTAAATGGGCTTGACTAGTTTCCAATGAAGATGGAATGCTTCCGAATTTGGCCAAGGGGGTACTATTTATAAAATGCGCTATTTTTAGCTTTGTTCTTTAAAGTGCATGCTTGAAATCTCAGACTTCAATTTTTTCAGCCTTTGATATGTGTGGAATGGGTGATAATAAAGCATGGCAGTGTATGAACCGATATCCTGAGATCGGATCTAGATAAATCCCCATGGTTTTTGAAAAGGATAAACAAAAGTGAAATATTTCCCATGGGAGAGTGGGTATTTCTGGAAAGATGGTCTTTATTGATGCGAAGTACTGAATGGATGTTTATCTACTCAGTGATTTTATGTTCTAAAAGGGGCATTAAAGCACAAGTAAAACTCAATTATGAATGGTTGCATGGTAATCTAACCATTGATGCATTTTTAAATCATGATCAACGGTCAGGATTAAAGGGATCAAGGTAGAGTGTTGTGAGCCCACGCACACAAAATTTATTTGAAGAATTAATGGTTGGCACACTTGTATGGCTCATTATAAGAGGAACCAATTGCCATATTTCTCATTCAGAAGTTGCACTAAGATTGAATCTGAAAAAAAGATTGGTAGATGTCTTCTGAGAGGATGAATAAGTTTGGGGAGTCTATTAGGCCAATCCGGAGGTCTAGAAGACTAAGTTTTCTTGAGTCTAAGAAGAGTACTCAGGTGCATGAAGATGATATGAAGGGAGCTTCTGATACACCAAAGGATAGAAGAGGACGCAATTTTTTTATGAAGTGTTGTGTTAGGAGTAGTTATCGCCCAAGGAACCTAATAGTTTCAGAAGAATCAGTCAAGTTCAAAGGCAAGGAGTTGGTGGGATATGAAAAGAAGACAAAGAAAAGGTGCAAGTATCATAAGGCTTATTTGAGGAGGCTCAATTATTCTAGCGAGATCTCTAACAACCCTTAGACAATGAGGGTGACACTAACTTAGAGGGTGATTATTATCCCTTCTCTCTGGTACCATCTGATGATTCTGATGAGGTGGTGGTGACGGTTCCTTCGATTCCACCATGAGCAAGGCATGGTCTAATGACTCAGAGTGATGAATGTGTCCCATTTTTTATTTTCAATGAATTCATAGCCCCTTTGTCAGGATTGTCCTATTCAACATTCATGTGATTTTTGTTTCTAGTGCTGATGTGGAAATTTTTCATGCTGGTGTGTAGGAGAGGTGCTGAACTTCCTAGCACTAGGCTATATGCATGTTTTTTCTGGGGCTGCTAGTGGAGAATCTTCTTTGATCGGTAGGAACGAGGAACTAGTGAGTCTACATGTAGGTCATGTGGATGGTGGTCTTTTACTGTTCTATTTTCCTCAATGATGGCATGTAACCAACTAGGGATGCCTCAAAATTTGGTGCAGATGATCTCAAAATGAAATGAAATGTAAATGTAATTGAGCCTGATGCTTGTCACTCCCTTGTTCTATAAAAGGGATTTTTGGGCTCATTACAATGGTCAAACTTTTGAGTTCCAATAGGGTTTCGGGTGAATGCTTATCTCAGAAAAGGCATCTTAAATATGATAGGGGTAAATAGGTTGGTAAATGGTCTTGGGGAATGATGTCCTGTATGTAAACGTCTTAAATTAGTTCTATTTAAACTATTGATGTAGAAGCGAATCTTTGTCTAGAAACAAACTCTCTCCTATGTATATTTCTTACAAGTTATGAATGAAAATGCTAATGGTGTTGTCATTTGTCTTCAAATGGTTATGTTTGAATGTGATATCCTGTTCTTAGATTTAACTCAAGGAGTTGATTAAAATTCTTGAAGAGGGTATAAAATTTGCACAAAATTTCTTGGAATTGCTAAGTAGTGAATGTTTCATTTGGGCATTTTTAAGTTTTCATAGCCTGCAAAGCATTATGAGGATAGTTCATCTACTTCTAAAATTTAGTAGTTTGCATATTACAAATTCTTATATATTTGACTTCGTTGCTCCAATTATTTAGGCACAATCGATTTATCATTGAAATCTGGCATGAAAAATGAGAACATAGCACACCCAGCCTTGAACTTGAAATAAGAACAACACTCTTTTAAAATCCCTGTTAAATGAATTATCTTTGGAATGGAAATATTCTAATTCATAGAAAATAAATAATCATTCACTTGAAAGACATGCCAAGTCTTCAGTGGGATGGGTTTATTTGGACTCAATTATGAATCTATCTGTTACTAATTTGATATATCTCACGCTGATGTAATTTGGGATCACCCTCCCTGGTTTAATAGAGCCAAAAGTGGAGTAAGGAGCACAAAATCCTAGGCTCGTTGTGTCGGGCACTAACCTTACAATTTCTTCATTATAAGAAGTGGCAACTCTTTAGAGAAATGTTAGGTTTTATTGGAAAAATTACCAACAAAATTGGCAACTTTGCTAGGGATAGCTTTGAATTATGCAATTGTAGATTGTGAATCATAGAGTCAAGAACTTGGTGAATCTAAACAACTTGTTCAGATATTAATATTTTAAACCTAGAAGTGAGTTTGTTGTAGCTGAAATTCAAAGAATTTGTGTGACTTTGCTGTGGAGGAAGATCCATAGAGAAATTCATACTCAAAGGAGCTTCATAATGCTTGAAGTTTAGTCCTCTGTGAAGAGAGGTGGCAACTCTGTCTCAAGAACCTGATAAAAATATGAAGAATATTTCAAATGTACACAGATTTCCTGTCAGGAAGAAGAATCTAAAGTAGCTGCAATATATCCAGGTATTCTCCATATTTTGGTTTTCAAAAAAAGGCATAAATCTATATATGAAAACCATTTTAAAAAGTATTGAATTTTTTTGAGTCCCTATTAAGTGAAAAAAAGCACTAAAGAAAAGGGAATAAGTGGAAAATGGTTTACATACTTCTGTGTTATTATTTTGCAACCTGTATCATGAAGTGAAGTATGTAGTATTTTTGAAGAAACTCATTTAGAAGGTCTTAAGCAAGTTGAGACAAACTGATGCATTATGAATGCTTAAGGTCATGTTGTAAGAGAAATTCAAGATGCTCTTTAACTAGAAGGTTGGTTTAAGAAGGCTGCTAAGGGTTTATGAAAATGTATTATCAACCTATGCATCCTAATATGCACTCCTTGCCATGTAATAAAATAAATTTCAGCACTGGAAAACATAGAGCAATAAATTTTAATGGTATTAATGGTTACCCAAATGTTATTCCATATGACATCACAAATAAGCTACCAAAGTTCAATGGTATAAAGTGTGAATCAACAGATAAGCATTTGTAGGATTTCAATAATTTGATGGATGACTTTGAGATATACCATGAGGATGCAATCATGAGGTTGTTTGTGCAGTCTCTAAAAGGTGATTCAAGAGATTGGTTCTTTGATTTTCCAACATGATCTATCTACTCTTGGGAGGAGTTTAAAGTAGTATTCATAGAGAAATTTGGTGAAAGGGTCAGTGCTAGCTCTTTGCTCAATAAGTTTATGAACATTTCAAAAGAGGATGATGAGCTGGTTCCAACATTCAATCTAAGATTTGCTAAAACATTGAGGGAAATTCTTGATTTCATGAGATTAAGTGATGAAGTATGTTTGGTTGTTTATTTAGGATCTTTTGATAAAAATATAATCTATCTATTGAGAAACAAAGATCCTAAAAATTTGCATTAGGCATATGAGATAGCTATGAATATTGAAAACAACCAAAAATATGGAATACCAAGGATTTTTTTGTCTACAAATGTTT
The DNA here is from genome assembly GCA_007115665.2 of Sequoiadendron giganteum. NCBI lineage: Eukaryota > Viridiplantae > Streptophyta > Pinopsida > Cupressales > Cupressaceae > Sequoiadendron > Sequoiadendron giganteum. The sequence continues at coordinate 454,909,965 of CM021109.1, read as the reverse complement.
GCTGCCCTGAGACACCAAATGTTGATGAGAGGTGTAAGATAGAAATTGAAAATAAAGGTCAGAACACTTACACCACTATTGTTTCAGATTACACATCACTGCATAATATTGACCACAAAGAGCTCCAAACACATTGTCAAGAATATGCATGCAGTTGTGATCATATGACCTCTTTTCAAGACCTCTCTTGCATAAGGAAACACAAAGGAGAATCATCATATGATCTCTATGCAATATTTGTGGACACTCTAGCTACAATTCCCAAATGTCATAGACGTGAAAATTCAGTCTGCATTGCTTTATTTTATGAATCTTATGATCCAAGTCTGAGTGCTTTACCAAAGGAGTTGAAGCTTGTTAGGCTTGACCAGGTGTGTGAATACTTTTCTCTCTTTGAACAAATTAGAGATGACTATCAACAAGCTATTATGTTTCCAACCTATCATGATAATGATTTTGCTGCCCCTTATGAATCAAGAAATGAGATGTCACGTGAAGAAGAAGAGAGCAAATCAGGGGTTGAAAATGCTTGCCTCAGTAAAACTGATGAAATGAGTAGTTCTGATTTTTTGAAGATTCCAATATTTGCAGTCCTATGGATGACATAAGATTTAGGATTTAGTCTAAAAATTCTGAACATATTTTTAGTATTGATGAGTCCTCTTGTTGTAGTTGTGATGATGATTTTGAGTATGGTCAATTCTTTGTTGATTGTGATTACCCTCATGAGGAGGAGATAAAATCATTTATTGCAAATAAGAAATATGTTGATAATGATGAGACTCTAAGTAATAGAATGCTATCAGTCTCGGTTGATAGTACTATGGAGTTGGGAAAGTATTTTGACCATGTTATCTCATATCATGTGGATATGACAATTTTTTTAGATATGTGTATTGAACAATCAAAGGATGAAATGAAAGATAGTATTGATTAATATGAGTTTAGGGTAGATTGTGATTATGCTAATAAGGAGGAAATTGATTAGAATAATTCTAAATGTGAGGATGATTTGATGGATTTGGACCTTCCTGTCGAGGAGACTAAGGCTCTTATTTCAAAAATAAATATAATAGAAAATCCATTGTTTGATGAGCCTCTAGATCCATCAATTGATAAAAATGGTGATTCTTATTGGTACATGCATAATCCACCCTTTGATGATAATTCTAATTATGTATGTCACATATGGTTAGAAAGTGGTCTTGAAAAAACAAAGGAGCACATTGATGAACTCCTTGAGGGCATTTCCTATGACTATTTTACATTTGAAACAGGTGTTGCAGGAAGAATTGAATATCATGGAGCCAATTACTTGGAGGAGTTTGAATATTTTTCAGTTTCCAGTTCATTTGGAAGGTATTTTTATGAAGCATGACAATGAAATGAATAAAAAAAAAATGTTATTTGCAACATGAATTTTTTTTCATATAATGAATATAACACATATGTGCCATGTGGTGATGAAACATTGCATCTTATAACTGATTGTACAATGAAGAATGAAAAAGATTATACTGGCAGTGGTATGCTTAGAAAAGCTACGAGAGATGTCAGTGATAGTGTTGGTAATTACATGGGTTTCAATTGTGACAATTTTTTTTTATAAGAGGAAGCTTGTACTTGTTGCAGTGGTATGGCAGAGGTACATATGGATTGAAGGAAATTAGTTCCTTCAATAGGTTGGTTTTTGATAAGGGTAGGAGTGGGCCCCAGGTTTTAGTGGCTTGGTGCCATTAGTAAGGAGATGAAGCCTAGATTATATTGAATGATGCAATGTAAAAATTTGCATCTCACAAGAAGGTTTCTGGTAGGATGGAGATTGGATCTCCTTTTTCTGTCTTTTTGGGCCTCTGTATAACCTTGTAAATAGTTTGTTCTTTTTGTTTATTTCTTGTTTGTCCTATTTTTTCCTTTTGTGTCTGGTCTGCTTCACTCTTTGATTCTAGGATCTCACCATGCCTACAAGAGGCATGTGTCCCCAACAAGAGCCACTAATGGAACCCCAAAAAATTTCTTGGTTCTATCTTAAAAATTTATGAAAAGTCTGGTTTGATCCTTTGTGCTTGATGTAAGGTAAATGTTCCCATCATTGTGACAGGGTTTTATACTTGAAAAACTTTCAAATATTACTCTAAAAACACTTGGTCATTTTAATTTTATATTGACCTATCTCTCTGGTTCTCGGTCACTTAAGTTGTTACTTGTGCCATCATAATCATTGATTTACTGGCCCCTTGTCTTAGGTTGACGATTGTGTCATGTCTTTCCTGGTATTAATAGTCGAATGCTTAATCCAAATATATTTTTTAAAAGTCCTTAGCCTTCGTTATGGGTCGTTACCTCATTTACCTAGTCATGCCCCCTTTTTATAAATAAATTTTATGGCATGTGCAGAAAAAAAGCTTTGTATGGGCCATTTGATCAACTGAATCAATCTTGACCGTTCCCCGTATGCCCGTGCTGATTTATCATTTCTTATCTTATTCATACAGGCTGGCGAGCTTTAGCCACGTGTATGGTATAATGGTGGGCCTGATATATTTGGTAAGGATTACTAGTGTATTTCAAAGATGATCAAAGACTGATGGACTAATGATGTGGTCATATTTGTGCCGCTCCCTGCGAGCCCATCTTGTTTCATTTTGCATTATTTTAATGGCACGGGCTAGCGGGCGATGGCCACATGGTACTTTCTAAAGGTAAATTTGTTCCTTCATAGGGTAGTACATGTTGTTTGAGGAGTAATCAATAGTATGTGGTGCAACACGTATTCCCATTTGGGCCCTCCCCCGCACCCCCATTCATCTGCAGTTGTATGAAGGGATAGTCCTACTGGCTAGCAGGCAATGCAACACCTATTTTTTCATGATGAGTGATTGGCTTTGATGATGGATTTTTGGTTTGAGGGGATTGTTTTCAATGGTCGATGACTGGTGATGTGGCTGAATCTTAGCCACTCCCCGCCATCCTATGTGGGCCCCGCCTGTGTCTTGTAACTTTTAATGGGAAAGCAGGCATTTTCCATGTGGACTTTCTAAATGGGCTTGACTAGTTTCTAACGAAGATGGAATGCTTCCAAATTTGGCCGAAGGGGTACTATTTATAAAATGTGCTATTTTTAGCTTTGTTCTTTAAAGCGCATGCTTGAAATCTCGGTCGTTAATTCTATTAGTCTTTGTTACGTGTGGAATGGGTGATAATAAAGCATGGCAGTGTACAGACTGATATCCTGAAATCAGATTTGGATCAATCCTCATGGTTTTTGAGAAGGAGAAACACAAGTGAAATATTTCCCATTGGCGAGTGGGTATTTCTGGCAAGATGGTCTTTATTGATGCTAAATACTGAGTGGATGTTTATCTACTCATTTTTTTTCTATTTTAAAAGGGGCATTAAAGCACAAGTAAAACTCAATTATGAATGGTTGCATGGTAATCTACCCATTGATGCATTTTTAAATCATGATCAACGGTCAAGATTAAAGGGATCAAGGTAGAGTGATTTCAACCCGCATGCACAAGATTTCTTTGAAGAATTAATGGTTGGCACACTTGCATGGCTCGTTATAAGAGGAACCAATTGCCATATTTCTCATTCAGAAGTTGCACTACGATTGAATTTGAAAAAAATATTGGTAGATGTCTTCTGAGAGGATGAATAAGTCTGGGGAGTCTATTAGGCCAGTCTGGAGGTCTAGAAGACTAATTTTTCTCAAGTCTAAGAAGAGTACTTAGGTGGATGAAGATGATATGTAGGGAGCTCCTGATACACCAAAGGATAGAAGAGGACACAAATAAATTATGAAGTGGGGTGTTAGGAGAAGTTATTGCCTAAGGAACCGAACAATTTCAGAAGAATTAGTCAAGTTCAAAGGCAAGGAGTTGGTGGGATATAAAAAGAAGACAAAGAAAAGGTGAAAGTATTGTAAGGCTTATTCAGGGAGGCTCAGTTATTCCAATGAGCTCTCTGACAACCCTTTAGACAATGAGGGTGACACTAACTCAGAGGGTGATTCTTATCCCCTCTCCCTGGTACCATCTAATGATTCTGATGAGGTGGTGGTGATGGTTCCTCCAGTTCCACCATGAGCAAGGCGTGGGATAGTATCCTCTAAGGCTAATGACTGAGAGTGATGACTATGTCCCATTTTTGTTTTTGATGACACCATAGCCCCTTTGTCAGGATTGTCCTATTCAACATTCATGTGATTTATTATTTCTAGTGTTGATATAGAAATTTTTCAGGCTGGTGTGTAGGAGAGGTGCCGAACTTCCTAGCGCTGGGCTATATGCATGTTTTTGTTGGGGCTGCTAGTGGAGAATCTTCTTTGATTGGCAGGAATGAGGAATTGACGAGTCTACATGCAGGTCATGTGGATGTTGGTCTTTTACTATTCCATTTTCCTCAATGATGGCATGTAACCAACTAGGGATGCCTCAAAATTTGTGTAGATGATCTCAAAATGAAATGAAATGTAAATGTAATTGAGCTTGATGCTTGTCGCTCCCTTGTTCTATAAAAGGGATTTCTAGGCTCATTACAATGGTCAGACTTTTGAGTTCCAATAGGGTTTTGGGTGAATTCTTATCTCAAAAAAGGAATCTTAAATAGGATAGGGGTAAATAGGCTAGTAAATGGTCTTGGGGAATGATGTCCTATATGTAACAGTCTTAAATTAGTTCTATATAAACTACTGATGTAGAAGTGAATCTTTGTCTGGAAACAAACACTCTCCTATGTATATTTCTTACAAGTTATGAATGAAAATTCTAATGGTGTTGTCATTTGTCTTTAAATGGTTATGTTTGAATGTGATGTCCTGTTCTCAACTTTAACTCAAGGAGTTGATTAAAATGCTTGAAGAGGGTAAAAAATTTGCATGAAATTGCTTGGGATTGCTAAGTAGTGAATGTTTCTTTTGGGAATTTTTAAGTTTTCATAGTCTGCAAAGCAGTATGAGGGTAGTTCATCTACTTCTAGAATTTAGTAGTTTGTATATTACAAATTCTTATATATTTGATTCCGTTGCTCCAATTATTTAGGCATTGGCCGATTTATCACTAAAATCTGGCATGAAAAATGAGAACATAGCACGCCTAGCCTTTAACTTGAAATAAGAACAACACTCTTTTAAAATCCTTGTTAAATGAATTGTATTTGGAATGGAAATATTCTAATTCATAGAAAATAAATAATCATTCACTTGAAAGACATGCCAAGTCTTTAGTGGGATGTGTTTTTTTGCACTCAATTATGAATCTATCTATTATTAATTTGATATATCTCATGCTGATATAATTTGGGATTACCCTCCTTGGTTTAACAGAGCCAAAAGTGAAGGATTAAGGATCACAAAATCCTAGGCTCATTGTGTTAGGCACTAACCTTACAATTTCTTCATTATAAGAAGTGGCAACGCTTTAGAGAATTGTTAGGTTTTGCTGGAAAAATCACCAACAAGGTGTCCTGCTCTATTTTTGGGGTCCTTTGATGACATATGTGAGCTTCTAATTTTTGGTTGCAGAGTCATCAAAATGTTGTTGGATATTATTGTAATTGAGTTTTCGTGACTTGACAAGATTTAGGGCTTTGAATGCAAGAATGGAAAACTTTTGTTGAAGATCCCTTTATTCTTCTTCAAACCTAGAACTTGCACATTCAAAGAGAGAAATTTTTTGGCCATTTAGGGGCTTACCTTAGTCAAAACTTGTGTAAGTGTTTCCACTTCCATAATGGCAATGCCAATGATAAAATCATAATGGATAGGAAGGAATGAAGAAATCACAAAGTTCCACAAATCACCACCCTTCAATGGCTTCCTTGAAGGACTAAAGTCATACACATCACCTCAAGGTTTTGGACCTTTCTTGCTTGATTGCTTGAATTTCTTTGGAGACCTACAAAAGAGGTTAGCCTTCACAAAAAAATGATAATATGAAAACGTGAACTCACATACACTTTGACATGATGCTTGGATCTGGAATTGTTGTAATTATTCTCTGAAATTCTTGCTCATAAATTCTCCTTCTAGTTTTAAACGGTGAAAAGACTAGGTATTTATAGGCATTTTTTTGATTTCCAAAAAAAAAGATTCCAAAAGCCAACACTTGAAATTTAAAATTTGAATGTTAAAATGTTGACACTAGCATTGTGAAAAATTGGGTCTCGACTAAGTAGGGGGACCCATATACCCTTGGGCATATGGTTCCTATCCCTAATTTCCAAGAAATTAAGTGTCATGGGAAAAATATTAATTAGATGTATTTGTTCAATGCTTGCAATTTATTAAAAAATAGTAAAAATAGGTCTCGAAATACATAATTTAGGGAATTAAGAGCTTAATTAGGTCCAATAATTTAGGGGGGACAAAAGATAGTGTGAAAGTATCAAGGGTGACAATTTATGATGCCACATTTAGCCTCTACTTTAGTGAGAGTCTGAACTTACACTCAAACTCACACTAAAGTAGAAAATATGTCAAGAGGGGTCTGATTGTCCAAATATTGAAGAGATAGGATGACTAAGGATCTAGGGGGAGCACGCAAGCCCCCAAGATCCAAGATCCCATAGAAAAACAACATAGGAACAAAGGGACACACATGTATGAAATACAACAAGTCAACATACATGAATCATACACGATGAAAACTCATTGCATGATGGAACATCAAGATGAAAATGAAATGAAAATAAACACGATGTAAACATGAATAAGGCACACAAAATACATACAAAAAAAATATAAGGTTAGTACTAAAATATTTGAGTTAGTAAGGAAAAGAGATGTCAATCTTAAATTGTCAAATATAAAACGCCATCCATCGAATGTGTTGTCTAACAAAATGATGCTTTCACAAGGATGTAAAATTACTTATAAAACACATAACTCCACTAGTAAGCAAGTTGTGTTATGCTAGGTGGCCATGTTAAAAAGGGTTCTCAAGTTCATGACCCAACAAGCTCCATTATGTTAAATCCATGAACTATCTTGTGAAAACTCACCTTATGGGGTGCATAGAGTTTAATGTATTGGGAGATGAATAAAACTCACCTTAGGGGGTGCATAAAGTTTAACGTCACAAAGGATGAATTGATAATCCCACACCTTAGGGGGCATTACAAATAAAACCACCACCAAATGGGTTATGTAAATAGGTCAAACATCTTAAGACAAAATGGATAGGGGTAATATATGCCCCCATTTAAAATGTCAACATACTTGCTATGTTGGTATTTTAAGGAGAAATAGGGGAAGAGGGGATCCTTGAAAATTATGCATGCCTCCCAAAACTAGTCATCCTTTCCCCCCAAGTATAGAGATAAGGACAACCACATCAAGGAATATCATGTTACTACCATGAAAAATATGGTTGCACTTAAGATTGTACCACCATGAATAACAATGAGCAAAACACATAAAGCTACAAATTCCACATAGTGATGCACAACAAGATAGGATGAAGATAATAATTGGTTAGAGGAATTAGGTTCATCAATGCAAGGAATACCACCAAAATACTTATGTTTTTGTACTTTATTACTCAAGGCCTGACATTCATTGATAGAATGACCATGCACTCAATGATATGCAAAAAATGAGCTTTTTTTGTAGAATTTCTTTCGTGTTCTTGGAGGAAGAGTAATCAAGTAGGACTTGAGAAGCCTCAGAAGATATTATCTTGATCAATAGAAGGGGACAATTCTTTCTCTTTTGAAGGAGAACTTGCTTTCTTATCACAAGATGTCACACATACAGTAGATGATAAATCATTAGATGAAGATGGAGATGAAGGTTGGAAACCTATACCTTGCTTGGAAAAGTATGGTATAAACTTCTCTTGATACCTATCATTTTGTTTCATATTTTCATTAAATCCATGTTTAAAAAGAATTTTTTTCCAAGACCATAACATGCTTCCAAATCAGATGAAGATATTTTATGCTTTTGAGAAGGATTGGTTTCTTCACGAGCACACAAATCCTTTTTATGTTTTTTAAAGTTAAGTATTTTCCTCTCATGAGGGTTGGAAGTTGAAGAGCCCCCATCACTATCATGGGGTGATGTTGATGTAGAACCATGTAGAGAAAATGAGACACAATATTGTTTTGGTTTAGACTATGAGATTTTATACTCTCCCATAAAGGAGGGTGTAAAATCTAATGCACCCCAATCAACCCCAAAACATGTGTTTTAAGATGAATAATTTATAATGGAATCTTTGGACTTTGATTGTGAGATTTTAGAATCTCCTTTGAAATAAGGTGTGAAAGCTAATGGCCCCCAATTATCGTCTAAGAGTTCTTTTGTAGGTGAAAGACAATTATGATTACCATCAACTTGTATAGGTTCCACCTTTAAAGTTAGAATCAAATTATTAAGAGTTGGAAGTGTTATGATCATATTGAACTTGTGAATTATAACTTTTTTCATCTAATTTAATCATGTATATCTTGTTATTATATTCATACTTCATCTCATGATGGAGAGTAGACAGGACTCCCTTCATGGCATGAATCCATGGTCTACCTAGGAGAAGGATGTATGAAAGAGGTCTTAGCATGATATAGATAGGAGAAGGAAAAACCATGGGTCCAACCTCAATGGGAAATGTGATTGTTCCTAATGATTGCTTATTAACATTGTCAAAGCCATGAATATTAACTTCGTTGGGTTCTATAAGATTTTTGTCCACACCAGTTTTATCTAGGAAATCAATGCTACAAACATTAAGACCCACTCCATTATCTATGAGAGTACACATAACTCTAGTTTCATTAATGAAAACCTTTATCATTAGGGTCTCATGTTTATTTTGGATCTCGAGCAAGGGTAATTCATGTTGAGGGAATGCAATATTTGACTTTGTCACTTGTATACAATCAAATACAGTGGCTACATCATTCGGTCTAACAGACAATGGGACATTAGTCCTCTATAAAACCTCTTGGAGAATCCTATTATATGTAGGCAATGTTTGAATCGAATACCAAAGGGAGATGTTTGCTGGAGTACGACAAAGTTTCTCAACAAGATCATACTCTTTACCACTACGTTGAGGAATGTTATATGTGTGAGCAACTGTGTGATAAATTGGTTATTGCGACACATGATTACTAATGAGTTGCCTTGAAAAGTTCAAGATATGGCCAAGGGGTTTAAGAGGTCCTATAATGAGAGGTAACTTAGGAGGTCCACTAATTAAAGGAGATCTAATTGTCAATTGTGTGTTCATAACCTCAACTGAGTTATCTACTTGTTGATGACCTTCTATTGAAGGGGGATCTAATGTCAACTTAGTATATCCATCTATGCCATCCATCTTATTATTTGTTGAGAGAAATGTATGAATTATTTCATCCTCTTTTGTCACAATATCTTCTCAAGTAGGATAAATATTTGGAGAGAGACAATCAAGATTCTCATGGCACTCAATGATTAGATCCTCTAACACCATGGTACCTTCTTCACAAGTGGGTGAGGTATCGAGAGAAGAATAACTATAATTGTCATGATGGTCCATGATTGAATCCTATTGCACCAAAGTATTCTCATAAGTGTGGAATATGTTGGGAGGTGAATGAAGATTAGTCAAAGTGATATTAAGAAATGTGTTAATAATTTCATTTTCTTGTGTTAATATACTCTCACAATTAGGAGGGTTATTATGAGAATTATCATGAGTATCGATGATTGCATTTTTTGGAATATTATAAGCTTTAGTGGATGATCTAGGTGTGATGAAGTCTCCAAGGGCATCATCTAACATACCAAATCCATCACAACTAAAGGGCTTGGTAAATATACAATGCGCTTGTGGAAAGAGATCTCAAATGATTAAATGACTATGCTTTCTCCAAGATTAATCATTAATTTCCAACCCAATTTAAGCTAACGAGGGTTAAAATAGGTTTACAGACCCGCTATAGATTTGGAAACTAGATTGTAGACCTACAAACTGATAGAAAATATCAGTCTATTCCTAAGTTCTAAAACTATTTTTAAGAGGACTAGGATGCCCCAAAGTGTCTGGGTCCTAGTAGGGATTTTTTAGAAGTGTCAGTTTCAGAGGTTTTAATAACAAAGATTAGCTATGTGATTAGTTGTAAACCTAGGTTTAGAATTGGTTTTTTTGATATTTTGTGAGTTTCTAGATTGTCCAACGTGTTGTAACAACCTAAGGTTTGGAATTCTTGCAAAAAATAAAATAATCTATCCAAACTATGAAATGCTTTAGAAAATGTAATCAATTATCCTATATATATTATAATTTGAAGTATTGAATTACAAAACTCTTTCAATATTTGTAACATGACAAGAAAAATGTTTTCTTTATTTAACATGCAATAACACCTTTTTATAATTTCAAAATAGACATTTGCAAGCATAAATGAAATGTAAGTACAAAGACAAAAATATCTGAAAAGTTTCTCTGGGCCACCTATAGTAGGACAGAGGAACCCAAGAGTGTCTGAGTCCCTGAGAGAGCTTCAAAAAAATGAAAAACTGAATGTTTGAGTTGTTGTTTAAGTATGCTATTTCTATCTACAAACTAGTTTGACAATGTTGTTTTTCCAGACTTTTCCCAATTGAAGACAATGTTACCCAAATGCAAATATTTGAATAATAAATGACAATTATGAATGCAATTTTTTTTGCAAGTATGGATGTGTTTGGTGGTGTTTTCATTAATATTGTCATCGATGTCAACACTTTACAGGTTGAGTAAGTTGTGTATTTGCCAAGTGATTTTGAGAAAAAATGATAAATAATGAAACCTATGTTTTGAGCATGCTCTGGTAATGTGGTCCAAATTTTCTCTGTGTTGATCCAATGCCTATGTGGATTTGAAGGTGTGTTCATGAGCTTAAATGGATTGTTTATTCTGAATTTCAGCTTCTGGTGTGATGGAGAGTAAAATTTATGTTCACCGGTGTGTGAACTAGTTTTTCAGAGTTATCTGGTTGTTAACTAGGAGAAATGTTTTGGCTCCACAGTCCTTTGGTATTTGGTTTTAGATCTTACGGATCTAGGAGATTATTATTTTTGATGGTTTCTATGTTTTGACAAAATTTCATGTAGTTTGGTGCTCCAAAAGACCTGCTCTAGAAGTCCTGTATTTTTGCTGGTTGTCCCGATTGAACTGGTGAAGTGTTCTCTATGAATGAAGTTTGTTGAAGGTGTTGCAGATATATCTGAGTTGTTCTCAGAGATGGTAAAATGACTAGTGAAGTGTGTTGAGCAATCCACATGTGATTATCTTGCTAGTGATGCGTGTACTTCAAAGATCATCGGTGTTTCATTAGGTTTGGCCGACCTGGTGTTTACACAGTACATTATGTTTTTGCATCAATCTAAGAAAGCATGTACATGATTCAAGATGTTGTCTAGGTCCTAAGTTAGATATGCATTTAGTCCCCTCATATTCTTATCCACTGCGGGAATGTTGAGTAGCCGACGAATTTGTAATTTGAATTTGAAAAGACGAACTTGGTGAATGTTTCTAAGGTTGAATATGGTATAAAAGAAAGTTAAGATGTGGTGAATTTCATATCCATCCATCATTCAATTCGAGCAAGAGAAGAGTGTGCAAAAAAGTGCAAAAATTAGAGTGTGGAAGAGAGAATTGTGGTAACAGTACTTCATTGTATTCATAATCTTCTGATCAAGTTGTGAAGTGTGTGTGGATCTTTATCTATTTTTTTGTATTTTTCTATAGGCAGTTAGCCTCTCTTTCTAGATAGTGAGTCCTAAGGTAGCGAGTCCTTAATATGGGTAGTGAGCCTTTGTATCTGGGCAGTGAGCCCTCTGGCAATGAGCCTATGTATCTGGTATTTCATTATTATTATATTGTGAGTTAATCCTCATCATGGTTTTCCCTCATTAGGGTTTTCCACATAAATCTGATGTCTCTGGTGTTATGTTTCTATTATTTGAATTTCATGTTCATACTTAATAACAGTCAAAAGTTAAAGTGGAATTAATTAAGTTAAAAAGTAAAGAATTTGATACAATTGATTCACCCCCCTCTTATTTGTCTTGTGCATTTCAACAATTGGTATCAAAGCTTTAGTTCCTAGGTGAAAAGTTTTACCGCTTGAGGTAGATCAGATGGCACACAAGTTGCAACTTCCTATGTTTGATGGAGCCGATTACAATGGTTGGAAAGAACAGACAAGGAGTTACTTGATTTCAATCAGTTTTAATACCTGGAAACCTATGGAGACAAAGTATGTGATTCCAGCAGCCGAACCTTCCTCTACTGATGAGGTTGCAGCTTTTGAAGAGAATGAAAGAGCAAGGTTTGCTATCTTTAGTGCATTATCTAAAACTGAAAGATCAAAAGCTATTTCTTTAGCTACAACTAATGAAATGTGGAAAAAATTGAAAGAAATTTATGAAGGAAATGAGAGTAAAGTTGTCAAGGAAACTAACTATAAAGTGAAAATTTGTGAATCTAAGAATGGAAGATGGAGAAGGCATTGGAAGCTATTATTAAAGATTTGAAACTCTAGCAACTGAAATCAAGAATCAATGAGGTACTATGAAGGATGAAGATATAATTGAGAAGATTTTGATGACCTTATCAGACAATTACAGTGACAAAGTATTTGCTCTTGAAGAACACTATGATCCAAAGACATTTACTAAGGAACATCTATTTGGTGTCTTGACTGCATTTCAGATGAGAAAATTTGTAAGAGATAAGGAGAAGACTGAAACAACCTTTAAATCCATGAAGATAGAAGATGATGTTGATGATGATGATGCATAATATTTGGAAGAAAATTTCACAAGATTGAAGAAAGGTACTGGTAAATACAAAGGTAAGTTTCCTTTTAAGTGTTTCAGTTGTGGAAATATTGGTCATTATGCATCAAGATGTCCTAATAGAGCTACACAAAAGAAGAATAAGGGTAATAACAATAATTACAAGGATAAGAAGGATAGAAAGTTCAATAAGTTTTATTATGTCAAAGAAGATGTAGGAATTTTTGATGATGAATCTTACCTTGAGGAAGACAAAGATGCATGGTTGTTTCTAGCCCTAGAAAAGAAATGTGGAAAGGAATCTAGTCTGGAGAACAAGAAGGATGAAACAAAAGGTACTCTAGTGACTGATTTTCATGCCAAACAAGATGAAGAATTTTAGGTAATTGACAACAGATGTTCAAATCACATGACTAGAGATAAGAGTAAGTTTACTAAACTTGAGAAGTATGATGGAGGTATAGTCATGTTTGGAGATGATTCTAATGCTAAGATTGTTGGTAAAGGAACAATTAGATTTGATGGAAAACATAACACTAATGATGTTTATTATGTCAAGGGTTTAAGGCATAATCTCTTAAGTGTTAGACAAATATGCAACAAAGGTTTTAAGCTTGTGTTTTAGGATAACACTTGTGAGATTAGAAAAGGATCTGGAACTACGGTTGCAACTGGAAGAAGAACTTATGGAAACATCTATCAAATTAAAGGTGATGATGATCAATGTTTTGTTTCCCAGAGTAGTGAGATTTGGCTCTGGCACTAGAGGATGGGACATGTGAATTTTGATAATTTGGTTAGGATTAGTTCTAGAGAAGTTTTGAGAGATTTTCCTAGAATCACAAAGCCTTTAAATTCAATCTGCAAAAGTTGTTAGATGGGAAAACAAACAAGAACGAGTTTTAAAGGAAAAGATCAATCTTCTACTGGAATGCTTGAATTAATCCATTCAGACCTCTATGGTTCTACAAGAATAGAAATCCTGAATGGTGATAGGTATTTTATGCTTTTAATTGATGATTATTCTAGGATGACATGGGTTACATTTGTTAGAGAAAAGTATCAAGATCTTGATAGATTCAAGGTGTTTAAGGAAAGAGTAGAAAATGAGGGAAACTTGAGAATTAAATGCTTAAGATCTGATAGAGGTGGAGAGTTTACATCCGGTGAGTTCAATGCATTCTATGAAGAGCATGACATAAAAAAGACATTTTTCTGCTCCTAGAACCCCACAACAGAATAGAGTTGTAGAAAGAAAGAACTGAAATATGAAAGAGGCAGTTAGAACCATGATGAAAGAATCAAATGTTCCTGATGTGTATTGGAGAGAATCTATTCACACTGCTATTTACATTCTTAATAGAGTTCAAATTAGAGGTAACAACACTAAGACTCCTTATGAGTTATGGATCGGTAAGACTCCTACTGTAAACTACTTTAGGGTATTTGGTAGTAGATGTTACATTAGAAGAGATGAAGAAAATATTGGAAAGTTTGATGCTAGATGTGATGAAGGAATTTTGATTGGTTATTCTAATAACAACAAGGCTTGTAGATGCTTTAATAAAAGACTGAGAAAAATAATTGAAAGTACTAATGTGAAGGTTGATGAAGCTATGTATAGAATGGTGGAAATAACTGAAGTTGAACCTAATAAGCCTATCTGTGTGCAAATACAAGAAGAAGAAAAGGAATAAAAAGAGCAAAGTGAAGAAGAAGAAGAGACTCTAGAACCTACACCTAAGACTCCTAAATATGTTCAAAGAAATCACTCGGAGGAAAAGATAATTGCAGACAAAAGTGAAGGAGTGAAGAAAAGAAGCAAAATGGTTGAGGTAAACTTGTGTTTAATTTCTAAGATTTAATCAAAGACCATGAATAAAGCATTTAATGATGAGAGCTGGATGAGAGCAATGAAAGGAGAACTACAACATATAGAAAAGAATGAGACAAGGGAATTGGTTCCTAGACCTGCAAACAAGAATGTAATTGGTTTGAAATGGGTATACAAAAAAAAATTGAATGAAGATGGTGAAGTAGTAAGGAATAAAGCAAGACTTGTATGTAAAGGATATTCACAAGTTGAAGGCATAGATTTTGAAGAAAATTTTGCACTTGTATCAAGAATGGTGGCTATTTAGATGTTCTTATCATTTGCAACTCATAAATACTTCAAAGTATATCAGATGGATGTCAAGTATGCATTTTTGAATGGGGAACTGGAAGAAGAAGTGTATATGGAGCAACCGAAAGGTTTTTTACTGTCAAACAAATCAGACATGGTTTGTAAGTTAAAAAAAGCATTATATGGACTGAAGCAAGCTCCCAAAGCTTGGTATGGTAGACTTGACATATACTTGAAAAAGTAGGGATTCAACAAAGGGTCCGCAAAAAACAATCTCTACTTCAAGGTTGAGAAATACAAGATACTGATAGTTGTGGTATATGTTGATGACATCATTTTTGGTGGAAATGAAGATATGTGTAAGAAGTTTTCTAAAGAGATGCAAAAAGAATTTGAAATGTTTATGATTGGTGAACTGAATTTCTTCCATTAGACTTCAAGTTAATCAAACTGACAAAGGGATATTCATTTCACAATCTAAGTATGTTAAGGAATTGTTAAAGAAGTTCAGGATGGATGAATCTAAACTAGTATGTACCCCTATGGTAACTGGATGCAAGCTAAGTAAGGATGATGGATCTGCTAAAGTTGATCAGAGCATGTACAAATCCATGATTGGTTGATTGTTGTATCTTACTGCTGCTAGATCAAACATTATGCATGCAATATTTTTAGTTGCAATATTTCAAGTAGAAACGAAGGAAGCACATGTTAAAGTTGTGAAGAGGATATTCAGAGATCTTAAACGAACTCCGACCTATGGACTATGGTATCCAAAGGACAATGATTTCACTTTGAATGCCTATACTGATGCTGATTGGGCTAGATGTCTAGATGAAAGGAAGAGTACAAGTGGAGGAGCATCATTTCTTGGAGGAAGATTAGTCTCTTGGTTGAGCAAGAAGCAAGATTCAATTTCTTTATCCACTGCAGAAGTAGAGTGTATTGCAGCAACATCCTGCTGTACACATGTTATGTGGATGAAGAGAAATTTGATGGAAATAGATGTGGTGAGTGATGAACCTAATTCGATTTTTTTGTGACAATACAAGTGCTATAAAAATTTCAAAGAATCCAGTGATGCATTCTAGAACGAAGCATATATCTATCAAGTATCACTTCTTGAGGGAGAAGGTATTGAGGAATGAAGTAAGACTTGAATATGTACCTACCAATAAACAAATTGTAGACATATTCACTAAGGCCCTTCCTAAGGATACTTTTGAGTATCTCAGACAAAATTTAGGAGTTTATACCCCTCCTTCTTTGAACTAAGTGCATATGGAGGTGCATCGGTCCAGTGGATTCACAGACTCTTTTGTTCTGGACTGATGATTGTGGTCTACTCGTCAGGGGGAGTAGAGAAGTGCATTGTTGTAGTATGTGATGTGGATGTACTCCTTAGGGGGAGTGAATAGAGCTTTATATGATAAGAGTGTCCTTTTCCATTGATGTCAAAGGGGTAGAGAGAATCATGTGAAAATTTTATGCTTGGCAGGTTGTCGCTTCTGAAAATCATGTAGGATGTGGGAGAGAGATCATGGGAAATTTTATGCTTGGAAAGTTGTCACTTCTAAGAATCATGTATGCTATCTTTGATGTTTTTTCACATCATGTGTTGCCATCAATGAAAAAGGGGGAGATTTTTGCAAGTATGGATGTGTTTGGCGGTGTTTTCATTAATGTTTTCATTGATGTCAACACTTTACAGGTTGAGTAAGTTATGTATTTGCCAAGTTCTTTTGAGAAAATTTGAGAAATAATAAAAACTATGTTCTGAGCTTGCTTTAGTAGTGTGGTCCATATTTTCTCTATGTTGATCCAATTCCTATGCGGATCTGAAGGTGTGTTCATGAGCTTAAATGGATTGTATATTATGAATTTAAGCTTTTGGTGTGATGGAGAGTAAAAGTTATGTTCACTGGTGTGTGAACTAGTTTGTAAGAGTTATCTGGTTGTTAACTAGGAGAAATGTTTTGGCTCCATAGTCCTTTGGTATTTGGTTTCAGATCTTATGGATCTAGGAGATTATTCTTTTTGATGGTTTCTATGTTCTGACAAAATTTCATGTAGTTTGGCGCTTCAGAAGACCTACTCCAGAGCTCCTATGTTTTTGCTAGTTGTCCCAGTTGAACTGATGAAGTGTTCTCTGTGAATGAAGTTTGTTGAAGGTGTTGCAGATGTATCTAAGTTGTTCTCAAAGATCATAAAATGAATGCATGTTGAGAAATCCATGTGTGATTATCTTGCTGGTGATGTGTGTACTTCAAAGATCATTGGTGTTTCATTAGGTTTGGCCGACCTGGTGTTTACACGGTACATTATGTTTTTGCATCAATCTAAGAAAGCATGTGCGTGATTCAAGATGTTGTCTGGGTCCTAAGTGAAATATGAATTTGATCCCCTCACATTCTTATCCACCGTGAGAATGTTGAAAAGCCGACCTAGCTTGAATTTGTAATTTGAATTTGAAAAGACGACCTTGGTGAATTTTTCTAAGGTTGAAGATGGTATAAAAGCAATTTAAGTTGTGGAGAATTTCATATCCATCCATCATTCGATTCAAGCAAGAGAAGAGTGTGTGAACAAGTGCAAAAAATAGAGTGTGGAAGAGTGAACTGTGGCAATACTACTTCATTGTATTCATAATCTTCTGATCAAGTTGTGAAGTGTGTGTAACTCTTAGTGGTGAATATTTATCTATTTCTTTGTATTTTTCTATAGGTAGTGAGCCTCTCTTTCTGGACAGTGATTGCTAAGGTAGTGAGCCCTTAATATGGGTAGTGAGCCTTTGTATCTAGGTAGTGAGCCCTCTAGTAGTGAGCCTGTGTATCCGGTATTACATTCCTATTATATTGTGAGTTAATCCTCATCGTGGTTTTTCCCTCATTAGGGTTTTCCACGTAAATTTGGTGTCTCTGGTGTTATGTTTCTATTATTTTCATTTCATGTTCATACTTAATAACAAACATAAGTGAAAGTGGAATTGATTAAGTTAAGAAGTAAAGAATTTGATACAACTAATTCACCCTCCCATCTTAGTTGTCTTGTGCATTTCAATAATTTTGAATTTAGATATGATTTAAATGATTGAAACTAACCCTATTGCCACCTATGATGCAATATGATATGCATTTTTTTAAATTTTTGTGACTTTTTTATGATGTAAAAAATGAAACCCTAAATGAAAAATGCAAAAGAATGCAATGCAAAACTTAGATCTAGTATGAATAAGTGCAATTTTCAGAAGGTCTACAATGTGCAAATTTTGGGTTCACCAAAATGTATCATATGAAAAAGGGAACCCTAAGTTTATTTCATAAAACCAAGGACAAATATCTTCCCTTTTCAAAGGTACTTTAGGATGCAAATCAACAAGGTGTTTAGATTTACTTTAAACCATGAAGCTGAGTCAATCATACCCAGATCTGGTCTTTTTGAGCCTTATAAATGGAATGAAATTGGTTTGATATGATTAACCTAATTTAACTATGTGCCCTAATATGAAAATCACAAGACCTCGATAATGCATAGATTGAAACAACAGTTTGTAGGAAGATTTGGGAAGGGCACAAGAATGTGTACCTACCCAAAAAAATTGGTTTCAAGGTGCATAGGAGGACTTATATGCCCAAGGGTGTATGAGTCCTTGTAGGGGTGTCCTACTCTATTTTTGATGTCCTTTGATGACATATTTGAGCTTTTGATTTTTGATTGTAGAGTTGTCAAAATGCTGTTGAATATTCTTGTAATTGAGTTTCCGTGACTTGACAAGATTTAGGGCTTTGAATGTAATAATGGAAAACTTATCTTAAAGCTCCCTTCAATCTGCTTCAAACCTAAAACATGTACATTCAAAGAAAGGGAAAATGTTAGGCCATTTAGGGGCTTGCCTCAGTCAAAGCTCGTGTAATTGTTTCCACTTGTTGGAAGCTTATGTTGTCATTGCTGTAAACAGATCTTTTTTGTTGCATTGATGCCAACATATGGAGATGCTATGATTGGTTGCATTATGTTGTCATTAGTAGTATTAGGGATGCCAAACTCTAGTGTTTCTTTGATTAGCATATTTTTGTGGGTGCTCAAATTCTTGTGTGCTTGAGATGCTAAGAAGGTGTTGTAGATGTTGGGATGATGTTTGTGGTTGTAGATGTTGGGATTATGTTTGTGGTGTTGGGTTTCCAAGTGCTTTTGAGAAAATTTGAATAAAAGAGGAAACATTATGGTAAAGAGTGTTAAGTGTGGTAGAGTGGTGTTCAAGGCTTTGCTCCACATTTCTTCATGATTGAAGATTTTATTGTGGTTCAAATATATTAATTAGAGGTCTTCAGAGGTGCTACATCCAAACTTTCCTATTTTGGATCGTTTGGTAGAAGTTGTATTCACCAGTGCGTGAACAGTGAAGCAATGCTGTCTCAAAGAAATGGGTTTTCTCCGAATTTATACATATTATGGTTTCTAGTCTTGCGGATCTAGATGTGTGCTTATATTGTTCATATCTATCTTAAGTCTAAATTTTTAGAGTTTTGATGCTTTGCAAGGTTGAGTTCATGTGTTACAGTCTATGGAAGGTTAACTGGGAGTAAAAATGGAGTATGTTCTTCAGGTGTATGTTGTTGTGAAGGATTTGTTGGATTTAAAGGAGTTGATGGAATATTCTAGATTGTGTTTAAGTTTTGTGTGTGGTCCATGAGATGTCATTGAATTTAAGGAAGTGTGTGCTTAAATGTTTAATTGTGTTAACACAGGTTCGACCGACCTTAGGTGTTTACACTAATTGTGGATATGCTTCAGTATTTCTATATGTGGATTTAGGCCTGAATTAAAGTGTGTTGTGGTTAAGGGATTAAGGACTAAATTAGATCTAAATTTTAATGATATTTTTGATATTTTAATGGACAAATAATTTACCCCCCTCTTAGTTGTCTTGTGCATTAATTAATTGGTATCAAAGAGAGGTTCCTTACAAGAAAGCTTAACCACTTGAGATAGATCTGGGATGGAACATAGGAAGGAGGATCCTTTGTTTGATGGATCTAATCATGCATTATGGAAAACTAGAATGGAAGGTTTCCTTATATCTCTATGGTTTGGAGTTTGAAAGTATGTTGAAACTGGATAAACAATGCCTACAAATGGTTTGAGTATTGATGATAAGATCAAGGCATATGAGAACAATGGAAAATAAAGTTATGCTATTTTGAGTGGTCTTTCTAATTCATAACTTGTGAAAGTTATGAGTCTTAAAACTGCCATGAGATCTAGAAAAATCTAGAAAGTATCTATGAGGGAGATGATAAGGTCAAGCAAGCAAAGATGCAAAATCTGAAGACTAAGTTTGAAACCCTAAGAATGATATAAGATTGAAATATTATAGGCTACATGCATAGAGTGGATGAAGTTTTCAATTCCATTAGAGGCCTTGGTGGAAAACTTGAAGAATATGAGGTGGTAAATAATGTATTAAGAAATCTTCCTAAATATTATAGTTATAAGGTTTTTTCTATTGAAGAAGATCAAAATTTAGATCATTATTCTAGAGATTAGTTTTTTGGTTCTTTAACTACTTTTGAATTGAGACAGTTTGGTCCAAGTGATTCAAGAAAAGAGACAACTTTTAAAGTTGGAAAAATAGAGAAGAATGAGGAATTTGAAACAGATGAGTTTGATGAGCTAGAAGTAAACTTTATAAGTAGATTAAAAAAGGGCACTGGAAAATACATAGGTAAGTTACATTTCAAATGTTTGTGATTATGGAAATATAGGTCATTATGATTCAAGATGTCCAAACAAAGATTCAAATGATAGATCTAAGGAGAATAAAGGTAAATCAATTAAAAGAAGTTACTATGTTAAAGAAGATGTCAGTATATCTGATGATGAATCTGATTACATGGATGATGAAAGTGATGAATGCTTGTTCATGTCTCTAAAGGTTGGAACTAATTCTGCTAACTATGAGAGATGTATGAAAGAAGTTTATCTAAAATAAGGTCATAATGGAACTATGGTGTCAAATTTTCATGCTAGAGAGGACATAAACTAATGGATTATTGATAGAGGATGCTCAAATCACATGACAAGTGATAAGAGAAAGTTTGTTAAACTTGAGAAGTTTCAAGGAGGTCTTGTTAGGTTTGGTGCTGATACATTTGCTAAGATATGTAGAAAAGGTTCAATCAGTTTTGATGGCAAGAATAATATAGATGATGTTCTTTATGTTAAGGGTCTTCGACATAATCCTCTAAGTGCAGGACAATTGTGTAGCAAATGATATAATCTGGTATTTCAAGATGGTGGTTGTGAGATCAAGAAAGGCTTAAGAACTCTAGTTGCTATAGGAAGAAGGACAAATTATTATTTTTATCAATTTAAGGGTGCTAATGGTATGTGCTTTGATGAGTCCAGTTTATGGTTGAATTTTGATAGAGTTTGTTATCCATTTGCTGCAGTTGTCATAAAATTTGATACTTGGATGTTGACCTTTTTATGATATTTCCTTAAAACCATAGACATTGGACATGAGTTTATTTTCATAACCTTTAAATGACATTGAAATGCTATATAAACTATCTATGTTAATTTTACATGTGGATTAATGAATGCCACTTTGAGATAGTTACAGATATGTAGTTGTTGTGTGTACTAATATTGTCATGCAAATATAATTAGAGGCCTGCAATTGAGGAAGATTCCGCCAGCTGGTCATTCACCATAACAGTCAACAAGGTGATCATTCAATGAGGGAAGACTCTCAATGACGGGATATTCATTTTTCAGATCAAAGTTGTAACCACCTTGTAAATGGTCTTAATTATATGTTGAGTAAATATAGGCATTATTGCTGTGCTAAGTCTGCATTCAGGAAAACATGCTTGGCCAAATTCCATGCATGCGTAATCGCCTCTCCACTTTTTATGCTTTCCCTAATGTGGTGTCCTCCGGATCTAACAAATTTGATCATCTTGCTAGGTGATTAGTTAGTAGTTGCTTTTCTTATAAATAAGGTTCAAATGCTCCTTCTTAAGAGGTTTCTTAATCTGGTGATGTACTTGCACTCTTAGTTTTTTAGTAATACAATCATGTTGCTCGATTGTACTCATATTTTCCAATGAATGAAATGAAGTTGTAAGTTCGTGCATCTGAGTTTACATTTGTTTTAGGGGATACTCATCCAAGGGGGCCCACTTGGTGAGTATTTCGTCCCTTAGTATAGTTAGTTATTATTTTCTATTCAATAATTAGTTAAGAATCTGACACTGTTTATTTCTGTAGCCACTAGAATTCCATTATGTGACTATTCTTGCAGCCAAAGCAGACATAGTATTTTCTTGTTTGTTTGCTTAGATTTTCATTTCTATCATGCATTTCAGCTTAGTATAATTATTGGTTGATGCTCAACACTTATGTTTTTTCTTTCCAAGCAATTTACTTTCAACATTGTGTCTTTCTTAGTTGTAGGATGAATATGGCTACTATTCCTAGTGCACATATTGTGCTGACCCATTTCAATTTTACGTCCCTGGGTTGACAAGTTAAATGCACCTTCATGATGATTGAAATAGCTATTCAGGTTAGATGTCCAATCTCTGAATCACAGTTGTAAGGGATTAGTTGTTAAATCATTGTAGGAGGCCAACATTTTTGGCATCATTATTGGGGATGGTGTCAAACTAGGGAGTTCTTTGGAGTCATTGATAATTTTTCTTGTTGTAGTATTTTTGGATGTTGTTCTTAGTATACCACTCATTTAGGAAAGTAATGACCCCCCTATTCTTTTTCCAATTCTTTGAGTGAGCTGGCTGATAGTGAGTTGATACCATATGCATAGAGAAAGGAGGAGAGATGCTCATGGGAGATTCCTTCCTAACAATCCTGATCTATTCCAGATAATTGAGTATAAAAATCCACCAAGAGATGATGAAGAAGAAGAGCCACACCCCTTTGCTGATACATTTTTGGATCTGACCAATTCTGAAGTTTCCTCTAAAGATCAAAATCTGATTGAGAACCCACTTGCTTTGGAACTTCATCAGGTAGGCATGGGTGATGAAAATAGAAACAGACCTAACCATCCAGCTTTTCCTTTCCCCATTTCTCATCAAAATAAAGTAGACAACCTCAAAAATATCCCTGCTTCAATCCTTCCTAAGTTCTATGGACTTGTCATAGAAGATCCTGATACATTATTTTTTGAGTTTGATATACTCTGCAGGAGTTATGACTATACCACTAATGGCCATAGGCTTAAGCTATTCCCTGCCACCTTGAAAGAAGCTACATTAAGATGGTTCATGAGCCTAGACAAAGATACTATGGAGACTTGGGAGGACATGAAGAAAAAGTTCCTTGAGAAATACAAAGAGTATTGTAGGGGTAGTGACATGAGAGGCGATGGCATTTTTAGGATGCAACAAAAGGAAGATGAGAGCCTGGAAGATTATATTTCAAGGCTTTTGTTTTTCCTACAGAAATATCCACACCATATAGTCAATGAAGAATCACAAAATCTACTTTTATTAAGAGGAATTAATGAGAACTGCACAAATTCCTTGGACTTGATGGGAGGAGGAGATATCACCCAAGTTCCTTGGGAGGACATCAAGAAGATATGTCAGAACTATTCTAGGGTAGCTTCAAAGAAAGGGAGAGCTTACCAATCCTCCATGGGTAAGTCATATACCAGTGGAGTTTCAAGTATGAAGATTAATCACTTAGTGGAATACTTCAAGCAAGACATCATAAACAATCTAGCTACTCAGCTGGATACACTTCGGGCCAAGAAGAAATAAGAGGAGGCATAGGGGCAATGTTGGCAGAATATTGCCCTCATTGTAGACAAAAGAAGGACTCCAAATGCATAATGATAGCTAATATTGATAGTAAGAAGATGACACTCAAGTTCAAGCTAATCTAGGGTGAAGATGATCAAGTCTACTATGTTGCACAAAGGAGGCCATGGGCTCCAAGACAAGGCATGCCACCAGATCTACTATCTTTTGCTGGGCTATATTTCAATTCTTATTCATCTGGTAATCAATGGCGACCCCCATAGCCATCCAATTATGGAGGATATCCACCACAACCTTGGAATAAACCTCCAAATTCCTGGACTCTCCACCCCAGTGGTAGCAACCTCAGGGGACTCAACAACAGTTTCAAGGAAATTGGTAGCCACCTCAAGGAAACTGGCAACAAACATCCCAAGGGAGGGGAGGACAACAATGGCCAAACCAGGCAACCAATTACATGAAACCACCTTCTTATCCTCAAAAACCTACTATAATTCCTCCTCCTACTAGTTCTAGTTCAAATGCACCTAAACCTACTCATCTACCAGCTCAACCCACAGCTAATCCAAATAATAAACCACAACAGTAACCAGTATACTCTGCTGATCCAAATCAATTCCCTGCATATGCTATGAGTGTAAGTAACATCCGCTTGCATTCATGAACTACTTTTCCAACTCCTTCCACACCCATTATCACCAAGCTTCCTATGGAAAAAGAGGAGCCTTTGAATGTCACCATTTAGCCAAGTGCACCTAAAAATCTTGAATTAGTCCTAGTCAAGCAGACTGAATTGGAACCACCATTTTCCCAGAGGTTGGAAACTATGAAATAAAAGGAAGAGAAGGAGTACACAACTTTTGACATTCTAGATCAATTGAAGCATATATGTGTCCAAGTACCTCTATTTCAGGCCATAAAATATGTTCCCATATATGACAAAGAAATCAAGGAAGCATGCCTTAAGAAGCCAGGAATGAAGAAAGACCCCACTACGGTTCATGTGGTGGGACAATTGGCTGACATTATGCTTAGGAAAGTGACTGTTCCCAAGTATAATGACCCAGGGAGTCCTGTGGTAGGTGTTGTTATAAATGGGATCCAGATAAAGAATGCTTTGATTGATTTGGTAGAAACAATAAATGTAATGACCAAGGAAATCTTGCAATAACTAAATATTGTGAGCATTAGACCTACTCCTAATGTCCTCCAACTTCCTAATGGGATAGTAGAAGATCTTGTGGTAACTCTAGACTCTTGGGAGTACCCAACAGATTTTATGATTCTTTCTCCTAAGGCCACACTAGGTGGGTACCCCATTATTGTTGGAAGGCCATGGTCAGCAACAAAAAATTCCTATATTGGATGTCAGATGGGAGACATGACCATTTATTTTTGAAAGAGCACCAACAAGCTTATTCTCTACCCTCTTGCTCAACCATCCCATGATAGGAATGATCCCATATGGCCACATGTTGGTGAAGAGGCCAAGGACATTAATTCTATGGAACAACTTATGATGTTAAGAAAAAGTTCTTTCATGCAGCTTCAAGATGAAGATGAAGTATTGTATAACATAATTCAGAACTATTGTGAAGTAGAGGAAGCATCATCCTCTCATGCATTTGATTCTGCTGATCTAGTGAAGACACTCCTGCCCACTCTTCCTACAACCGTTCTTCCTACAACTACTCTTCCTATAGCCGCTCTTCCTACAACCAAACTTTGTGTAGCAATAGGTATGTCTCATAAATTACTTCCACATGAACTCAAGGTACCAAGCATTAGTGAAGCAAATATGGTAGAGTTAACTACACAAGTGCAGGTGTGAGAAGGAAAATATCTAAATATTAACAACAAATTGAGTGAAGAATAACAGTTGTCATTGGAAAACTTACTAAGGGCCCACCAATGTGCATTTGCGTGGGAATATCATGATATGAAATGATTGGATCCTAAGTTTTTCAATCGTAGGATATACATAAGAAATGATTGTACACCAGTGTGGTAGCCTCAAAGAAGAATTAACCCTACATTGAGAGAAATTGTAAAAAAGGGGAACTACAAAAATTGCTACATGCAGGATTCATCTACCCCATTTCAGATAGCCAGTGGGTGTCCCCATTGGTGATTGTGCCCAAAAAAGGATTGAAATGGTGAGTTTGTGTTGATTATAGGGAACTTAATGCTACCACCAAAAAGGATCGTTTTCCTTTACCTTTCATAGATCAAGTTTTGAACTCACTTGCAGGAAAATCAATACTTTTCTTTCTTAGATGGATTCAACAGCTATAACCAAATCCAAATTGCAGTAGAGGACCAGGAGAAGACCACCTTTACCTATCCATGGGGGACCTATTCCTACTTAGTAATTCCATTTGGCTTATGCAATGCACCTGCAACTTTTCAGAGTGCAGTCATTAGCATATTTTTAGATATCTCTCTTGATTGCATGGAAATCTATATGGATGACTTTGCTACTTATGGTGCTGATTTCAATGAAGCATTAGAAAATTTTAAGAGATTCCTAAAATTATGTTAAGACCACACTCTATCTTTAAATAGTGAAAAGTGTTTCATGATGATGCAGGAAGGTGTAGTTCTTGGCCACTACATCTCTCACAAAGGAATTCAAGTAGATCCTACAAAGATTGAGGTGATCACCAATCTACCTATCCCTACAAAAAAAAAAGATGTTAGGAGTTTCTTAGGACATGCAAGTTATTATAGGAGGTTCATCAAAGACTTCAAAAAAATGACAACACCATTATATAATCTGTTAGCTAAAGATGCTGAATTCCAATGGACAAAAGGCTGTGACAAGGCATTTTCTGACTTGAAAGCAGCTTTGACTCGTGCTCTTGTATTGAAGGGTCCTAATTGGGAGCTTCCTTTTCACATCCATACAAATGCATCAGACTATGCTATAGGAGCAGTCTTAGGACAAAAAGAAGGAACTATTGATAATGCTATTTATTTTGTTAGTAAAAATATGTAGGGAGTTGAATTCAACTATACAGTGACAAAAAAAGAAATGTTGGAAGTGATCTATGCCTTTAAAAAATTTAGGCACTACATAACAGGATACCAGATCTTTGTGAACACCGATCATGCAACCATTAGATACCTCATGAATAAACCCCTGATCTCAGGTAGGCTAGCAAGATGGTTATTGTTGATGCAGGAGTTTGAAATAAGCATTGTGGATAAACCAAGGAAGGCCAATGTTGTTGCATAATTTATTTCGAGGCTGACTACATCACAAAACAATCAAGTCATAGATGACTCTTTCCTTGATGAGTATTTATTTTCCATTAGTGTGCAGACACCTTGGTATGTTGACATAGCTAATTATCCGGTCACAAGGAGAGTTCCTCCCCATTTCTCTCCAAAAGAGAAGAGGGTTCTCATTGAAAAATATTTTCCTTTCTCATGGATTGTTGGATGTTTGTTCTACACTAGACCAAACCATGTCATGAGGAGATGTGTGAGGGAAGATGAGACATATGATATTTTGCATGCATGTCACAATAAACCTTATGGAGGGCATTTTTTAGCCAAAAGGACAACAATGAAGATCTTGAACATAGGATATTACTGGCCCACACTCCACAAGGATGCATGGAGATATACAAGGAAGTGTGACAGATGCAAGAGGATGGGTCGACCAACTAAATTTGATGAGATTCCAGTTTAAACCCAGGTTGTAATCACTCCATTTGATAAGTGGGGATTGGATTTTGTAGGACCCATTGATCCTCCATCAAATGGTAAATCCTATATCTTGGTATGCATAGATTATGTAACCAAGTGGGTAGAAGTTAAGGCCATGAAGCATGTAAGAGATAATGAGGTTGCAAAATTTCTTTATGAGGAAATTTTCACACGGTATGGGGTTCCAAGAGAGATAGTGACTGATCAAGGGGCTCAATTCACTTCAACCCTTGTTACAAAACTGGTCAATGAGTACAACATTAGGCACAGGAAGTCTACTCCTTATCACCTTCAGCCAATGGCCAAGTTGAGGTGACCAATAGAGAAATTGAAGCCATTATGACCAAAACAATGGCTATCCATAGAAAGGATTGGGAAAGCAGACTACCAGAAGCTATTTGGTCCTACAAAACTACCTGGAAAACAACTATAGGATTCACTCCATTTGAGTTGTTGTATGGAAAGACAACTATGATGCCATTGAATTTGAGCATAAGACTCTTAGGACTACATCAGACTTGGGGATGGATATCTTTGAGGCACAAAGGGACATAATCATGCAGCTAAATGATTTGGATGAGATGAGGAAGGTAGCCTTACATCACACAGAGGTAGTGCAAAATTAGAGAGTAAGGTGGCTTGGAAAATTCATCAAGGATAAGAATTATGGCTAGGTGATTGGGCATTGCTCTATGACTCAAGGTATCAAGACAATGCAAGAAAATTGCAGACAAGGTGGCTAAGACCATATAAAGTTGATGAAGTCTTTTCCGATGGATTTGTTCTGCTCACTACCATTGACCCTATCAGATTTAAGCTACTTTTCAATGATCATTGCCTTAGGTTGTATCACAAGAAAAATTCTGAGGAATTCTTGCAGCAATTCACTCAGCATGCAACACCCAAACTTCCTACACCTGAAGGAAGTGGACCTAGTGTCCCTCCTTCTGGCTAACTAAGGTATGTAACTTGTCATAATAAAGACTTCCACTTTTGTGGGGGTCTACTACTTCACCCATCTGCCCATCCATCCCCACTTTTCTCTCACTTCCATCATGCCACAATGATTTCACTTCATTCCATTCCACCTCATTCCACTCCATTTTCATTAATTGCTCAACTGACTTCTTAAAAAGTGACTGGTACTTTCTCCATAATCTTTGCAATAAATCTTCCACAAATTCAGGTACGTGCACATCAATTGATTATATCTTAATTGTCTTTTAGTACATTCATTTAATTGCTGTAAATTAATATGGATGTTCTCCATAACATGTAATTATTCCTTGCCCCTGTCAAATAATCATTACCACTTCGCATGTAAGGACACATGTGAAAATTTAAGTTGGGGGGGAAAAGTGTGAATACCATGTTCACGTGTCTATCCATATTGGTTCACATCAGCAAAGTTTAAGTTATTGAACCGATTTAAATTCTGAGTGAGATGACGGATCGCATGTGCGAAATGACATCAACCACCACCATTCTTCTTGATCACATCCTTCATTTATTACTCCTTTACTACCTTTATTGCTCCTGTCATAATCTTAAGACAAAAAGGTAAAATTCAGATGACATTGGCGTTGGAAATTTGGCAGTGTTGCAGGAAGGAGAAGTTTGGCTTTCAGACGAAGATTGCAGGAAGGGAAACTTTGTAGAGTGATTGTTTGATTGTAGAAAACTAAACAATTGGAGGTGGGTTAATTTGAAATGAACCCATGGTTCATGATGTATTACTGCAGGATGCACTTTTCCTGGTCGAGTTCATAAATTATGGATGGTTGGTTTTTCTTAAATTTGAATGGTTTTGATGAAGACGTTGCATTGGAATTTTCCTAGACATTGTCTGAAGGAAAGGCCACGATAAAAGGGTTGGAGGTCATAGCCACTGAAGTGAGGATTGTAGAAGTTACAGGGTTGCCTGTCGATGGTGAACATTACCCTGGTACCAAAGATGCTAGGTCATCTAGGACTGAATTTACTGAACCTGGCGACCCTCCGTTGAGTGTGGACAAACAAGGTGCAAAGAGAATATCTCTTCCTGAGCCATGGAAGCAAGTAGCTATTTATGTTGTGAAGTATATTACTTGTGAAGGTCATCAATCGAATCTAAATTTTGTGCATTTAAAACTCCTGAACCAAATGAGGCACGGGAGAAGAATGAATGTGCCAAATGTGCTATACAACGTTCTTTCAATTATGGCAGCCAAGACCCAAAAAGGTAGGGACAATTCTGTTTCCCACCATTTTCTGATCAAATTATTAGTTGAGAAGTCTCTGCATGATGTATCTGATATGACTTGGGAAGAATTCTTGAATATTGATCAAATTAGATCAGAGCATTTGTGACCTAGGGTTTTTCCTCAACCTCGTAGGGTTAGTAGGAGAGTGAGCAATGTTCAGGCCACTCCTAAAGCCTCAACTTCTGGCGTGAACCCTAGTGTAAACCCTCCTATAGCCAATCAAACCATATAGATTATTTCTTCTGAGAATAAACATTCAAACAAAGAAAGTTCCTCTCCAGATTCTAATGATGATGTTCCTCTTGGCATCCTAATGAGAACTAGGGCACAAAAGAAGAAGGCATAAATAAGGAAGGGAAAAGATAAAAAGTAAATCCCTACAACATAAGAAAAGCATGAAATCCCTCCTAGAAAATCAAGACCAACTAGACCAACCTTTGGTGTATCTCCTGAGGGAAGCCCTAAACCTAAAGAAACATTATAGGAGGATACAAAAGCTCCAATGGGGTAGGTGAATGTCAAGGATAAGGGAATATTTGAGGAAGCAACAAGCATAATGTTGGAAGATCTTGTTGACATTGCATAACAAGTTGAAAGCCAAGTGTATGAGGAAAATTAGGAGTTCCTACAGCAAGAGCAGAAGCAAGAGTTCCTACAACAAGAGAAGAACAAGAACTAGAGGCCCTACAGTTAGAAATGGGAGAAGACTCAACACCCCTGCATTTGGAATTGGTTGAACAAACAAAAGCCTTGTAGCTGGTACTCTATGAAGAGCAAGCAAAAGTGCTAGGAATTTTTTTGGTAGGAATACATAGGCCCTCTAATTCTTCAATGCACATGGTAGTGATGAACCTATGGAAAGAATTGAAAAAGAGGGAAGAAGAATGGAAAGTAGAGAAACATAGGCTAAAGAGGGAAATCAAAAGAGAGATGAAGAGATTGAAGATAAGAATGAAGAAATTGATGCTTTAAAGAAAAAGGTGGATAATATGAAATCCTTACTACCTCAGATCTTAGAGTGAAAGAATCCTCCAAGGGCCTATGCTCTTTATTTGAAGGAGAAGCATCTTTCTTTTAAACTAGCAAGGGCAGTTTTAGGTTTGAATCCTTCCATTGAGACCCCTCTTGAGTTTTTCAATGCTTATCGGATCGCTCCTCCTAAAATGAAGAATTTGTTGTGTGAATTCAATTTGCATAATTATGTTGTGACCCAAGACCATGATTGGAATCCATTGTTTTATGTTGGAGATGTCCAATTAAGGGCATTTATGTCCTGGATATAGAACAAAGTTAGTTGGGGAAAGCAGTTCAAGACTTATAAGCATATTGAATCCAACAATCCCCTACCTATCAGGGCTGAATCTAGAAATCCAGGAGGCATTTTTAGGGATTGGCATAGAATTCTATACCAACCAAGCTAAGGCAATAGGATCCTGCCTGAGAGAGAAGTAGTTTATAAAGAATATGAGGAGGTAGGAAAAACCGTAGGGGAATTTTTAATGGGATACCTGTCACCAAGGTGGAACAACCTAATTGATGAATTGAAACAAGCTAAGCCTCATTCTATGTAGAACTATTCTGCAACACTTAAGAGAGTTGATAGATATATGTAGATTGGAAGGACAAAGGGACAATTTTGGCTCCCACTAACTTTTCAACCACCTATCTTATTGTGGCCTGTGCCAAATTTCAAGTATTTTTGGTACAATATAGTTGTAGAGAGACAAAGATGGAGGAATTTGGACAGAAAATAAGGGTTCTATTGGGACCCTAATTCATGCACAAAAAAAAATGATGTAGGATAGCTAGTAGTTGAAAATCTTAGGGCATTGACCAAGAAAAAGAACAACTCTTCCTCTGTTGGAGGACTAGCAAAACCTTAGGTTGGGGGGAGTGATGAAACCAGTTTATGGCTCAATTTTGATAGAGTTTGTTATCCATTTGTTGTAGTTTTCATAGAATTTGATACTTGGATGTTGAACTTTTTATGATATTTCCTTAAAACCATAGACATTGGACATGAGTTTATTTTCATAACCTTTAAATGACATTGACATGCTATATGAACTATCTATGTTAATTTTAAATGTGGATTAATGAATGTCACTTTGAGATAGTTACAAATATGCAATTGTTGTGCATACTAATATTGTCATGCAGATATAATTAGAGGTCTACAATTGAGGAAGATTTCGCTAGCTGGTCATTCACCATAATGGTCAACAAGGTGATCATTCAATGAGGGAAGACTCTTGATGGCGGGAGATTCCTCATTCAAATCGAAGTTGTAACCACCTTGTAAATGGTCTTAATTGTCTATTGAGCGAATATAGGCATTACTGCTATGCTAAGTTTGTGTTTATGAAAACATGCTTGGCTAGATTCTATGCATGTGTAATTGCCTCTCCACTTTTTATGCTTTCCCTAATGTGGCATCCTCTGGATTTGACAGAGTTGACCACCTTGCTAGGTGATTAGTTATTAGTTTCTTTTCTTATAAATAAGGCTCAGATGCTCCTTCTCAAGAGGTTGCTTAATCTGATGATGTACTCACACTCTTAGTTTTTTAGTAATATAGTCATGTTGCTCGATTGTACTCATGTTTTCCAATGAATGAAATGAAGTTATAAGTTCATGCATCTGAGTTTACATTTTTTTTATGGGATACTCATCCAAGGGGGCCTACTTGGTGAGTATTCCGTCCCTTATTTTAGTTAGTTATTATTTTCTATTCAATAATTAGTTAAGAATCTAGTATTGTCTGTTCCTGTAGCCACTAGAGTTCCATTATGTGACTGTTCTTGTAGCCAAAGTAGACATAGTAGTTTCCTATTTGTTTGCTCATATTTTCATTTCTATCATGCATTTAGCTTAGTATAATTATTGGTTGATGCTCAACACTTATGTTATTTCCTTCCAAGAAATTTACTTTTAGTATTGTGTCTTTCTTAGCTATAGGATGAATATGGCTACTTTGGATTCCTAGTGCACATACTATGCTGATCCATTTCAAGTTTATGTCCCTGGGTTGACAAGTTAAATGCAACTTCATGATGATTGAAATAGCTATTCAGGTTAGATGTCCAATCTCTGAATCACAGCTGTAAGGGCTTAGTTGTTAAATCATTGTAGGAGGCCAACACGATTTATGAATCAAATCAATGAAAGATGGCTATGGTATAGAAGAATGTGTCATATCAATTTTGATAACCTAGTTAGAAACAAATCTGCTCAAGCAGTGAGAGATCTGCAAAACATTACAAATCTTGTAAACGTAATTTGTAAGGAATTTATAGTTGGGAAGAAAACAAGGAATTGGTTCAATGTTAAAGAATATTCTACCGTAGGACCTTTTGAGTTGGTGTATACAAACTTTTGTGGACTTACAAATACAAGAAGTTTTCAAGGTGATATTTCATGTTGTTGATTGATGATTACTCTAGAATGAATTGGGCAACTTTTCTCAAAGAAAAATCAGAAGCTCTAGATAAGTTGAAGGCACTTAAAGATATGGTTGAGAATGAAATGGTTATGAAAATCAAATGTTTTAGATCTAACAGAGGTGGAGAGTTCAAATCCAATGAGTTTAACAGTTGTTGTGAAGATCATGGAGTAAAGAGAGAATTGTCAACTGCTACGAATCCTTGGAAAAATGGAGTGGTGGAAAGGAAGAATAGGGATGTTTAAGAAGCAAAAAGGAAAATGATGAAGGAAGAAAATCTACTGGATGTCTATTGGAGAAAATCAATTCACACTACCATCTACATACTTATTAGAGCACAAGAAAGGATAAACAATTCAAATAATCCCTATGAATTGTTGTATGAAAGGACTCCTATAGTCAAAAATTTTAGTGTTTGGAAGAAAATGCTATACCAGAAGAGATGAAGAGAACTTATGAAATTTTGATGCAAGATCTAATGAAGGAATCTTACTTGGATACTCTACAAAAAGAAAAGATTACTTGTGCTACAACATGATGCTAAACATGATTGTTGAAAGTGCAAGTGTCAAATTGGATGAAGACTTATATAAAATTCCAATGATGATAGATGGACATGAATTAGATGAGTCTTCTTGCAGAGAAGAAGAGAAAGATGATGGTAAGGAAAAAAAAAGTGCAAGTTGAAGAGGAAGAAGCTTCAGAAAGGATCCCTAAGACCGCTAAGTATGTGCAAAAGAATCATTTTGAAGATCAGATCATTGGTGACAAAAGTAGATGTGTATTGACAAGAAGAAAGGTTGCTATGACAAAAGAACAAGTAAATTTGTGTTTACTTTCCAAAGTTGAACCTAAAATAGTGATTGAAGCATGCAAAGATCAGTGCTTGATCAATGCTATGGAAGAAAAATTGATGTAGTTTGAGAAGAATCAGACTTGGGAACTTGTCCCAAGACAAAAAAACAAGAATGTGATTGGAACTAAGTGGATATTCCGGAACAAACTAAATGAGAAGGGAGAAGTTGTTAGGAACAAATAAAGGCTTGTGTGTAAAGGCTAGTCACAAGTAGAAGGCATATAATTTGAAGAGATAGTTTCTTCAGTGGCAAGGATGGAGGAAATTAGGATGTTCTTGGCATTTTCCACACATAAGGATTTCAAAGTTTATTAGAAGGACGCATATTTTCTATTCTTAAATCTTGAGTTGGAAGAAGATGTATACATTGAACAATCAAAAGGTTCTTAGTTATCAAATGATCCTAATATGGCCTATAGATTGAAGAAGGAATTATATGGACTCAAGCAATATCTTAGAGTTTGTTATGCAAGATTGGATAGGGAATTATTGTAGCAAGGATTCAATAAAGGTACCAAAAATAGCAATATTTACTTTAAATTAGAGAAAGATCATTTTTTATTGTGGTTGTGTAACGGTTGATTATATAATCTTTGGAGGAAATGAAAGTATGTGCAAGAGATTTATAGAAGAGATGTAGAAAGAGTTTGAGATGTCTATATTTGGTTAGATGAATTTATTCCTTGGAATTCAAATCAATTAGATAGAGAAAGTAATATTCACATCACAGTCAAAGTATGTTAAGGAAATTTTGAATTTTTTTGGAATGAAAGACTCTAAACTTGTATGCACTCCTATTGTTATTGGTTGTAAGTTGAGTAAGAAGGAATAATCTCCTAAAGCTGATAAAAAAAAGTATAGATAAATGACTGGAGGATTTCTATATTTAACTGTTACTAGACCGAATATCATGCATACAATTTTTCTTGTGGCTAGATTTCAAGAAGATCTTAGAGAAACATGTGGCAACAATAAAAATAATATTTAGATACTTTAAATACACTCCATAACATGGTTTATGGAAAATGATACTCATTTCTCTTTGAGTTCTTATACAAATATAGATTGGGTAGGTTGTATGGATGATAGGAGAAGTACAAGTGGTGGTTCTTTCTTTATTGAAAGCAGGTTGGTGTCTTGGCTAAGTAAGAAGTAGGATTTAGTGTCATTATCTACTACAAAGGTAGAATACATTGTTGTAGCATCATGATGCACACAGGTGTTATGGATGAAGCCAACCTTGAAGGATGTTAGAGTGTCATATGATGAACTAATTCCTATCTTATGTGACAACACAAGTGCTATCAATATTTGAAAGAACCCAATACTGCATTCAAGGACAAATCATATCTCAATATGATATCACTTTCTAAGGGAAAATGTTGCAAAAAATGAAGTGAAGTTGGACTATGTGCCTAATAAGGATAAGGTTGCAAATATCTTCACAAAGGATATTCGTAAGGATAATTTTGAGTATCTCCAAGAGACTTTAGGGGTTATTTCCCCTACTTCTTTTCATTAGATGCATAAGGTTATGCATCAGTCTAGTGGATTTCAAGATTCATTCCTTGTTCTAGACTGATGTTGGTAGCTACCTCTCAAGGGGAGTAGGTAGTGGCTTTGGTGGTTGTTGCAGTTAGGGGGAGTAAGTGTTGTCATTGTGTTGTATGTTGGTACTATCAAAGGAAGTGAAAGCTATGGTTGTAGAGTGGTTATTTTCCCTTATAGGTGTTGTCCTTGAGGGAGAGAAAGTATGTGTGATTGATGTCAAAGGGGAAGCAAAGAAAAGGTAACATGCATTTCCCTTTGCCATTGATGCCAAAGGGGAAGATATTTAATTGAAAAAACATATGAAGAAAGGGGAAGAGAAGTCCTATAAAAGAGAAAGTGTTGGAAAGTATTAATGCTTGCGTAAGGGGGAGTAGTACGCACTATGGTGTAGTATATGAGTAGGTGATCAAATTTGTTGTTATTGTTGATGGTTTTTCATATCATGTGTTGCTATCAATGAAAAAGGGGGATATTATTGGAAGTTTGTGTTTTCATTGATGTCAACAAATGGAGATTCTCTGATTGGTTGTATTATGTTGTCATTAGTAGTATCACTGATGTGAACCTCTAGTGTTGCTTTGATGAGCCTATTTTTGTGGATGTTCAACCTCTTGTGTGGATGAGATGCTGAGAAGGTGTTATAGATGTTGAGATGATGTTTGTGGTGCTTTTTTTCCAAGTGCTTTTGAGAAAATTTGAATAAAAAAGGAAATAATATGGTAAACTAGAGTGTTAAGTATGGTAGAGTGGTGTTCAGTGCTTTGCTCGAAATTTCTTCATGATTGAATATCTGCTTGTGTGGTTTAGATATGTTAATAAGAGGTGTTTAAAGGTGTTACATCCATAGTTTCCTAGTCTAGATGATTGGGTAGAAGAATTTGTATTCACTAGTGTGTGAACTGTGAAGTAGTGTTGTCTAGGAGAAATGATTTTTCTCTACATTTCTCCAGGTTGTATTTTTTGGTCTTGCAGATTTGGACGTGTGCTTATATTGTTCATATCTATATTTAGTCTATTTTTTAAAAGTTTTAATGCTCTTCAACATTGAGTCCATGTGTTACAATATGTGGAAGGTTAACTGGGTGTACATAATGAGTATGTTCTTCAGGTGTACATTGTTGCAAAGGATTTGTTGGATTTTAGGGTGTTGATGGAAAATTCTAGATTGTGTTTAAGTTTTGTGTGTGGTCTGCATGTCATCATAGAATTTGAGGAAGTGTTTACTTATTTTTAATGGTGTTAACATAGGTTCAATCAACCTTCAGTGTTTATAGTAATTATAGATATTCTGTACTGTTTGTATATGTGGATTTAGGTCTGAATTAAAGTTTGATGTGGTTTTCCTTCATTCCTCTCCATTGTGGAAATGTTTTGGTGTTGACCTAATTTGAATTTACATATATGAGGCGCATAGCCGATCTTGTAGATTATTTTCAAGGTTGAAGATGGTATATATGTGTGATGAGTTGATGGAGGAAGGTGTGAAAGGTGTGTTGAGATGTAAAGTGCGATAGTATGAAATGTAGTTTGCGATTTAATGCCTAAGACTACTCAAAGTAGTGAGAAAAAAGGTGTCTACATTCTTCAGAGAGAGTGCAAATTTTCTGGTGAAGTGGTGGTGGATATTTTTTGTTGCTTTGAGATGGATTTCTCATTGTAAAAATCTTCTATCTTCTTCTTTCTAATCTAACACTGAGCCCTTCTTTCATTTGGGCAATGAGCCCTTCAGTAGTGAGCCTATTATATTTGATGTTGCAATTACTTTATATTGTGAGATAATCCTCACTGTGGTTTTCCCTTGGGTTTTCCATGTAAATATGTTGTTCTCATGTGTATGGATGTGTTTGCATAGCTATTTCTCATGTTTATATTTTGCTAATGCATGATAAAGGTTTAATGGTTATTAAGGGATTAAGGACTAATGTAGACCTAAATGTTAATGAGAGTTTTGATGTTTTAATGGACAAATAATTCACCCTCTATTAGTTGTATTGTGCATTAAACAATTGGTATCAAAGCAAGGTTCGTTAAAAGAAAGCTTAACCGCTTGAGGTATATCTAGGATGGCACATAGGAAGGAGGATCCTCTGTTTGATGGATTTGATCATGCATTATAGAAAAATAGAATGGAAGGCTTCCTTATATCTCTAGGGTTTGGAGTTTGAAAGTATGTTGAAACTAGATATACAATGCCTTCAAATGGTTTGAGTATTGATGATAAGATCAAGGCATATGGGAACAATGGAAAAGAAAGATATGCTCTTTTGCATGCCATTTCTAATTTAGAACATGTAAAAGTTGAGTCT
This sequence comes from Sequoiadendron giganteum, assembly GCA_007115665.2. NCBI lineage: Eukaryota > Viridiplantae > Streptophyta > Pinopsida > Cupressales > Cupressaceae > Sequoiadendron > Sequoiadendron giganteum. Next base: position 454,872,164 of record CM021109.1, on the reverse strand, counting down.
TAAAACTACCATGAGATCTAGAAAAAGCTAGAAAGTATCTATGAGGGAGATGATAAGGTCAAGCAAGCAAAGATGCAAAATTTGAAGACTAAGTTTGAAACCCTAAGGATGATATAAGATGAAAATATTACAAGATACATGCATAGAGTGGATGAAGTTTTAAATTCCATCAGAGGCCTTGGTGGAAAACTTGAAGAAGATGAGGTGGTAAAGAAGGTATTAAGAACTCTTCCTAAATATTATACTCATAAGGTTTATTGAAGAAGATAATAATTTAGATTATTATTCTAGAGATCAGTTGTTTGGTGCTTTAACTACTTTTGAATTGAGATAGTTTGGTCCAAGTAATTTAAGAAAAGAGACAACTTTTAAAGTTGGCAAAGTAGATAAGAATGAGGAATTTGACTTGGATGAGTTTGATGAGCTAGAAGCAAACTTTATAAGCAGATTAAAAAAGGGAACAAGAAAATATAGAGGTAAGTTACCTTTCAAATGTCTCAATTGTGGGAATATAGGTCATTGTGATTCAAGATGTCCAATCAAAGCTTCAAATGACAGATTTTAGAATAATAAACGTAAATCAATTAAAATAAGTTACTATGTTAAAGAAGATGTCAATATATTTGATGATGAATTTGATTACCTGGATAATGAAAATGATGAATGGTTGTTCATGGCTCTAAATGTTGGAACTAATTCTGCTAACTATGAGAGATGTATGAAGGAAGTTGCTCCAGAAGAAGGTCATAATGGAAGTATGGTATCTTCTTTTCATGCTATAGAGGACAAAAACTATTCGATTGTTGACAACGGATGCTCAAGTCACATGAAAGGTGATAAGAGTAAGTTTGTTAAACTTGAGAAGTTTAAAGGAGGTCTTGTTAAGTTCGGTGATGATACATTTTCTAAGATATGTGGGAAAGGTTCAATCAACTTTGATGGCAATGATAATATAGATGATGTTCTTTATGTTAGGTGTCTTCGGAATAATCCTCTAAGAGTAGGAAAAATGTGTAGCAAAGGATATAATCTTGTATTTTAGGATGGTGGTTGTGAGATCAAGAAAGGCTTAGGAAATCTAGTTGCTATAGGAAGGGTAGATGTAAATGTTTATCAGTTTATGGATGCTAATGGTATGTGCCTTATGAATCAAATCAATGAAAGTTGGCTATGGTGTAGAAGAATGTGTCATATCAATTTTGATAGCCTAGTTAGAATCAGATAAACTCAAGCTATGAGAGATTTGCCAAAGATTACAAAGCCTATAAATGCAATCTATAAGGAATATCACTTTGGGAAGCAAACAAGGAAAAGGTTCAGTGTCAAAGAATATTCTATCATAGGACCTTTGGAGTTAGTGCATACAAAACTATGCAGATCTACAAAAACAAGACATTTTCAAGGTGACAAGTATTTCATGTTGTTGATTGATGATTACTCTAGAATGAATTGGGTAAATTTTCTCAAAGAAAAATCAAAAGCTCTAGATAAGTTTAAGGCACTTAAAGATATAGTTTCGAATGAAATGGATATAAAAATAAAATGTTTAAGATCTGATAGAGGTGGAGAGTTCAAATCCAATGAGTTTAATAGTTATTGTGAAGATCATGGAATAAAAAGACATTTGTTAGCTCCTAGGAATCCTCAGCAGAAGGGAGTTGTGGAAAGGAAGACTAGTATTGTTCAAGAAGAAACAAGAATAATAATGAAGGAATAAAATATACTGGATGTATACTAGATAGAAGCAATTCACACTACAACCTACATACTTATTAGAGTGCAAGCAAGGACAAATGGTTCAAAGAATCCCTATGAGTTATTTTATGGAAGGACTCCTATAGTCAGATATTTCAAAGTGTTTGGAAGAAAATACTATATCAAAAGAGATGAAGAGAACTTATGAAATTTTGATGCAAGATCCGATGAAGGAATATTCCTTGGATACTCTACAAAAAGAAAATCTTACCTGTGCTACAACAAGATGCTAAAAATGATTGTTGAAAGTGCAAGTGTCAAAGTAGATGAAGACTTAAGTAAAAGTTCAGTGATGATAGATGCATATGAATTATACGAGTCCTCTTGTAGAGAAGAAGAGAAAGATGATGTTAAGGAAAAAGAAGTGCAAGTTGAAGAGGAAGAAGTTTCAGAAAGGATCCCTAAGACCCCTAAGTATTTGCAAAAGAATCATTGGTGACAAAAACAAAGGTGTATTGACAAGAAGAAAGGCTATTATGATAGAAGAACAAGTAAATTTATGTTTACTTTCCAAAGTTAAACCTAAAATAGTGATTGAAGCATGCAAAGATGAGTACTTGATCAATGCCATGGAAGAAGAATTGATACAAATTGAGAAGAATCAGACTTGGGAACTTTTCCCAAGACCAATAAACAAGAATGTGATCGGAATTAAGTGGGTATTCTAGAACAAACTAAATGATAAGGGAGAAGTTGTTAGGAAAAAAACAAGGCTTATGTTTAAAGGCTACTCACAAGTAGAAGGAATAGACTTTGAAGAGACATTTTCTCTAGTGGAAAGGATTGAGGCAATTAGGATGTTCTTGGAATTTTCAGCACATAAGGATTTCAAAGTTTATTAGATGGATGTGAATTATGCATTCTTAAATCTTGATTTGGAAGAAGATGCATACATTGAACAATCAAAAGGTTTTTAATTATCAGATAATCCTAATATGTTCTTTAGATTGAAGAAAGCATTATATGGACTCAAGCAAGCTCTTAGAGTTTGGTATGCAAGATTGGATAGGGAATTGTTGTAGCAAGGATTCAATAAAGGTACCAAACATAGAAATCTTTAATTTAAAGTAGAGAAAGATCAAATTTTGATTGTGGTTGTATATGTTGATAATATAATTCTTGGAGGAAATGAAAGTATGTGCAAGAGATTTGCAAAAGAGATGCAAAAAGAGTTTGAGATGTCTATGTTTGGTTAGATGAATTTCTTCCTTATATTTCAAATCAATCAGATAGAGAAGCGAATATTCATATCATAGTCAAAGTATGTTAAGGAAATTTTAAAAACATTTAGAATGAAAGAATCTAAACTAGTATGCAATCCTATGGTTATTGGTTGCAAGATGAGTAACAATGAATAATATCCTAAAGCTGATCAAAGAAAGTATAGATAAATGATTGGAGGACTGCTATATTTAACTATTACTAGACCAAATGTCATGCATGCAGTTTCTCTTGTGGCTAGATTTAAAGAAGATCTTAGAGAGTCACATGTAGCAATAGTAAAAAAAATATTTAGATATTTTAAAGACACTCAAGAAAAAGGTTTATGGAAAGGATACTCATTTCTCTCCGAGTGCTTATAAAAATGCAGATTGGGTAGGTTTTGTGGATGATAGGAGTACAAGTGGTGGTGCTTTCTTTCTTGGAAGAAAGTTGGTGTCTTGGCTAAGTAAAAAGTAGGATTTAGTGTCATTATCTATCGTAGCGGCATAATACATTGTTGTAGCATCATGATGTTGAGAAATTATGTCTCAACTTCTAGCTTGAAGTCCTCGTTTTCATGCCTTGGTGATTTTGTGTTGTTTGCAAAGTTTTGGCGGAGGCGGAACCAGGATGGAACCTGGCATTGTTTTGTTTGCCTAAGTTCCGGGTCTTTGGCGGAGGCGGAACCAGGATGGAACTTGGCATTGTTCTGTTTGCCTAAGTTCCAGGTTTTGGTTCTCATTCTTGCTTCGACTCCGCTTCCTACCATCTATTGTTTCTTGCTTCGCAGGTTCTGGTGGAGGCAGAACTAGTTTTGGAAGTTGGCAATGTCTGTTTGCCAGGTTCCTATTTCAGTTTCTATTCTGACTCCAAGTCCGACTCCTGCTTTTACGATCTAGTTCCTCTAGATGTTTGGATTCTCCTTGGGGTGTTTTCCTCCACCTTGTCCTGGTTCTAGATTGTTGTTTCTTACAGTTGGTGGAGGCAGAACCGGAACCAGATTGGTTCCTAATATTGGACTTTTGGAAAAGTCCTATTTCTGTTCCTGTTCCATCCCCGAATCTGACTCCGGTCTTTTGTGTTCCCCTTTGCCATGGGCGGACGCAGAACCGAATTGGTTCTTGAACCTGTAATTTTGGTGGAGTCATGTTTCGACTCCATTTTCGTCTCTGACTCCGACTCCGATAGTGTGTATTTTCGGTGGAGTCCTATTTCAACTCCTGTTCTGACTTCGGCTCTGGCGGTGTTAGAAATGACTTGAAGTCTTGGTCGCACCTGATGTCTGTTTGATCATTTTGGTTGCTCTGTCAGCTGCGATTGCTGATGGGTCTTGGATGTGTGGCACCTGGTTGAATAGTGATTGGACGGATACCAAGATAGTTATTGTGGTAGTTGCATTTGTCAATGAAGGGTGGAAAGCTCAACCATTTTGAGTAATGGCTTTGAATGCAAAGTCGGTTCATTGCAGGAAATCTGTCAGATCTGACCAGTTGCGTGATTTGAGGATGGACTTCATTGCTCTTCTAAGTCGGTTATATATGTACGAGAGATGTGTTATTTCTCATAAGTTAGAAAAGTCAAGAGTTGAGTCGTAAGTTGCGAGCTAAAGAACAGAAGGACATGAGTTCTTGAGGAGGGTTTTGAACTGTATGTTGTAAAAACATTGTAACAGTGAATCTGAAACTCTCTAGGTGATTGTGAGCTGAACAAAGAAATCTGGATATTGTATGTAATCGATTCATTACTGTAATACAATGGATTTGACTTTGTGTGGTGGGTTTTTTACCTAAAAGGGTTTTCCCACAAATACTGTGGCATCTTTGTTTGCTTATCTTTTTGGTTTCTCTTTACCATGGTTGTATGCATCTCTATAAGTTTTAGAAACTGTTAGTTTTTCATTTTTGCTTCTCTCCCCTATTGTAAAGGTGTTAAGGGAATGTATTTCACACTGTTGGGTCAGTAGATCCGCATTATTTTCCCTTCAGAAGTGGTATCAGAGCTTGGCCAGTTCATGTTATCCTTGCTAGGGAAAATTAGTTTTTTGCACTAATACTGTTTCAGTGGGAGACTTGCATTGTTAAACTTGTTTCTATTGTGAGATGGCGAGTACATCTGGTAGAATATATATTGAGAAGTTTAATGGAAGCAAATTTGAGTTATGGAAACTCAAGATAGAAGACTTGCTTGTGGATAGAGACCTCTGGATTGCAGTGTCTATAACTAAGCCACAAACTACGACCCAAGGAGCTTGGGATCTTGCTGATAGAAAAGCAAGAGGATTGATAAGACTAAGTCTAGCTGATTTTGTGCTCCTGAATGTTCATGAGGAAACGTCTACAACTGCTTTGTGGAAGAAACTTGGTGACCTTTATCAAGGAAAGTCCCTGGTAAATAATTTGTACTCCTTGAAGATGGACGAAGGTGCATCTGTTGCAGACCACCTGAACTCATTTAATATGAGTGTTACTCAGCTGGCATATGTAGGTGTAAAGATTGAGGAGGAGGATCATTGCATGCTCCTATTGTGTTCATTACCTGATAGCTGGGATCATCTTGTGATGGCTATTGGAAGTACAACCACTGCTTTCAAGACTGATGATGTGGTTGCTTCGCTTCTGTCTGAAGAAATGCGAAGGAAATCTTCTGAGATGGCCAGAGATGCTCTTTCTGTTTGAGGTAGAACAAAGGAGAAAGGCAAGAAGAAAGACAACAAGTTGAAATCCAAGTATAAAGGGAGATCAATATCTCTTAGTAAAAAGTTCAAGGTAAAGTGCTGGAATTGTGGGAAAACTAGTCATATCAGGAAGGACTGCAAGGAAAAGAAGAAGAAGAATGCTTCTGACAACAAATCTTCTCAAAGTGATGCAGATGCCTTCATTGCAGCAGCCTTGACAACTCAGGCATCAAATGATGTCTGGTTGGTTGATTTAGGTGCCTCTTTTCACATGACATCCAATAGAGATTGGCTCTCAAAGTATGAGAAGTATGATGGTGGAAAGGTATACTTGGCAAGTGATTCAACATTGGAGATTGTTGGCAGAGGAAGGGTCAAAATTCAGTTTCCTGATGGGAGAGTCAAAGGAATTGGTGGTGTTCTTCACATCCCAGGTTTGGCTCGAAATCTTCTTTCTGTTAGTAAGTTAAATGATGCTGGTATAGAAGTTTCTTTTTCTAGTAAGGGATGTAAAATGGCTAGAGGTGCAATGGTGTTAGCTAAGGGTGTTCGTACTGGCACTCTGTACAAGCTAGATGTATGACTTGTTCTTTGTAACAATGCCTCTGTAAAGTCATGTAATTCTGCACCTATAGAGAAAGATGAAGACTCTTCACTATCTGCAAATGCTTTGGAGGTAAAAATCCCAGCAGAAAAGACTATGTTATGGCATCATAGACTTGGTCACATAGGTGAGAAAGGTTTAAAAACCTTGAAGAACAAAAACCTTGTAAAAGGGCTTGATGATTGTAACCTTGAGTTTGATTTCTGTGAACATTGTATCTATGGAAAGCAACACTATGTTTCTTTCTCCTCTAGTCCTCACAAATCTTTTGGTATACTGGATTATATTCATTCTGATGTGTTTGGTCTAGTTAATGTTCCTTTGTTATCAAAGTCTAGATATTATGTTTCTTTTATTGACGACTGTTCGAGAAGGGCATTTGTATACTTTCTTAAAAATAAATCAGAAGTGTTCAGTCGGTTTAAAGAGTTCAAATCTTTGGTTGAAAATCAGACTGGAGGGAAAATAAAGTGTTTAAGGACAGACAATGGAGGTGAGTTTTGTTCTGCAGATTTCGAAAGGTACTGCACTGATAATGGAATTAAAAGGCATAAGACAACCCCCTACACTCCACAACAAAATGGAGTTGCTGAGAGGTTGAACAGGACACTGATGGAAAAGGAAAGGAGTATGCTGAGTGGTGCTGGTCTGGAGCAGAAGTTCTGGGTTGAGACTGTTGCTACAACATGTTATTTGATAAATAGATCTCCTTGTTCAGCTCTTGTTGACATGATACCTTTGGAAGCATGGTCAGGTAAGAAACCCTCATTAAGGCATGTTCGGGTATTTGGCTGTGAGGCATATGTTCATGTGCCAAATGAAAAGAGATCAAAGTTGGATAACAAGGCTGTGAAATGTATTCTCATCGGCTATGGATTTAGTGTGAAAGGATACAAGCTTTGGAACCTTGTTACTGAGAAGGTTTTGTATAGCAGAAGCGTGATATTGCGTGAGCTGAAACCTCTAGTAAGTGATTAACAACTTGAGACAAATCAGAATGACAAGAAGAAGAATCCAGTTGAGATTCCCCAAACTCCAGAAAGGGAAGAGCTGCATAGTGTACCTGAGATTGAGGAGATCTCAAGCAGCTCTGAAAGTTATGATGATGAAGAACAACCTCAGCCTCTAAGGAGATATACACTAGAAAGAAGGCAACCAGAAAGGTATGGTTTCTCTATGTTAGATTCAAATTGTGCTTATGCCTTAATTACCAGCACTGATGAGCTTAGGACTGTGAAAGAAGCAATCAACATGGCTGATTCAAAGTCTTGGCTAGAAGCCATGAATGAGGAGATGGATTCCTTGAAGTTGATACCACTACCTAAAGGGCGAAAGCCTATTGGCTGCAAGTGGATATTCAAAAGGAAGATAGGCCTTGATGGTAGTGTGGAGAAGTATAAGGCATGACTGGTTGCAAAGGGTTTTTTCCAAGTTGAGGGAATTGATTATGGAGAGATCTTTTCCCCTATAGCAAAGCTAACATCCATCAGATTTTTATTGTCATTGGCAGCTGTGTATGTCTATGAAATTGAGCAGATGGATGTGAAGACAAAATTTCTCCATGGTGAGCTGGAAGAAGAAATCTACATGTCCCAGCTTGAGCATTTTGTTGAAAGAGGTAAACAAAATCTGGTTTGCAAGTTAAATAAATCTCTCTATGGTCTAAAGCAATCTCCTAGAATGTGGTACCAAAAATTTGAAACATTTGTGTTGTCAATTGGGTTTGTTAGATCAAAATATGATCATTGCATTTATTATAAATGTGAGAATGATCATGTGCTTGTTATTACTCTGTATGTGGATGACATGTTATTCATTGGTAATAGCAAGGCAATGATTTATGATCTTAAAACTCAGTTGTCTGCTAAGTTCGAAATGAAAGATCTTGGAGCAGCAAGGTACATTCTTGGGATGGAGATAACCAAGGATAGATCAAGCAGAAATCTTTGGCTCAGTCAGAGTAAGTATGTGAAAACCATTCTAGAGAGGTTTAGCATGACTGATTGCAAGCAGCTAGTTGTTCCAATCATGCAAAGATTGAAACTATCTGCTGAAGATTGTCCAAAGTCTGCTATTGAGATGGAGGACATGAATAGTGTGCCTTATGCAAGTGCAGTAGGCAGTTTGATGTATACTATGGTCTGCACAAGACCAGACATTGCCCAAGTAGTGGGAGTTCTAAGCCGTTTCATGGAAAATCCAGGGAGATCACATTGGGATGCTGTAAAGAGAGTGTTCAAGTATTTGAAGGGTATTTCAGATTATGCTTTATATTACCATGGCAATATGGTTGCATCACAAATGGCTCTTTGCATTCAAGGATATGTTGACTCTGATTGGGTAGGGGACATTGACAGCAGAAGATCCACCAGTGGATACACTTTCATGCTTAATGGTGGAGCAATCATTTGGATGAGCAAGCGACAAGCTATAGTTGCTTTATTCACAACAGAGGCAGAGTACATGGCAACAACTCATGCTTACAAGGAGGCAGTGTGGCTGAGGCATTTGCGTTCAGACATTGGATTTAATGCTGAGCAGATTTCAATCTGCTATGACAGTCAAAGTGCCATTTGTTTGGCAAAGAATCCGACCTTCCATGCCAGAACCAAGCACATAGATGTGCAATATTACTTCATGAGGGATATGGTTGAAGATGGCAAGGTCAATATGGATAAGGTTGACACCTTGAAGAATGTTGCAGATGCCTTGACAAATCCGGTTAGCACAGACAAGTTCAGATGGTACACAAAATCGATGGGCCTTGGGGCCTATGATAGACAGTAAGGTTTGATGTTTTGAGGAAGCTAGAAGTGTTCACCAAGTGGGAGATTATTGAAAAATTATGTCTCAACTTCCAGCTTGAAGTCCTCGTTTTCATGCCTTGGTGATTTTGTGTTGTTTGCAATGTTTTGGCGGAGGTGGAACTAGGAGGGAACTTGGCATTGTTCTATTTGCCTAAGTTCTGGGTCTCTGGCAAAGGCGGAACCAGGATGGAACTTGGCATTGTTCTGTTTGCCTAAGTTCCAGGTTTCGATTCTTGTTCATGCTCTGAATCTGCTTCCTACCATCAGTTGTTTCTCGCTTCACAGGTTTTGGCAGAGGTAGAACCAGTTTTGGAAGTTGGCAATGTCTGTTTGCTAGGTTTCTGTTTCAGTTTCTGTTCCGACTTCGGGTCTGACTCCTGCTTTTACGATCTAGTTCCTCTGGATGTTTGGATTCTTCTCAGGGTGTTTTCCTCCGCCTTGTCCTGGTTCTGGATTATTGTTTCTTGCAGTTGGCGGAGGTGGAACTGGAACCGGATTGGTTCCTAATCTTGTAATTTTGGTAAAGTCCTATTTTTGTTCTTGTTTCGTCCTCGACTCCGACTCAGGTCTTTTGTGTTCCCCTTTGCCATGGGTGGATGCAGAACCGAATTTATTCTTGAACCTGTAATTTTGGTGGAGTCATGTTTCGACTCCAGTTCCATTTCTGACTCTGACTCTGATAGTGTGTATTTTCGGTGGAGTCCTGTTTCGACTCCGGCTCCGACAGTGTTAGAAATGACTTGAAGTCTTGGTCGCGCCTGATGTCTGTTTGACCGTTTTGGTTGCTCTGTCAGCTACGATTGCTGATGGGTCTTGGACATGTGGCACCTGGTTGAATAGTGATTGGACGGATACCAAGATAGTTATTGTGGCAGTTGCGTTTGTCAACGAAGGGTGGCGAGCTCAACTGTTTTGAATAAAGGCTTTGAATGCAAAGTCGGTTCATTGCAGAAAATCTATCAAATCCAACCAGTTGCATGATTTGAGGATGGACTTCATTGCTCTTGTAAGTTAGTTACATATGTATGAGAGATGTGTTATTTCTCATAAGTTAGACAAATCAAGAGTTGAGTCGTAAGTTGCAAAGCAAGTAGAAGTTGCGAGTTGAAGAACAGAAGGACGTGAGTTCTTGAGGAGGGTTTTGAACTGTATGTTGTAAAAACATTGTAACAGTGAATCTGAAACTCTCTAGGTGATTGTGAGCTGAACAAAGAAGTTTGGATATTGTATGTAATCGATTCATTACTGTAATACAATAGATTTGACTTTGTGTGGTGGGTTTTTTACCTAAAAGGGTTTTCCCACGTAAATACTATGTCATCTTTGTTTGCTTATCTTTCTGGTTTCTCTTTACCATGGTTTATGCATCTCTATAAGTTTTAGAAACTATTAGTTTTTCGTTTTTGCTTCTCTCCCCTATTGTAAAGGTGTTAAGGGAATGTATTCCGCACTGTTGGGTCAGTAGATCCACATTCTTTTCCCTTCACATGATGCATGCAGGTGTTATGGATGAAGCAAACCTTGAAGGATGTCAGAGTGTCATATGATGAACTAATTTCTATCAATATTTGAAAGAATTTGGTAATACATGCCAAAGCATACCTCAATCTAATATCACTTTCTAAGGGAAAAGGTTGCAAAAAATGAAGTGAAGTTGGAGTATGTTCCTAATAAGGATAAGGTTGCAGATATCTTCAAAAAGGATCTTCCTAAGGATAATTTTGAGTATCTCCAAGAGAACTTAGGGGTTATTTCCCCTACTTATTTCTATTAGATGCATAAGGTTATGCATCAGTCTAGTGGATTTCAAGATTCATTCCTTGTTCTGGACTGATGTTGGTGGCTACCTCTCAAGGGGAGTAAATAGTGGAATTGGTTGTTACTGTAGTTAGGGGGAGTAAGTGTTGTTGTTGTGTTGTATGTTGGTACTATCAAAGGAAGTGAAAGCTATGGTTGTAGAGTAGTTGTTTTCCCTTATAGGTGTTGTCCTTGAGGGAGATAAAGTATGTGTGATTGATGTCAAAGGGGAAGCAAAGAAAAGGGAACATGTGTTTCCCTTTGCCATTTATGTCAAAGGGGAAGAGATTTAACTGAAAAAAAATATGAAGAAAGGGGGAGAGAAGTCCTATAAAACAGAAAGTGTTGGAAAGTATAGATGCTTGTGTAAGGGGGAGAAATATGTACTATGATGCAGTATATGAGTAGGTGATCAGAGTTGTTGTTGATGGTTTTTCATATCATGTGTTGTCATCAATGAAAAAAGGGGAGATTGTTGGAAGTTTGTGTTGTCATTTATGTCAACAAATCTTTGTTGTTACATTGATGTCAACATATGGAGATGCTCTGATTGGTTGCATTATGTTTTCATTATTAGTATCATTGATGTGAACCTCTAGTGTTGCTTGGAATAGCATATATTTGTCGATGTTCAACCATTTGTGTGGTTGAGATGTTGAGAAGGTGTTACAAATGTTGATATGATGTTTGTGGTACTTGATTTCCAAGTTTTTTTGAGAAAATTTGAATAAAAGATGAAATAGTATGGTAAAGAGTGTTAAGTGTGGAAGACTGGTGTTCAGTGCTTTGCTCTGCATTTCTTCATGATTGAAGATATGCTTGTGTGGTTCAGATATTTTAATAAGAGGTGTTTATAAGTGCTACATCCAAATTTTCTGAGTCTAGATCATTCAGTAGAAGAAGTTGTATTCACTAGTGTGTGAACTGTGAAGCAGTGTTGTCTGGTAGAAATTGTTTTGCTTCACATTTCTCCATGTTGTAGTATCTAGTCTTGTGGGTTTGGACGTGTGCTTATATTGTTTATATCTATCTTTATTCTATTATTTTTTTATTTTTGGTGCTCTGCAATGTTGAGTCCATGTGTTACAATGTGTGGAAGTTTAACTGGGTGTACAAATTGAGTATCTTCTTCAAGCGTACATTGTTGTGAAGGATTTGTTGGATTTTAGGGTGTTGATGGAATATTCTAGATTGTGTTTATGTTTTGTGTGTGATCTGCATGTCATCCTTGAATTTGAGGAAGCATGTACTTAAATTTTTAATGGTGTTAACATAGGTTTGATCAACCTTGGGTGTCTACACTAATTGAAAATATACTTTGGTGTTTGTATATGTGGATTTAGGTCTTAATTAAAGTGTGATTTGGTTTTCCTTTATTTCTCTCCATTGTGGAAATGTTTTGGTGTTGACCTAATTTGAATTTGCACATTTGAGGTGCATAGGTGATCTTGTATATTGTTTTCAAGGTGTAAGGTGGTATATATGTGCGATGAGTTGATGGCGGAAGGTGTGAAAGTGTGAAATGCAATGTGAGATTTAATGCTTAAGACTATTGGAAGCAGTGAGAAAAAGATGTCTACATTCTTCAAACAGAGTGAAAATGTTCTAGTGAAGCGGTGGTGGATCTTTTTTGTTGCTTTGAGATGGATTTCTCATTGTAAAAATCTTTTATCTTCTTCTTTCTAATCTAGCAGTGAGCCATTGGTAGTGAACCCTTCTTTCTTTTGGGTAGTGAGCCTATTGTATTTGGTGTTGCAATTACTTTATATTATGAGCTAATCCTCATCATGGTTTTTCCCTTCTTGGAATTACCACGTAAATATGGTGTTATCATGTGTATGGATGTGCATAACTATTTCTCATCTTTATATTTTGCTAATTCATGATAAGGGTTTAATGGTTGTTAAGGGATTAAGGACTAATGCAGATCTAAATGTTAATGAGAGTTTTGATGTTTTAATGGACAACTGATTCACCCCCCCTCTTATTTTTCTTATGAATTCAACAATTCATATTAGATCAAGGTTCCTTAGAAGAATACTTAACCGTTTGAGGTAGATATGGGATGGTGCACAAGAAGGAGGCTCCTCTATTTGATGGATCTGATCATGCATTGTGGAAAGATAGAATGAAAGGTTTCCTTATTTCTCTAGGGTTTTATATTTGGAAGTCTATTGAAACAAGATACACAATGCCTACAAATGGTCTGAGTACTAATGATGAGATGAAGGCATATGAGAATAATGGAAAAGCAAGGTATTATTTTTTGAGTGGTCTTTCTAATTCAGAACTTGTGAAAGTTATGAGTCTTAAAACTATTGGTGATAACTAGAAAAAGTTGGAAAGTATCTATGAGGGAGATGATAAGCTCAAGAAAGCAAAGATGCAAAATATGAAGACTAAATTTGAAACACTAAGGATAATAGAAGATGAATATATTACACTCTACATGCATAGAGTGGATGAAGTTTTCAATTCCATCAAAGGCCTTTGTGGAAAACTTGAAAGCATGGGGTGGTAAAGAAGGTATTAAGAACTCTTCCTAAATCTTATAATCATAAGGTTTCTGATATTGAAGAAGCTCAAAATATAAATCATTCTTCTAGAGATAAATTGTTTTGTGCTTTAACTACTTTTGAATTGAGAGATTTTGGTCCAAGTGATTCAATAAAGAGACTACATTTAAAGTTGGCAAAGTAGAGAAGAATGATAAATATGACTCAGATGAGATTGATGAGCTAGAAGAAAACTTTATGAGGAGATTAAAAAAGGGCACTGGAAAATACAAAGGTAAGTTACCTTTCAAATGTTTCAATTATGGAAAGATAGGTCATTATGCTTCAAGATTGCCAATCAAAGCTTCAAATGACAGATTTAAGGAGAATGATGGTAAATCAATTAAGATAAGTTACTATGTTAAAGACGATGACTGTATATCTGATGATGAATTTGATTACCTAGATGATGAAAATGATGAATTCTTGTTAATGGCTCTAAATTTTGGAACTAATTTTGCTAACTCTAAGAGATGTATGAAGGAAGTTTCTCTGGAAGGAGGCCATAATGGAACTATGGTGATTGATTTTCATGCTAGAGAGGACAAAAAATATTGCATTGTTGACAATAGATACTCAAATCACATGACAGGTGATAAGTGTAAGTTTGTTAAACTTGAGAATTTTTAAGGAGGTCTTGTTAAGTTTGGTGATGATACATCTACTAAGATATGTGGAAAAGGTTCAGTCAGTTTTGATGGAAATCATAATACAAATGATGTTCTTTATGTTAAGGGTCTCCGACATAATCTTCTAAGTGTAGGAAAAATGTGTAGCAAAGGATATAATATTATATTTTAGGATGGTGGTTGTGAGATCAGGAAAGTCTTAAGAACTATGATTGTTGAAGGAAGAAGGATAGATGGAAATGTTTATCAACTTAAGGGTGCTAATGGTATGTGCTTTATGACTCAAATCAATGAAATTTGGATATGGCATAGAATTGTATACACTGAAAAAATGTCTTGAATGATATCATGCACTCGAATCAGATATACTAACATAATTTCCTCCTAAAAGCCAACTTCTTTTCACTTAATTCATTAAATTATCCTAGCTATTTGATTAATTTCCTCATTTTCATCTATTAACCTAATTAATCTAATCGGGTTAATTCATCCATTTTCATGCTAACATTTCATTTCATTAAATTAAATAAATCAAAATATTTAAATTAAATCCCTAAACCTTCTTATTTAATTAAATAACCCTAAGTTATTTAATTAAATATCATTCCATCTCTCCCCCATTCATTAAATCATTTTATTTAATGAATATAATCTAAATCCTTCTAACCCCCTAATTGCATAATTAACACTATTTAATTATCAATTATTAATTAATCTAATCCCCCCACTTGCAAGGGAATATTCCAAATGAATATTCCTCCTTTGCACATTCCTCCAAAAGGAATATTCCCATAGAATATTCCTTCCCCTTTTGCACAATTTAATTTGGTTTTCATTAACTAAATTATCCTTTTCCCTCATCCATGAGAATATTCCAAAGAATATTCTCTCTCCTAATTTGAAAAAGGGAATATTATTACAAAGATTCATATGCAAGTTAACTCAAAACTTCTTGTACAAGTTAATATTTGACCTCTTATATAGGTCAAAAGTGTGTTTGTTTGAAGGAATATCAACCCTTTATTAAAATATCATCTTTCATTCTCATCCATTGATGAGAGTCCATGATCCATGCCTCCAAATTATTCCATCCTTGACCATTGATTATGATCTCAACCCTCCATTTCTCATTTTCTCTCCTATAAATAGGTCACTATTTGGAGACAAATGGATCCATCTTTCTAAAAGAAAATTTATGCCATTGAAATCACTCATACTCACACTCACATTTTGTTGAAAGGTGTGACCCTTGGTTTCCTCTTCTTGGGCTTCATGAAATGGTTTAACTATGGATCTTGATCTTGTATAAATCCAACGGATGTATCAGACATTAACATGTAGATATTTTGGTGCAACGACAACCGCTTGTGCAAAAATTGGTATCGGGGCTGAGGTCATGGGTTTGAACCCCACGCTTGCACTGGGGGGGATTTTTGCAAGGTGTGAACCTTGGTCTCCTCTTCCTCTGGTAGGCATAGTCTGGTGTGGCACTTGGGCTTCGTGACATGGTTTAACCACCTCCTGTGGATCTTGATATTGTATAAATCCAGTGGCTATATTAGGCATTAATAGGTCGATATTTTGGTGCAATGAGAATTTCCTGTGTAAAACATTCAACACATTTAGCATCTTTTAGTTCATTTCAATTTCATTAATTAGCTTTAAGCTTCCATTAAGGGCTTCTATGATCACATAATGCATCCATTTAGCTTGTTTATTAATTAGGTTTTAGATCTTTTTGTTTAGATTCCATCTAAATTAGTTTAGCATTAACATATCTTCATCATTTTAGCATAAAATAATGTTAAAATAGTTTGCATCATGCTCATTTAGATTAAAATCATGTTTTCATACACATCTCACAACCGTTCCATTAGATTTCTTCGATAAAAATGACTGGAACAAGCTCATTGATCCATGGGATTGGGAAAGGGTCGCCATTCCATATCAATGGGACACCACTCCCACAATAGGATAAGTTTTAGATGGATTAGAGTAGACATTTTGATGCTTTCATAGTTTAGAATGCTTAGTTTTGATAAATGTTTAGTTTAATTTACATTTGATTAATCCTATTTATATTGGAATTAGTGTCTTCGTTATGCTTCGATTCTCCATGGATGAAGTATAATCAGAACATACTAATCTGTCAATCACATTCTGGCACTAGAAGAGGGGCAAAACCAATAAAATTTAATCAATTTCTACCTCAAATTCTATTTTTTTAATTTTTGCAAGATACAATGATGCCAAAAAGAATTTCAACGATGCATGTTTTATGTCCTGATGCTGATTAAACTAAATGACAACACTAATATTCTTTAGAGATACCAAAATTTGCAAATTGCAACGCTACAAAATTACGATGCTATTGTCATCACTGATTTTCCATAGAGAAATGCCCAAATGTCTTATAGCGACAGTATCATGAACAACGATGCACTTCTTTGGTAAGAAAAATGAGGATCAATTTTCAACATGTGCCTTAATTTTTTTACTTTATCTGATCACTAACATGCCTCTAATGTTGTTTTGGTTTTTAGGCTAACTAGGTTTTGCAGGTTGGAGGATAAAAGTTGAAGTGAAGAAGCATCCTTATCTTAAAATCTTATAATTGTAACAAGCGTTTTATGATTTTGGGGCAATTATAACCCATATATAATGCTTTTAATTTTATAATTTAGGACCTCACTAATTTTCATTTAGGTTTTAAAAAAAAGAACACTCAAACGGGATTAAAATTGAACCCGCATTTCATCATTTTATTTTGGGCTTAAAATTGAACAAGGCAGTTTAACATTTTTCTTGGTGCATAAAATGAAGTCATCTTAGCTTTAGGGGTTAAAATTAACAAGTGTTTTCTATGTTTTGTGATTTACACTTTTATTATTGAATGCATATGCACTCTTCTCGTGCCACTCAATGATCTTGAGAATCAGAAACATTCCTTGACATTTTGTATAGTCACCAACATCTTTCAATTTGGATTAAAAATGAACCCCCTACTAGTGTAGGGAAAAGGTGTGGTGTGTGTTGTCTCCTTTTTTCGTGTGAACTGGGATGATTGAACTAAAAATGTACTTCCTTTCTATTGTTTATCTTTAGAGAGATTTCCTCCCCGCTTTGAAAGGAGGGAACAACCCAAGCAGTAATGAGCTAAATCTAAGCTCTTTCAAGTCGCTATATAAAATTTTGTTTGTGACGAAAGTCATAAATAACAGGTGTGGATGTGTCATACTGACAAGTGCCACCCTTAGTATCTATGTGATACATCAAAATCTATTCTTAGGAAGAGACTCAAAGTCCTCTTGGTTGAAATAACCTTGAGCTAATCTTGCCATGTGTATGGCCACCTTGAATGAAAGCCCTTACTAAGAACCATTGTTTAGAAACCAAAAATATTCATGCTTTTTGGTGTAGGAACAATTGTTTTGAAGCTGCCCCACATTTTTACTATTCATTTTTGAAAAATAAAACTCCTTAGGATCTTAGGATCTTCAGGATTTTAGATTTAGTGGTCTCGAGAAGTGTGTGTTGTGGAGGGGAGCCAACGTCGCCAAATCTCTAGTTGTTCACATTGTCTTAGTGTTTGGAGAAATCTGAGTGGGGATTCAACAAGTAGTATCTTCTGAGCTTAGGATGGTAAATGCTTGTGAGTCAGTTTAATACTTTGCTTGGTTCCAAAATGTTGCAAATATTCACAATCTTCTTCAAAATTTCAAACACTTTGGTCTAAGTATGGATACCTTTTTGAAAAAAAAATGATATTAATGCTAGTCCTAAGGATTTATATCCTTAGATATTTCTAAATATCTTGACTTATATCTCAATCCATACTTTCCAAAGTCAACATAGGCATTTATGCCTTGAAATTCATCCTTTTCACAAAATGGACATTGTGAAATCTATGATGTTTTTGACATAGACATTTAGTTTGAAAACATAATCAGGACAAGTGTTTGTGGTAAAATAAACACACTTAAGAAAGATAACTTTACAAATAGAATCCCACATGACCATTTGGAGACCAATTACTCCTATTGAACAACCTAATCTTACACCTGCTATTACTCAACCAAACTTTGAACTCATTAAAGGTGAGCAAATCGATATAATTAGCAGTTTGAGAAGCTTCACTTTTGAAACAAAAATACAGCAACAGTGGAGAAACACATCAAATATCTTAGATGAAGAGGAGGAACAAACTGATATTGAGGCTGGAAGGCCCATATTACCACCAACCATGTGGCAATATATATCCTCTTTTCTTCCATAGACTTAGAATTCTCAAAATGATTTCACACAAAATCAAAATTCCCAAGAGAAGGTCTATAGGTAGTC
Source organism: Sequoiadendron giganteum (assembly GCA_007115665.2). NCBI lineage: Eukaryota > Viridiplantae > Streptophyta > Pinopsida > Cupressales > Cupressaceae > Sequoiadendron > Sequoiadendron giganteum. The sequence goes on along the minus strand of CM021109.1, from coordinate 454,853,799 downwards.
ATTTTAAATTTAGGCATCTTACTCCAAAAGCTCTCAAAAAATACCTTTCAACATTTCACCAAAAGAGAACCAAGATTGTATACAACTTCTATAAACGTGTTTCAAGGAACAATCCAGACTTGTATATGTTCCTTTTTAGTCAAAACTTAGGTCTTTTTCATGATAATGAACCTATATAAAACATTGGATCTTTAAGATTTTAAAAATTTAGAGGTCTATCATGTTTCTCACTACCTTGGTCTTATCAAATAAAGGTTCACTTTAGGTCAACATTGGGGCAAAACATTTCACTCACCCCTCCATCAAAATTCATCCTTCACTTCACCAAACTTTGCAAAACTTTTGAATACACCAACACTTTTTGACTTAAACTATCAAAACAACCCCTAACTTAGCTACTTTGTATGTGAAATTTATCCTTTTCCATGCACTTAGTTGAGTTAGTTATCATATTTGAACTAGTTTATCTTGAAGGTCATGAGTCTACCCTAAATATTTCCAAGTTATTAAACATCCTTTATCTTAACATCAAAACATCAAACCCAAGTCAAAAGTGTTGTCCCAAAATGTTTGCAAAAATCACTTTACACATCATCAATCTCTTCATCCCCCATTATCATCATTTCACAAAAAGACTTAGAGCATCCATTTTACCTAGATTTGAGTCAACTAAAGACCTCAAACATTACAAATCTCAACACAACTCTCCCATAGGTGACCCAAAATTTATGGTAAAGACAAGATCACAACACAAGATAATCATGGAGAAAACCAAAGTCACATTCACCTCAAGTGATCTCAATCCTTTAGAATTCAATTCGAGAAGTCAAGTTACCCCATCACAATAACCATTATCTCCATTAGGACCATATGAGATTGAAGACATTACAAACAACCCATTTTGACTTACTAAGGAAGAAATCATGGAATACAAACAAGAACATCAAGCCTTATAAAGTGTTGCTTTGGTTTCCCCATCTTTTCCTGTGTGACCTTTAACACAAGACTTAACAAATCCATCACCAGGGATAAATAAAACATCCACTCCTAGTCTTGCCAAGGAATTTGGTCTAACTCTTCCATTTGAAAGGAATAAACTTTTGAGTACTCTCAACACTAATCCATCCACTACTTGGACACCAATATTTGGCACTTCTACCATTACCAAACACCCCCAACATCAACATCAACCACTTACACTTCATGAATCCATGACAACATCAACATATCAAGGGTACCCATCTTCATCCCTCCCCAGAAGTAACATAAGTGTGCCCAACACAAGGAAGTGTGGACAAAGTTTCTCAAATCGACCCACAAGCACATGACAACACCATAACACAAAATCAACCCTTAATGTAAATAGGGACATCTTTGTCCAAACCCCAACTAGTTCATCTACACCATTGGTTTCAAAAAACATGTCCATCCCATCCATCATCAACCCAAATCAAAACAATCCCTTGGTGACAAATCCCATCAACCTAGGTAATCTGTTGACCACATCCCTGACACAAGGAAATCCTCAAGATGTTGGACAAGGGAACTATTGTGCACTTTTTGCAAACACGCCCCATTGAAAGTAGGGACCCTCTTTTTCTCTCTTTTTGCTTTCGCTCTTGGTATTTTTGGTCCTTTGTATTTTGGGGATCTGCTTGCTTGGGCATGTGCTTTGATGTTTATCTTTCCTATTGGAATGGTCCATCTATGATACATATTGAAAACCTTAGGTTTTAGAATCATTCTAGGTATTTCACTGTACTCGAGAAAATCCACTCCTGCCAGATTGTCCCGGATTCCTTTCGAGTCCGATGGTTGCTTCTTTTCATTGAAAATCCAAAGATTTTGGTCCTTTGCGGAATTTCGTTGGGACCGGATTCCTCCGAATGTCCATCATCTTGTCAGATTCTTAGATTCTGGGTTAACCCGTCTTGACTGCACTGGTTGTGCAATTTAAGTCTACTTTTGGGGAGTTTTGTGCCATTTGAATTTTATCATTCACTTCCTCTTTCTTCTAGAGTGCTTGAGCTTGAGTGTTGCTATTGAGTTAGGCGTCTGGTATTAGAGTTGATTGTTGTAGCTGAATTTTCTAAAGGCCATCTGCACTCTGCTTGGTTGTCTTTTTGAATTTTGCTATTCTGATTCTTCTATCTTCATGGTATGTGCACGATGCCTTCCCTTCTTTGATAAGTGAATTGAATTTCTTCGTGGTGTGCACATTTGTACTATGAGTCAAAGGGTTGGTGTGGTAGGGTTTGGTCATTTTGACTTGCTTTTTTGGTCTGGTATCATTTTGGGGTTCAAATTCCTGTATGATCAAATGGTTGAGTGCCTTGTGTTTGGGGTTTTCCCATTTCGTGAAAATTTTTACCCCAAGTGAGTCCCTGGGCTTGCCCTCTGGCTCCTTCATGAGAGAGATTTCTTGTGTGAGTCAGGGTGAGCTGACTATTAACCTTTCCATGGTGAGAGTCAAGTTCATGATTGTCTTGTGCATTCATGGTGGAAATTTAGGGTTTTGTGCCTAGGGAATCATCGCCACTCCCTCTCATTTCCCTTGGGTGAGTTTCAGATTCAAGATTGGTTTGTAGGGGGTTAGGTCACACCATTCTAGGCTCCGTATTCTAAAGTTCACGATCCTTTGATTGATTTGCGGGAGATTACGGAAAACGTGAACATCTGGGTTTTCAACATCGTCGCGGAAATCCTTAACTACTGAAATTTCCCGACCTTTCATTTTTTGGTCTATCTCCCAAAGTGTGCATCGATCCGGGGATTTTGGCCCTTCGCAGAATTTTGTTGGGTCCAGATTTCCCCGGTTCATCCATCCCCTTGTTGGTTTCCCGAAAATGGACTTAAGTGGAGAAAGTTGCATTATTTTAATTGGAATCCATATCTTCGAGATTTTCACGAAGGTTCATGGTCTCTTCATTTTACAGAAATTTGTGAATTATTGCTATTCCCGCGGATTTCCGTCCCTGGTGAATGTTTATGAGATATTGTTAACAGGGGAGAATTGAGGAATTGCATGAAGTTTTCTTAATGATTATGCATTTGATAGCTGACTTAGCCTTGTTTTAAGATGCTTCATGGTGCTTCACAATTGATAACAGTTGATTGAGTGATTGTTGAATGCTTGTGTGCTTGCTTTGCTAGAATCCGCCTGGCTAGGAATTTCCTGAAATTCCTCTCTGGCCTGGATTCCGTGGAAGGGCTGAAAACCTGAACTTTGAAATGACTAACTTTTATGAAGTTTTTGAGCATTTGGCTTATTGTGAGATTTATATTAAGGATGAACTTATCTTTTTAATGGATTAAATTGTGTTCCATGTGTGTTTACCTTGGTTTCTTGTCAAATGTAGGTTGAATCAGGTAAAGCAATGACAAGTGGAGCCAAGGGTAAGGTAGTGGACCCAGGTGCAGAGGGGTCTTCCATTTTTGAGGTAGAAAGAATCAAGTTGGATATCAAGAGTAAAATTCTGTAGAGAAAGCTCTCCTCTATTTGGTTAGGGGTGAATGAAACAAATGTTGGACTATGGGAATATGAGGATTTCAAGACCAGGATGGCAGCATAGTACCGTCCTTTACTGGCTAAGAGAACAGTGGAATCAAGATTGGTCCATGTGGCTAGATTTCCCCCTACAATGCAGTGCTATGAACTAGTACTTGAATGTGCAAGGCACTATGACAGAGCTACATAGAGGATAATTGGTCCCCAAGGTAGGATTGTAGCAAATTTGGATCCAGTTTCCATAGCCCAAACCTTTGACATGCCTGGCAGGTCTCATGTGGTGGCATTTAACATGGATGTGGCAAGGAATTTCTATGAGGAAGATGCTATCAAATCCTAGCAGGTTATCAATTCCTGGTTGGAGAAGCCTAAGTCCCATTTGTCCAAGTTGCCCAAGTAGTTCTTTAGACTCAAGATCAAGAAGGAATATTATGATGCTATTACCCTTCTTAGTAGGGTGGTAGGATTGAAGAGTGCATGAATTTTTGAGAATTGGATGCTCCATGTTATTGCTGGGATAGAACAAGGTATAGATTACCACTGGGCAGGCATTGTGAGCACTAGGATTCATGAGAGGATGTGTAATGTCTTGCAGACCAAGAGTTTCACAATGACCTCTTACCTATTCTATGCTTTGGCTAGATTCACCCCTATAAGGGATTGAGCACAAGGGGTGTTTTTGCACATGATGTAATTTATGAAGTTTACCCACAACTACACCTGGGTAGCTCAAGCTACATGAGGGTGAATGATGCATTCACCATGTATATCACCAGGCTGCTCCAAGGTGTAGAACATGTCCGGATTTCAGACAGAGCCAAAGAAGTGATCAAAAGGTTTGGAGCTTGGTTTATCCAATTCCCCACCTTTTCATACATAAGGATTGATGGTTGTCAGAGGACTCCATACAGGCTCCCTAGGTACCCTATTGATCATGTTGTGATCCTAGAAGTCACAAGGCAGATTTGTGACTTTGATGTAATTGTGAAGAAAGAGAAGCACAAGACCGGATTTGGTAATGACTTCCCTTTGAGGATAGGCACTAATGAAGTATGCACTTGTATCAACTCGGCCTATGCTTCTGAGGAAGAGATGAGCACTCTTGGTCTCTCTTTCCACTCCAAGAGATCTAGGTTTGATATAGAGGACAACCACAAGGATAACATAAAGGACTACTAGGCCAACCTTGGTGATTAATTTGAAGTCAGAGAAAAGAAGTTCTTCAGATTACCAGTCAGCTTGGTGTGGTTGTACAACATAAGGGTTGTTCCTGACCAGGTTGAGGAAGATGGGAATCTAATCCAAGGCCATGACTTTGAGGCTGTGAAGGATAAGCCAATTAAAGAGGTTGATTGGTTGGAGGAAGAGAAGACAGAGCTAGAATAGGTCATGACTCCAGTCATCAATTATACCAAGCTCTAGCTCAAGCATAAAATGTTGGAGTTGGAAAGTGAGGGTGTGCAATGCACCTATGATCTCATTGGAGACTTAGAGTCTCACTCTGCATCTAAGGAGTCACTTTAGCAAGATTCTAAAGACAAAACCAAGGTGGGCTCTCCTTTTAAAATCAAGATTAAGGACGTTCATGTAGGGGAGGTAGGACAAGAAGAAAAATAGAGGAAGCCAATGGCTAAGAAAAGGAAACATGTCCCTAGGAAGAAGAAGGCTGAGGGAGGTGAACAAGAAAAAGAAGAGGTGAGTGTTCCCTCACCGAAGAGAAGGAGAATAGTGAGATTATCACAGAAGGAGGCTTCTAAAGAAAATAAGGAAGATGACACACCTGTAGTGGAAGTTGAGAGCTCGGGAGAGAAGACACAAGTGTACACCAGGAGATCAAGGAATCCTTCTCCCAAGGAGGCTGCACCAAAAGAAAGTGCTCCTGTGACTGCTCTTGCTATTGAGCATGACGACATCCCCCCTCTTCATGAGGCTAGGAATATGCTAGATGAACCGAAAGATGTTGAAGATCCTAAGGACCTTGATGAGGAAGAATTTCGAGAAGGTGATCTCTACGATGCTGGGGTAGAGATAGATAGGGTACTATAGTCTCCCTTGATAGCTAGTGGGGATTCCCCTGCAGGAGGTGAGGAGGAAAGACCTTATCCAGAGAAAGAAGTGCCAACTAGGACTCCTTCACCAGTACATGAGAAGGAAGAGCACAATAGAGGAAAAGATGATTCAACTCAGAAGACTCCTGAGGAGCCAAGCATGGAAAAGAGTGCACCCAATGTTCAACAGGAACAAGATGGACGAGATAAAGTACAGTTAGAATCCACTGTTCTAGGCTGGTTAGATAAAGAATTGAAGAATAAATAGATTATAGTGGATGACACTCCTCCCAATTGGGATGAACTCCTGGAAAATATTGGAAAGGGAAAGACAAAGAAGAAGGTTAGAGTCATTTCCAGGATTGAGAGGGATGAGTCAAATAACAAGGTGTAGACACATAAAAATGACCAAGACCTGCAAGCACTATGTTACCACTTTTCATCTTAACATAATTATGACATTTTAATTATGTTCCTAACTCACATTCAACTATTAATTAAATAATTCATAATTATTTAATTAATTCATAATCTCTCATTCTTCATGATTATTAAATAAATAAATCTTATTTATCTATTTAATATGTCACTAATTGTCAAAAGTCTCCTCTTAATTAAATAAAATCCTATTTATTAATGTCCTTCTGATTATTAAATGAATGTATTTAAAATATATTTATTTAATGTATCACTAATTCCTAAATCCGCTTAATTAAATAAATTCAATTAATTAACAAATTCTTCTAAATTAAATAATTATTTTAATTATTTAATTATGGCATGTGACACTTCTATATTTTTAAATAAAACAAATCATTTAAAAATATCTCACATGGTTAACTGATTCTTCATTTAGTAATTAATTTCAAAAATCAATTACTTTTTATCTCACAAAATCCCTATTTTGAATTAATTTAATTCAAAATGGAATTATTCTTCTACAAATCAAGTAATTTCTAAAATTACTGATTTAATGAAATCTCATCCTTTTGTGTTCTGATTTTTACTAATTTCATCTCCACTGTCACATTCAGTCTTGATTTAATTCATTTAATTAAATCTTATTCACACATATGGGTATTTTCCCCTAACCCTAATTGAGAGTTGCCTTATTAAATCTTGACCTTTGATTCTAGGGCATTCCTTAAAGCTCTCATCTTGACCGTCCATTCAAGATTGCATTTTCTATAAAATGACAATCTTGATCTCATTTTTGGCCATCTCTTATTATTGTCGAATCATTTGCTTAAACCATTCTTACTATAGGCATACTAATATTCTAGGCTTTATTTTATTTAACTACTTGCATAATAGGAGTAATTTTATAGATTGCAATAGTTTATTTCTCAAATCCTTCAAAGGTATTGCTAAGGCTAGGCATTTTAGAGTTTTCTCACAAAGCTGAGGGCATTCATTTTCATCAATAACAATCTCAAGAAGGTACAATGGAAGTGAAGCATGGAGGAGAGAAGACATGGGTGAGATCTATCTAATTCATTTATTTTCTTGTTATTCTCTATTGTATTCCATTGCTTGATTTATATTAACTTGCAGGTACAACTAATCTTCTAATTTGATCTTGCAGGAATATTTAGATCATTACATTAGTGAACCCGATGTGACCTCTAGCTCCACTGCCAAGGCCTTGTTTTGAGACAAGGTTGCATCTAGTCTGCTCCGTAGATCTGCAATCCGCTGATCAATAGTAGCATCCACGGGCAAAATGGGTAATCTATCACCCTCATTATCCCCAAAGATCATGCGCTCCCACAGCCACTGATCTGCCTCGTCCTCCTCCTCATCCTCCTCATCTCTCTCCCCCTCGGCCCAGACCTCCTCCACATCTATGTCAAGAGGGTGTCCCCCAACAAGAGGATCCTCCTCTACTCTCTCCTCCATCGCCACCTCCTTCTCAACCACCACCTCCACCTCCACCTTATCCTCGGCCCTCACCTCTAGCTCTCTCTCCTCCCCCTCCTCCTGAATGGGTGACAATGGTATGCCACCCACTCTCTGCCTGACTCTGCTAGGCTGCCTCCACCCTCGGTCATCTCTCCTCCTCCTGGCACCCCTGCCATCTCCCCCACCTCCTCCATCTCCTCCACCGCCGTCATCGCCTCCACCTCCTCCACCTCCATCTCTCCCTCCATCTCTGCCACCCCGCCCTCTCCTCGAAATCTGTGGAATGACTGATCTGCAATCTATCGGCGGTGGACCATCCGAATCTATCAAAGGGATGGGCCTGTGAACCTACCACCATGTGTCAAACTCCGCAGACGTCCCTGGATCTGCTGGACCCCCTCTCCATGCCCACTAAATTGCCACCAAACAATCTACTTGCTGCTCTGCAACCGTCACTGATATGGGCGGCCCCCACATGGTCTCTCTCGAAGACCGAACATAATGTGTTGTGCTTACTGGTACAATCTATTGCTCCCCAAACTGTTGTAGTACCCACTAGGGTAGGTACATCTCAATGATCCGCTGTGTCTGCACCATGCGGCCAATAAGATACCGAAACTATCTACAAAAAGACAAGTGGCCATCCTCATCTGACCACTAAGCGTAATCTCTATACGGCCTCCAAACAAAACTGATCATCATGTCTATCTGATGATGCCAGTACCTGGTATCTCCAACACGAGTCTAGCTAATTGATCCTGCATACAAATAAACGTATGGCATCCCATCTCCCAACTGCTGCATCTGTACTGGTGGTCAAAAAATGGGAATACGCTCCCATACCCAAATCATGAGTAGGGTGGTCTCCCAGCTGATACTGTGCCCCTAGAGATAGACTACCTCGTGCAACTGATGGTATAACATGGCCAACAAGCATGGCCCTCAAGTGAAAACAGTCCTCTATGATCTCATGCAAACAAGAACATCCCCCCATCCTATGGGAAATCCGTGACCACAGCGATCTGGGATCAGTAGTCTAGCGATCAAGGTCATGAGTATGGAATCAAACCTAGGAAATCGGTCGGCTACAACATCCCAGCCAATCTCATAACCGTCCAGAGCCAATTGCACACCATCCACACCCTCATACCTCTTTGTCAAGACCTGTTTCCCTTGATGTGGATCATAGACCACCCTCTCTCCGCTGATCGAAATGTAGAGAATGCGGTAAACATCCTCCAAAGTCACAATCGCCTATCTAGTAGGCAGGTGGAATGGGCAGGTCTTAGAATGCCACCTCTCGCAAAGAGCTGTCAGCAAACCTCTATTTTCCCAAATAACGGGCATGTAAGTAACATGGTATAGGCCTAGGGCCATCAATCACTGTCTCTACCTATCACTGAGATGATCTCTGAAAGCATACGTCGTTGGTCGGAACTCTCGGGTATAATGGGCACAAGCCGACTCTACACAAGGAAAGGCCAAGCATTAGTACATACTGAGCAACATTATGGAAAGTTTCGTACTACTGGTAGGTCAAGGGTACATAAAAGTTAATCTCGGCAAGGTCAACAAAAGTCAACTATGGTCAACTTCAATTGCGTCGCATTGACTGCAAATGCATCACAATGTTTCAATTGTGGCTCGACGCAAGACAAATGCGTTGCACTATGTCAAATGCATCGTTCTAACCAGCAGATGCACGAGCAAACAACGAATGCATCATTTAATCTATCAAATGCATGATTCAACAACATATGCGTCGTGATACATGTTAAATGCGTTGCAAATTTGCAAATGCGGTACAAAATTTGGTGATTGCATCGTACTTTTTTGATTGCGTCATTTCAACTTGCGAATGCACAATTGCACAAATAACCTATCCTACTCATTGCACTTGCGTCGTGACACAATTAAATGCGGTGAACACAAAGGTGTTTGTGGCTTTAGCCATAGCACTTGCATCGCACCGTAGTTGTTTTCCCCCCATTTAACCCTCATATAAATGCGTAAAAATTGAAATTTGACAAGTTGGATAGAGCACTTACTAGTGCCCCTATGCCCTCGGGTCGTCGGAATGTGCACACACGATATCCACGGTGTGTAGTCGTAGGGATCACCATTGTCTCTCAGAGCTCTGGTTTCTGAAATATTCTATATGCAAATGAGAAAATGACATTTGGATTGACCTTTTCAACCTATTTATAGGCTGAAAATTAGGGTTTTGACCTAGTAAGTCCTACTGGAGGCGCATTTGACCACCTTTGACCGACATTTTAGCTACCTTAACGTTCTCTGTTTCTAAATCGGATCGCGCCATCACTTTTCTTGTCATTAATTTGACTACTCGGGATATTTTCCAAATTTTTCTGACCCCGGGTCGAAATTCAAAAATTTTCCCGAGGGGGCATAGGCACTCCATACCTCCGCTGGGGCATATTTTGGACTTGTTTTCTTTGCCACAATGCAACAAGTTGCATTATGACAAAGAGGGGCAAATGTAGACACATAAAAATGACCAAGACCTGCAAGCATTACGTTACCACTTTTCATCCTAACATAATTATGACATTTTAATTATGTTCCTAACCCACATTCAACTATTAATTAAATAATTCATATTGATTTAATTAATTCATAATCTCTCATTCTTCATGATTATTAAATAAATAAATCTTATTTATCTATTTAATATGTCACTAACTGTCAAAAGTCTCCTCTTAATTAAATAAAATCCTATTTATTTAATTAATCCTTATTATTAATGTCCTTCTGATTATTAAATAAATGCATTTAAAATATATTTATTTAATGTATCACTAATTCCTAAATCCGCTTAATTAAATAAATTCAATTAATTAACAAATTCTTCTAAATTAAATAATTATTTTAATTATTTAATTATGGTATGTGACACTTCTATATTTTTAAATAAAATAAATCATTTAAAAATATCTCACATGGTTAACTGATTCTTCATTTAGTAATTAATTTCAAAAATCAATTAATTTTTATCTCACAAAATCCCTATTTTGAATTAATTTAATTCAAAATGGAATTATTCTTCTACAAATCAAGTAATTTCTAAAATTACTGATTTTATGAAATCTCATCCTCTTGTCTTCTAATTTTTACTAATTTCATCTCCACTGTCACATTCAGTCTTGATTTAATTCATTTAATTAAATCTTATTCACACATATGGGTATTTTCCCCTAACCCTAATTGAGAGTTGCCTTATTAAATCTTGACCGTCTATTCAAGATTGCATTTTCTATAAAATGACAATCTTGATCTCAGTTTTGGCCATCTCTTATTATTGTCGAATCATTTGCTTAAACCATTCTTACTATAGGCATACTAATATTCTAGGCTTTATTTTATTTAACTACTTGCATAATAGGAGTAATTTTTTAGATTGCAATAGTTAATTTCTCAAATCCTTCAAAGGTATTGCTAAGGCTAGACATTTTAGAGTTTGCTCACAAAGTTGAGGGCATTCATTTTCATCAATAGCAATCTCAAGAAGGTACAATGGAAGTGAAGCATGGAGGAGAGAAGACATGGGTGAGATCTATCTAATTCATTTATTTTCTTGTTATTCTCTATTGTATTCCATTGTTTGATTTATATTAACTTGCAGGTACAACTAATCTTCTGATTTGATCTTGCAGGAATATTTAGGTCATTACACAAGGTGGTCCACATTGCTACCCCTGCTCCTGACAAAAATAGAGATGATGTGACCAGGAAGGATTATAGTGTACAAACTATTAACCTGGGTTATGCTTCCATGGAACAAGGCATTGAAGAATATGAAGGCTCCGGCGCTGTAATCCTCAGAAGGTTGAGGAATGAGGTACACGCTAAGACAAAATTGAAAAAGGAAAATGATAAATTGAAGAAGTATTTGCAAGAGTTGATGAAACCCTTGCAATCCATTAGTAATTCCTTATCTGCTGTACGTTTCTTACCCTAGGAAACCATATTAGAATTGGAAAGAATGAAGAGCACCAAACGTGCTACAACTAGTTGGTTGTAGGGAGTGCAAACGAAGGGAGATAATTCTATCCAGGACATCCTATCGATTGGAGGGGATGCAATGAGGTCATTAGATTGGCTAAAAGGTGTGTTGGATCAGGATAAGGAGGATACAAATATCCTGTTGCAAAAGACAAAGACTATCATGGAACACACTGAGGATCAATTGGTAAAAGATGGAATTCTTCCTTCCTCAAGAATTGTAGAGCCTTGGGAGTGGTTTGAAATTCTGCAGATGAGGCAAAAGGCCTTGAAGAAGATATATAAACAAGGAAGGAAGATTGAGGACACTTTGACTAGTATCTACGATAATTGTATCTCTTTCTTTGAAGTGATGACAGGGAGAAATAAATTTGCTCCAAATCATCTTAACCTAGAGCAGTTAAGAAGGTGGTGGCAATATGTCTATTCTCCAATCAATGAAGGCCCTATTACCAAACACCAGCTAGATGATCCTGCAACATACATTGCAGTCATTGATCGGTATCAAACAAATAAGGTGGATTGGGATAATATAGTGAATCAGTCAAGGGATGATATCAAGTTCCTTGAGAGGAGAGTTATGGTTTTTCCTTTGCCACCTATTGTTGACTTGGACAGGGTATTATTGTTGGTGCATGATAAGGTGGAGCATGCTAAAGACAAAGGGGGGAAGTAGTTAATGCAATGTTGCATCGAAATTTGTGCTCCCCATTATTTTCTCCTCTTCCTTCACATGCATTGGATCACATTTTGTTGGAAACCCTAGGGCGAGTAAGATGAAATTGGTGCAAATTGCACATTTCATATTATTTCGAATATCTTTTGGCCGACCTATTGTGCAACGTTTATCATTGTAAACCCTAATTAGGTCGACATATTTTGGGGGGTTCTCTATAAGTTTGGCTTTATACCTCATTTGTAAGGGGTTAAGTTAGAATAATTTCACATTAGAGAAAATTGTAAGAAGCAAGAATTAGAGTTAGAGTTAATTTATCTCTTCAAGCAAGTGCTGTACCAAAATAGTGGAATTGTTGCCACTTTGGGTGATTTAATACAAGAAAAGACATTTTAATTTGGTGCCTTTCTTATGTTGAGTTTTATGTGGCATGGTTCATGATGTTCTATCTTTAAAATTGCTTAAGTTTAGTTGATGTTTAGGGTTTTATGCTTGAAGTGTTTGCAGAAATCTCTAGTCCATACTTTTTACAGTTAGCTGATTGTTAGCTTCTTTGCAAAGTTAGCCTAGACTTAAAACTGTGCTTAGTTCAATTATGAATGTTTTTTCATTTCAATTTCAATAGGGTTGTCTTGAATGAATATGCATGATTTGAAAATATTTAACACCTTACAAGATTGCACTATTTCTATAAGATTGCAGATTTATCTGGGTTAAACAGGAATTAGTTTATAAGGGATTGGTCCGTTTCGAGCATCTCATCATTTGCATTATTAATCCTAGGGTTAGAAGTAGTCTTAAAAATACCTCTGAAACCCTTATCTTTTGCTATTTCTTTTATTATCTGGGTTAGTTTTAGGTTTCAAAGTATCAATATATTGCTAGATCTGATAAATTCGAGTCCAACATTTGCTTGTAGTAAGGTCCCTTTGTGATTACCAACATTTTCACATTATCATTGATTTGTTTATTTGCATTGTAAAGACTTGAAATTAGATACCTTGGGGTTATCTCTTTTCCATAGAGATTTACCTTTCAAGAGAGATAGGATATCACATTATGTCTGAGTTGTTACTGTGCAGAAAACACCATCAATTGGAACCTTTTCAATCAATGGACTCAAGGTCCTAGCATGTCATTACCATCAAAAAATCTAATGACACCATCCTCATCTTTCCCCATGGTCCCTATTACCATGAAAAATCAAATTGGACCTCAAACTTAAGTTCTTCCATCTTGATCCACCATCTTCCAAGGAATCTTAAACCAAGGAAATCCCCAACCTCTCATCACCAATCTGTTACCCACTCAAAACATCAACACCCATAATCCATCACAAGTGTCCCAACAACCAACGGATCCTACATTTTAAGTGCATTCCTTAGCTTTATAGCAATCAAAATGGGCTTATCAACAAGCCATCCAATAGTAGTAGCAACAACAAACAACCCTAGCAACACAAAAACAACAAGAAACCTTAGCGACACAACAAGCAGCACAAAAACAACAACAAGACTTAGCAACACAACAACAATAGTAGTAAACAACATTAGAGACACAACAAGCAACACAACAACAACTTAAACAACAACAAGACCATCAAGCATCCTTAGTAGCACAACAACAAAAGAAAGCTCAACAACAAGCCCTCATGACGCAACAAAAATAAAAATCCCAACAAAAAGCTCTCACGGTGCAACAATAGCAAGCCTTACTAGCTCAACAATATTCCCAACAACAAAAACAACAAAACATCATCAATACAAACATGTTAGGAACATATACATCAACACCTCAATCACCTTCATAGAATCCCACTTTGCTATATACACCATACAAACATTTATCATATTATAATCCCACATATAATCCATCCACCATCTCACAATACACAATGTATGTTCCTCCACAAAACCCACAGGATGATCTAGCATCACAAATTAAGGCGTTATCACAAGAAATGTAGGATCTTTAGATGGGAAAGACAAAGAAAGTCCATACACAGAACTTATCTCCATATCCATTTGATAGAAACATCATAATGGTACCATTCCCTCTCAGATTTGAAATCCCCAAATTTGATAAATACAAAGGGAGAGGAAGTCTTATGGACCACGTCAAAGAGTTTAATGTCATGTGTATGGAGGTGGGCTATAATGATTCCTATTTGATGCGCCTCTTCACTCAAAGTTTAATAGGTCCTGCAATGGATTGGTTTTCTCAACTACCACCGAGTATCAAAACTTTCCAAGAAATCACCAATAAATTCATTGATCACTTCTCCTTTAATCTTGATATGGATGTAAGCCTAGAAGAGTTGTATACTCTCAGACAAAACAAAGGAGAATATTTCACCAATTTCTTACAACAGTGGAGACAAAAAGCTAGTAAGAGCAAGTGTCCTCTTCCCAATGAACAATAATTGGGGATCATCATCATAAATCTAGATCCCAATCTATCCTTCCACTTGAAAATGTAGTGCATCACATCCTATGAAGAGCTGGTCCCTAAAGCCCTTAACATTGAGAGAGCTCTAATCTCACTAGGAAATACCCAAGATTACAAAGACCATATCCCATTGACTATTTCAAATCACAAGCCTCGTACCTGGGCTAAGAACAAGAACATAATAAGTTATGGCGTGGTAGCTGCGAAGGTGGTCCTAAGTGCTCCTAGTCCAAACAAAAATCAAGTTGCTAACATTCAACCAACTGTGCAACAAATGACACCTCCTCAGAACAACCATATCAACAATACCAACATGCAACATAGTCAAAACCCTAACAAGAAAAATTATCCTAAATGCAAGTACCCATAGTTATCAAAACCCATCAAGACTGTTGGCACTCTCAAATTTGCAAAATTTGAGATGCCTATTTCAAAATTTTGCTTCTGCACTTTCAAAAGTGCACCTGATAAATCAGTCTTGACTGACTTGCTTTGGAGGCTTGTAATTTAAATCCTATTAATTGTCGTGCAAAACCCAGTTGCAAATGTATTCAGTTGACCTATGTGAGCAGGCATATCAAATTTTAGATTCTCATGATAAGTTTTGACAGTGTTTCGAAAAGTGAAGCTGGAAGGTTTTATGGACTGTTCTTCTGTTTGCAGACTAACAACTTACGAAACAACTTCCTGCTTGAGCTTGGTTTTTGCAACCAGTTCACTGTCATGTTAGAACGAATGCTGTTCCATATTCCCCATGCCTAAATGATCTTGGGTGTCAGTTTTTAGAGCTTCATGATATGATTTTCTATTTTTAGCAGATCGAAACGAAATGTAGTTTGTTCTGTTTTGCAGTTGCATTCCTGACAACCTTTCTGAGAGGCCAACTTCGACTGTTAATAACTTTTGATCGGTGATGTTTCAAAGCAATTCCTTTAGCACACGTGCTCAAGGTATCTTAATGTTCCACCTTGTCTGATGGCGGTTTGCTAGGGGTTGATTTGCTATGTTTACAAATTAGCAGTCGGGTGTGTTCTAATTCGTTCAGAACAGCTGTTGTTTCAAAAAGGTTCAACTAAGCAAATTGGCGGATTAATATCTTTCACCTCGTGATTGATTTCTCTGAGCTATCTTTTGCACTATACTTTGGGGACAAGTGACTATGTTCTTGCAATTTTTTATGGTTTCACGAGGTTGTTTGCCCAATTTTCAAGGCCGATTCTTGAGGCAACTTGGCCAGTTTTGCACTCTTTTCGAATAGGACAAAAAATAGTTTTTGATGAAGACCCATTTCATGTTTTCACTTCACGTGCATTCAAAACGTAGTGTCGGATCATTTGAGTTTGAAATTGGTTTGAAAATGAAATTTTTTAGTCGGACCCACATGGGGCCCGACATGCTTTGCATGGTCATGAACTCATAATGGTCTCATTGTTGCAATCCCATCAAGTAAACTGTTTTGAAGGGGTACCCGTGGGCATTGATGCTTTTCAAAGTATAAATAATGAAGGGTTGAAATAATAAAGAAACATAAAAACTTCATTTTGATAATAAGTGGACATAAAGGAGCTCAAGTGACTTCATGCAATGTGTATGACAGAGAATTGGGGATTTCTGTTTTAAATGGATGAGCTGATGATCACATTTGTATAAGGGAGAATGGATTCATTCTAAGCTCTTATAAACTATCAAATAAAGTGTGGCTCTCAATGCCAGCATTGAGGAAATAAGGTGCAACCTGTATTTTGGAGTTTTTGTGTCAACAAAGGAAAGAAACATGGCTTGAAGTTGCTTGAATATAGAAGAGAAATCATGTAGGTTATATCCTCTAAATAATGGGTGCCCTTGCAACCACTATCAACTTAGCCAGAGGAAAATCTATTCAACATTATAGTGACACCAAAATACTAAAATTTACCATGAGTAGATCAAGCACCCAACACACCAGTTGGAAGAAAATGTAATAAGAGTAGGATATACACAGAGTGGACTTATTGAAGAGCGCTTGACATAATGCATCGGACCTGAAAAGGGTGAACATGGCCTATGAATGGGGGGTGCGGCCGGGCTTGAAGAGGTAAGGCCCGTGCCATATGAGAAGGGCAAGAGATGCTCAAAGCACATGTATGGATGAAGGTTGATGGCCAGTGGTAGGTGTGTGTGTTATGGAGGCAAAAGCCAGCAATGATGGGCGACCTGATAGGGAGGAGCTGCGGCCTGGTTGAGTGTGAAGCCCACACATGTAAATGAGGAGGAAGGCTCACGTGGAAAGGAAACTAGAGCAGTAGACACCCACGGTTGAGGAGGATGGCACTATGGTGCGGAGCGGCTAGCATGTGAGAAGCCACCAGAAATGTGGAGGCAATGGGTAGGGGAAGGTAGAGCTCATGGCCAACACACAGGAGGATGAGCAGGCTTGCGCACACCACAAGGCAGAAAGGGAGAGTGAAGGGGTCTACACGGCCTAGTAGGTGGAAGACCCGTGCTTAAGAGAAGACTCCTGGGTACAAAGAAGAGGCCCGCGAATGGCAGTGAGTGGCGACTGACACAGCAGAAAGTGCAGAGAGGAGCTCGATGGAGAAGGAGCTCGCACACCATGCCAAACATGGAGGATCTTGAAAATAGCAATGGCGGCTATTGCCAAGCATGGGAACACTCCAAAAATAGAGAATTAGGGAATTCTCGCGGACCTCATGAGAATGCCAATGATGTGGCCAAAATAGCTACGAGGTATGTGATGGGAGGAGCCCAAAATTAAAGTTCAAAATTTTAATTTCTCACATAGTTTTGAAAAATGGCGGTGGGTCCCGGGAGAAATTTCAAAAGCATGGGAAAAATTCTAATTATTTACCCATTAGTGCAATTGGGTGAATGTGATATTCATGAGGAATATTCTAAAATGATTTTATTAATAAGATCATATTATTTACATAATGTGAAAATTTTAAATGGTCAGGCATGTAATTTTAAAATGGGGCCCAAGGGTAAAATTGTTTATTTTTGCCTAGGTTAGTAAAAGTGAGTTTTATATTCACTATGTGGAATGTATTGCTGAAGATAAAATGCCAACACTGGTAATATTTTTCCTTATGAAATAATGTGATTTTATTAAATAGACCATTCTATTTAATGAGAGGTAAATAATGCAAAGGCATAGTGCAAATTAAAATGAGGACTCCATTATAAAGTTAAATACTTTATATTGGCTGGAAATTGCAAATAAAGTGCAGCATTGTGAAGTAAATAGAAATAAAAGAGCTAAAACAGTTTGTGCATGAGAGGAGTGTTTTTGAACAGCTAGATGAAATTTGAAGAATCTCCACATGGGCAGATTTCCTGTTCCTGGGTAATCATGTGCAAATGTAGTTTTGAGTGGTAAAGTTTGTTGAAGGAAGAAGAGGAGATATTATTTTGCAGATTTGTTGATCAACGAGAATGGAGCTGCCATGTGTCTGCAACAGATTCGAATTTAGGGCTTCTTCTATTTTCTCCATTCTTCTATATCTTCTCTTCTATTCTGATTGTAAAGGGTTTTGATTTTTTGTATTAGGCTGGGTAGATAGAAGTTTGTTAACTTTGAGTTATTTTGAGTCTAGAAATTGTAATTTCTGATTTTATACGCAGATACAACCAGTTTGTGCAAATAAATTATGAAATGTGTTTACATTTTCATGAATATCTTCAATTTGTCTCCATACTTGTACAGTTGAATCATCTGAAATTTCATGAGATTGTGTCATTTGTTTATGGGTCTATTTCAAAGAAATGGTTAAATACTGTGAGTAGATAATAGTGATTTGAAGTGTGCAGGTTGGATTTGATAAGGAGAAGTTGATTGATAATAGGAGTGGGATTTTTGGTGTAAGACACTAACAGTTGATGCAAAGCATCAACAATTTTAAATCCACTGGCTGAATTCCATTTGCTGATAAAGTTGTCTTATGTATTTGACTCCATGGCCCAGAATTGGCATTGATTTATCTTGTAGCTTAATACATCTCAAAAACAAAATTTAAATGTAAAATCATTCTTGTTCTTAGTGTTTGGACAATTGTGTCTATCATGTTCTCCTTGCTGATTAGTGAAATTCATTCAATAGTTTGCCAATATTGAGTGATATTTTAGGTTTCTCAACAATTCTATGAGAGCATAATATGTTAAGCAATATCTTGTTGCTTGTGTGTCTAGATTTTTTGATATTGCTAAAGGGTTACCCCTCTAGGTCTTACAGAGCCTGAAGTGTAGGGGAAATGTGTATCCATTCCATTTCCTATCAGTTGGCCACTAGTGGTTGTAGTTATCCTTGATAGGGGTTGGCTACCTCTTAGAGATCTGCAATATCTATGTGGATTTTAAACACCAACAAAGACCATCATGAAGAAGTTGGTAGAGTCAAACTTGATAACACTTCCCAACTTTGAAAACTACCAAGAACCACAAGACAAAACATCCTGGTACAACGAGAACGATCTTTGTGACTTTCACAAAATCAAAGGACACAAAATGGAAAATTACATGAGGCTCAAAAATATTATCCAAGAACTCATAGAAAATGACACCATATCTGTTGAGGTACCAACTAGGAATCGGGATCTTAAGATATACAAGAATCCTATTCCAGATCATAACAAAGTGAATAATACTAGAAAAGCTAAGGATTACACAAATGTGAAACATACCTATTCTAATGTGGTTGCTTCCTATGATAGTGTCATTATTGTTGTCACCATCAAAGGGCCTAGTGAAAAGTGTGGAGTCACCACATGAAGTGGAAAAATTACCATCCAAGGAATCCCATATCAATCTAGGGCACAACCTACTTTTCCAACATCCAATCCCAACAAGTACAATCTCCTAGACTAGCTTAAGAAGATGCCCACACAGATTTCAATCTTAGAACTATTAAGGCTATCGCCCACACATAGGGAAATCCTAAAGAAAGCTTTATCAAAATCATCCATACCCAAGGATATTAATACAGATTAGTTTCAAGCTATGGTAGGGCATATCTAATCATCTCCTTACCTTCTCAGAACAAGACCTACCCTCACACCCATCTCATAACCATGCTTTACACCTTGAGGTTTTCATTCATAAGAATAAGGTCAAAAGAGTCTTGGTAGAGGGAGTAACTGGTTTGAACATTTGTACCATTTAGTTAATCAAGAACCTAGGCTATTCAGATGATACTATTGAGAAAGAAAAGAGCACCACCATCAGAGCATATGATGACCAAGAATGGGTATCAAAAGGCATCATTACATTACCCATCCAAGTGGGACATATCATTGCAGAAACTACATGCAAAGTGTTAGACTTTGATCTTCCCTATAACATCCTACTCAATTGACCATGGATTCATGCCCTAAAATTTGTAGCCTTGACTTACCATCAGTGTGTAAAGTTTCCTTTTGAGGGTAGAGAAATTACCATCCATAGAGATCCTAAACCTTTTTACTATTGCAAGAATCTTGAGGCCAATTTCTATAAGATTCCTGAAATAACCAAAAATTATGAAGGGCCTACACCATCTTCCTCATTTGTTGACCCATCATCCCTTGCATCGACCTAAAAAACAAAAACATGCAATGTGCAGAGTATACCTGACATCAAAGCAATGATCCACGATGATGGTTGTCTTGGGAGAATTACCTCTTTCTCCTCAATCCCACGGGAAACCCACATCTAGCAACAAAGATCCTGAAACAATCAAGATGATAGCTACTACCTTTAGCAAGTGGGGGGATCTGAACCAAGAAGATATCAATGAGGAAGATGTCTCTAAACTCCTCTATTAAGATGAACGACCTATCCCCATTCTTCCCATGGAAGATGATAACAAATGATTACAACTAATGAAGGGATGGGGCTATATCAAGAATGATAAGTTAGGACAAAATGACAATGGTTTACAAGAACTAATCATTCCTAAGAAACACCTAAAGAATCTTGGCCTAGGTTGTACTACTAGCAAGGTCACCCTTATTGGAAAATTTACTTACCTTTGTCTTGGGAGAATTACCTCTTTCTCCTCAATCCCACGGGAAACCCACATCTAGCAACAAAGATCCTGAAACAATCAAGATGATAGCTACTACCTTTAGCAAGTGGGGGGATCTAAACCAAGAATATATCAATGAGGAAGATGTCTCTAAACTCCTCTATTAAGATGAACGACCTATCCCCGTTCTTCCCATGGAAGATGATAACAAATGATTACAACTAATGAAGGGATGGGGCTATATCAAGAATGAGAAGTTAGGACAAAATGACAATTGTTTACAAGAACTAATCATTCCTAAGAAACACCTAAAGAATCTTGGCCTAGGTTGTACTACTAGCAAGGTCACCCTTATTGGAAAATGTACTTCCATTAAATGAGTTGAGGCTTCGTCTTGGTTACCTACATCACGTGATATGACCTTACATGAATTCCCCCGTGATGTTTCTAACTTATTTGAGAACAAAGCCCTCTTCATGATATCCATAACATCCTTTGCTTTGACCAATCAACTGACTGAAATATGCCTAGTATACCCACAACTCATTGACTTGGACCAACAAGGACCAATGATTCTAGATTTATTCAAAAATGGTGAAGCGATCTCAGAATTCATGGGACTCCATGACAAATTATCATGAGTAGATCACAAATAAAGTTTTGACATAGAGCTAGACACAAGGGCATACTATGGGGAGACGATTGAATCTTTTAGTCACAAAATTGATGAAACACAACTAACATGCAGATCTTTGAGTGAAAACCACACTGTGGCACTTTTTGATCCTAAAATAGTAAAAACAAAGGACGTATCCAAAGGTGAAAGCCTCTATGAGGAACACAAGGATGAGGGATTCAATCTCCCCCTTAGTGCAATGCATCTAGAGAAGTCAACAGTGCTAGAAAAAAAGGTCACTCCAATCAGTGTGGGAACATAAGAAGAACCCAAGATCACTTTCTACGTTTAATCCTTGTTAGATGAAGAAAAAAAGAGCCTAGCAACATTCCTGAAAGAGTGAAGAGCTAACTTTGCATGGTCATACACTGACATGCCAGGGCTTGATCCAGAAGTGGTTGTGCATCACTTAGCAGTTTATCCTGAAGCCAAGGTAGTGAAGAAAAAATTAATGAAAATGCACCCTTAGATAGAACTCTTAGTGAAACTTGAGTTACAAAAGCTTCTTGACATTGCGTTCATCTGACAGATAGATTATCCTGAGTGGGTTTCAAACCTAGTACTAGTCTCCAAACCCATTGGGAGCATCTGAATATGCATAGATTTCAAAGACTTAAATAATGCATGCCCAAAGAATGATTTCCCTTTTCCTAACATCGACCTCATCGTGGAATTAACAAGGAGGCATGAAATGCTATCACTCATGGATAGTTTTTTAGGCTATAATAAAATCATGATCGCCAAGGAGGATCAACACTAAACTGCATTCACTTGTCCATGGGGAACATATTTCTAGAACGTGATGCCATTTAGGTTGAAAAATGTAGGAGCCACCTATCAAAGAGCAATGACCCTCATCTTTCATGACATGATACAAAAAAAAATCAAAGATTATGTGGATGATATTTTGACAAAATCAAAGAAAAGGAATGAGCACATACAAGTCTTATGACCCATCTTTGATAGACTCAAAGAGTACAAGGTGCAACTGAATCCAAAAAAGTGTCTTTGGGGTTACATCAAGGAAAATTATTGGCTACATCATCTCACAAAGAGGGATATAAATTGATCCAACAAAAGTAAATCCATCCTCAACATGGAACCACCACAAACACTAATGAAGATAAGAGGGTTACAAGGAAGATTGCAATCCATCAGAAGGTTCATAGCACAACTATTAGACAAAATCCACCCTTTCTCACATCTTCTCCATAAAGGAATAACTTACAAGTGGGATGAGAACTGTGATAAAGCTTTCCAGTAGATCAAATACTATCCATTAACACCTCTAGTTCTCATGTTGCAGATACCAAATAAACCATTGATCCTATATATCTTAGCAACATCATTAACACCTCTAGTGCTCATGCTGCCGATACCAAATAAACCATTGATCCTATATATCTTAGCAACATCAGTAGCACTAGGTGCTCTTCTAGCACAACATGATGAAGACATAAAAGAAAGGGCTATCTATTATATTAGCAAGACCTTGGTAGGCTATGGAATGAACTATTCTCCCATTGAAAAAGCATGCTTATCAATAGTTTTTCCTTCACAAAAGTTTAGACATTACATGTTGTCACATCAACTAAAGCTCATTGCAAAGATTGACTCATTAAAATACATGTTATCCAAAGTCACTCTCATTGGGTGAATGGCCAAATGGGTAATGGTCTTAACTAAATTTGACATGGAGTATGTGGAGTGCAAGGCAATCAAGGGACAAGTGATTGTAGGTCAATGGAATAGGCACCTATCTATGTAGAGAACCCATTAATATATGAATTCCTTGATGAATTAGTTTTCCTTAGCAATCTAACCAATTATTGGAAAATGTACTTTGATGGATCATTCACCCAACATGGATTAGGAGGAAGTATTCTATTTATCAACCCTCAAGGTGATTGCATTCCAAAGTCATATAGGCTATCATTTTTGTTTACTGAGAAAATTGCTGAGTATGAAGCCCTAATCACAGGTCTAAGGATAGCCGTTTAGCAGATACAAGAGATGAAATTCTATGGAGACTCACAACTGGTTATCAACCAAGTAATGACAAATATAAAACTAAGGATGACAAGCTTACTCCTTATAAGAAGATGGTAGAAAGTCTCAAGGACCTTTTCATAGATATTAATTTTAATTAGATTCCTCGCATGAACAACCGAGCAATAGATGCTATGAAAATAATCAAATCAAATTGTTAGACATGTCGAACAATGTCCTTCAATGTGAATTCTTGGTAGAACAACTTCTCATACCGACTTTCAATATCCCCGAATCTAAATTTGTGTGTGTCATTGTTGGTCCTAGATCCCCATGGTATAATGAAATATTCACATACCTAAGTAGAGGAACCCTCCCATATGATATCACCTCCAACCTTAAAAAGAACTTTGTTAAAAAGGTATCCTGATTCATGATCCTAAGTGATACCCTTTATCATTGAAGCATCAAAGGAACATTACTATGATGTCTTAACCAAGAGGAAGGCTTGATTTCTTTAACAAAAGTTCATGATGGCATATGTAGTTCCCATCCTAGTGGTATGAATTTAGCTAGGAAATTGTTGAGGAAAGGTTACTACTGGTCAACCATGGAAAACGAAGCCCATCAATATGTACAAAAATGTGTGCAATGTCAACAACATGGAGATATGATTCATGCTCCAGCTTAGGAATTGCAACCAATGATCACACTTTGGCCTTTCTCATAGTGGGGAATTGACCTCATAGGAAAGATTATTGCAGCCTCATCCAATGACCACAAGTTTATCATTTGAGTACTTTAACAAGTGGATCGAAGCCATTCCTATGATCTACATAACGGGGAAGAAAATTACCAAGTTTATTTTGAATTACCTAATCTACCATTATGTTGTTCCACAAACCCCCTTATCTTAGACAACGAAACACCTTTCAAGAATCAGGATGTAAAGAGCTATGTCAAAGATTCAACATCCAACACCAATTCTCTACCCCATATTACCCCTAGGGCAATGGTTAAGTTGAGGCTACGAACAAGACCATTATGAAAATCCTTAAGAAAATGGTCAATGAAGCTTGTTGTGATTGGCACCTACTGTTAAATCCTACCCTGTGGGCATATAAAACTAGTATCTACATGCCAACAACTGCAACCCCTTTCTCCTTGGTCTATGGATCAGAAGCCATCTTTCCTATTGAGGTTGAGCTCCCATCATTGTGAGTGTCACTACAAAACCTAATCACCGATGAAGAATACAGAGTATCTCGGTTGTATGAGATAGAATTCCCGGAGGAGTGTCATCTTGATGCTCTTAATCACTTGCAAGTATATAAAAACCAATTGAAATAGAGTTATAATAAGAAGATCAAATGTCAGTCTTTCCAAGTAGGGGATCTTATCCTAAAGAAAAATCAAAAGAAAGTTTGAGCCTAACTGGTTGGGTCCCTTTGTCATCACCGCAAGCTACAAATCACGAGTATATCAATTGTCAACACTTGAAGGTAAACGTTTGCAAGAACCAACCAAAATATCACATCTTAAAAAGTCTTATGCCTAGTCTTGAAAGGTGTAAATTTAAAAATATAAAAAAATCAAAAAATGATCAAAATAAAAAAAATGAGAAAAAAGGATTGAAAAAGTAAAGAATTTGTTTTCCCTCTAGTGAAAACCACTTTGGTGGAACTTTGGGCAAGTACCTTGGTGAAAGCCTAGCAAACAAGCACCTTGCATAAATAAAGCACCTCCATCTATTCTTTGGATCTTTCTCCTTTCATTCTTTGGATTACCATCCATTTGGTACATCATTCATCCTATTTATTCCATCTCCCATCTGTGTCCATATCATAGCTTGATGTTGTGAAGTATCGTATCCCCTTTAGTACTACTTGGAATATTCCAAAAGGCCAGTTTGTCTTACCTACATTGAGGTAGTCTATCATATCACACTAGGGGAATTTCATTATGGATCATATCGAGTTCTTGTATATCTTAACGTTATTGGAAATTGCAATAAAAAATCCCAATTTGTTTTGTAAAACATTCATTAGAAAATCCAAAAACATTTGCAAAATCCTATATAGCTAAAATCCAAAAATATTCAAAAAATTATAAAGTCAAAATCCAAAACATCTAGAAAATATTAAAATCCTTAAAAAGGTCAAACATCGAAAATACAAAAAAAGTACCCTTGTCGAACTATGGGTCTCTGAGCTTGAACGTAGGCAAGGCCATCATTAATGTGCCCCCAAGACACCCTAGGTTAGTCCTTTAGTAGTCTGTCATAATAAACTAGCATTCCATCAATTGTTAATATTTCATCGTGAATAAGTCAAGTCAGTCGAACTACGTGGTCTCTGCATGTATAAAGTAGGCAAGGCTAATCTTTGATCGACCCTCGAGGCCCCTAGGATAGGTCTTTTAGGTTAGATTCTTGGTCAAAATTTTTTAAATCCCTAAACATCCAGATAACTTGAAAACATAAAAAACCTCCAAATAAATAATTTTTTTAGAAAAACCCCTAAACATTCAAATATCATAAAATCGTTAAACATTCACAAAATCGAAAAAGCCCCAAAACATCAGAAAACATTCAAAATACCTAAACAACATGAAATATCTTGGAAAACCCTAAATAGCCTCAAATAATCAAAAACCAAAAACATCCACATAAACATTCAAAAAGACCAAAAACAACCTCAAAACAATTTCAAAATACAAAAAAAAATGATTTTTTTTGAAAAACCAAAAACCATCCATCCCATTTCACTTTAAGCCGCAATAAACCTTCCATCCATAATAAATTGATCATCACCTTCAACCTTTGGAAAAACAATTAGAAAACAAGTGTAGCGATTCATAAAGTGAAAACCTAAGTGTCAAAATCTAGAGTCTAGATCATAGGTAAGCGAGTCAGTGAAGTTTGTATCAATGACTTATCATAAAACACACCTCATCCTAATAAAAACACTTGATCAACATGTCCTAGGATATATCCTTCCTACGATGGACATCAACATCAGAAATCACCTTAGCTAAATTAAAACTAGCAAGAGATATAGATAACACTGATTGTTTGTCTTTGATATTTTCTTTTGATTTATCTTAATGACCCATTCTGAGGACCTGTTGATGATGTCTATAAAAATGATTTAGAGAGAAAGGAATGGGGCATCGATCATTATCTTTCATTTGCTGTGCTTGTGGGTGTTCTTGTAAAATAATCTTGGCACATACTTGCTTAGTTGTGTGTAGGGAGGTTGATTAGAGTACATTGTTGGATATTGTGTATGCTTTGGTCCAATGTATTCTAAAATTTTGACTTATATTCCAATGAGGTTTTCGTATGTCAAAGTGTGAACAAGAACTATCCTACCTATTTGTAGAGTCAAAGTCCATTACACTAGATACAACGCCATCCTGGTTATCAATACCTTGATGCATCATGTCTATGTGTTATATCAAACAATAAGGAATGGTGAAAAATCCAAATCCAAAGATATGAGAAAATCATCATCATCATCATTTATTTCTCATCACCATCTCTAATAAAGTCTCGATGGATCATATACTTATTGAATCTTTTGAATCAATCATCAAAATCAATGGTCAAATCATCTTATTTCTTATATCTTCTCTTTGCGCTAACCTAGTATCATGAAAATCAACAAAAACATCATCAATGCATCCATCCTACATCCACAAATCATCAACATGCATACATCTTGCATAATCATAGCATATCATATATTTTTTGTTTTGATGAATAGGCAGATATCTATATTAATATAAAGATAAAATTAAAAATTCACAAAAAAGGGGTGGGTGGTGAAAAGGCACACCCCGAATGTCACATGGGCAGAGCCCAGAAAAGCCAAAATATCAATCACATGGGCCTAGCCCAGAAGTCCAATAACAGAAAATAAAATTAAGTGGCCAAGGCACTGCCAGTAGATCCTAGGGGATCCCTGTCATCCATATTTTTCCCCCATACATTAGTGGGATTTGGAGTGACATCAGGAGGTGCACCCAAACCATCATCAACTTTATCTTCATCTTTTTCTTTTTCTTTTTCCTCGCGTTGAGGCAAGATTGCAAGAGCCAGTTGCGGAAAACTTTTTCCACTGGTAGGCCAGCTAGAGCCAAAAGCAGGCGGAGCATTAGAGGGCCACCTAGAACCACCACTACCACTCCCCGTAGCACCACTAGAGTGCCAGCCTTGACCAGGATGTGGTGAAGGAGAACGAGCCCGCCTGGGAGGCCGAGAATCCTGCCGAGTAGGAGGCTGGGAATGGGATCACGTAGAGTCACTCCGCTTCTAGCCCTGAGAAGGTGACCGACCGCAGGAGGAGGAGGGAAAATCAGGGATCCAAGCCATAGTACAAGGGGCATTTCCCCAATGGTCCAGGAGAACCTGCAGGTGAGCCACTTTTAGTGCAACCTTGTTGGTTTGCACTTGAATCTGTAAGAGAACATTAGAACATATAACTATTTTAGCATAAAGAGACACATTAACATCTAAATGAGAATAAGAAAACATACAAGCATTTATGTCTTTCTAGATATTGAAGAGGATTTCCACCTTGAAAGTGTGCCAAAGCTAGATGAACTTAGCCAGGGTTCTAGGCAGGTCCCTTAGTAGAACCATATGCCAAGAGAAGGGTTCTAGCCGAAAAGGCCGAAAGAAATCATGAATCCAAGTCCAAAGCTGCTAAGTTCCGGGGCAAAACCAAAAAAGATGCTTACAGCTTTCAGAATACCCACAAAAAGGGCAGCGAGAGTCAGGAACCCCCAAATGAACAAGTCGAGAACCCACAGAAAAACCTTGGAAAAGAATACACCAAGCAAAGTGGGCCAGCTTCGGATTAACAATTGCAGACCAAGTGGCATCAAACCTCTTACACCAAGTATGGGAAGAGGAATTAAGAAGCCACCTCTGGTTCAAGGAACTGATCATAGGGAAATAGGGTGAAAGCCACTTGTAACCAAGCCACGACTTGTAGCTCCTGAGAGGGGTGTCTGGAAACCATTTCCAGTCTTTCCACCAAGGTTTGTGCCCACGAATGTAAAATTTGTGAAGCATTTCTATCGGAATGGCGCTCACCAGCCCGTCAAAAGTAAGACAGTCCTAGTTTTGAAGACTGTACTGGGCTTTAAAAGCATCCCACTGCAAGAGATGCATGGTAGGCCAGTGAAAGAGTTGATGCACTATTTGAATGCCCTTCTTATGAAATCTGAGGGCCTTGAGCTAAGGCGACTTGGCCAGGGGTTGACCATTCTGAGCCAGAAGGGGAGACCACCATAAGTTATGCTGGTTGATGGAAATCCCATCACAAAATCTAGCCCCAGCCCAACGGAGCCAAGGCTTAATAGTTTCCCAAGAGTGCCAGATGCTCTTGGCCACAAAAGAGCCAACAATTTGAACTGGCTCCCTCATAACCAGGAGGGTTTGGAGATTGATTCCTTTCTAGGCGAGCCTGTGAACAGGAAAACTAGACTGAATACAATGCTTGAGGAGAATCTTCCAGGCTTCATCCCCGGTGAGAGCTTAGATAATCCATTTGACATAGAGAGCAGTCCCTTGTCATTGAGTGGAGAGAAATCCAAGCCCTCCAGAGTCCTTGGGGAGACAAAAAAATTCCCAAGCGACCCGATGAAAACCCTTGTGGGTTTCAGAAGAGGCCAATAAAAAATCACGAAGCAACTTTTCAAGCCTACTATAGGCAGCTTTAGAAGGAGCCCAACAGGAAGAATAGTAGACGTGAGTGGCAGCCAAAATTTTAGAGCACACCTGGAATTTTCCAGCTAGTGAAAGAGGCTTAGTAATCTAATAGGCCAACTTCTGTTCAACCCTGGAGAACACAACTTGCCAAAGCTCTCGAGGGGAAGCCTGAAAGGCGAAGGGGATGCCCAGAAACTGAAAGATTTCTCCTTGCCCTATCCACTTTCACTTATAAGTTTGGAGCCACATAGGAGTGGGGAGCACCAATTGTCTATAGCACAAGGTCTTGTGCCATTGAATTACAGAACCGAAGGCAAGACAAAAGGTATTAAGGCAATCAAGGGCAGCAGTGATAGAACCTTCATCCTCTAAGAGAGTGAGAAAGGAATCATCTGCGAAGTGGCCATTGACAAGCTGTTCATGAGAGTCTGGGAGAGAGATCCCTTCAACATGTTGCTGGGAGACAACATTGGCCAAGAGATATCCAAAGCCCTCAGCAACCAGAACATACAAAGCAGGGGCAAGAGGGCATCCTTGGCGAATTGAACGAAAAAGACTAAAAATAGAAGACTAGTGACCATTAATGGAAATGCAAGCCAAGGCATCAGAAAAAAGAATACGAACAGATTGAATAAAGTTGGGCCCAAAGCCCAAGGCTTGCAACATTGCAAGAATGAAAGGCCATTCAATGCAGTCATAAGCTTTGTCAAAATCAATTTTAATGAACACCGCTTTCTGGTTCGACCGTTGGGCCCACTCCATGCCTTCCCAAACTGCAATAATGTTATCAAGAATAAACCTGGATTTAATGAAACCAGTCTGCTCAGGATGCACAACCTGAGGCAAGAGTTGATGAATTTTCAGAGCCAGGGCTTTGGCAATGATTTTGTAAGAAAAATTGAGAAGCGTGATGGGCCGCTAGTTGCAAATATCCTTTGGATCCCCAGGCTTAGGTATGAATTTAATATTGCCTTTATTTATTAAATTTCCTAGAGAATTGGTTGGAAAGGCTTCAAGATAAACATGATGCAAGTCGCTCCCAACATAGTCCCAAAGAGCTTTGTAAAATTCACAAGGAAAGCCATCAATCCCAGGAGCCTTATCATCGCCCATGGAGGAAATGATTTCTTTGAGATCATCAATTGTTAACAATTGATCACAAAAATTAATCTGGGCTGAAGAAAGCCTATGTGGCACAATAGCAAGGCAGTCCTGAAGGGCTTGCTAGTACGCAGGCGTGGGGTCCCGAGCAATGAAAACCTATTCATAGTGAAACATACAATCCTGGAGAATGTCAAGTAGCTCAGAGAGCACCTGGTTACAATATTTGATTGGTTTAATTCTTGGGGATGAGTGCCTAGCATGAAGAGCAAAAAAAAACTCTTTGGAGGCACAATCACCAATTTTGAGCCAGTGAAGCCGAGCCTTGATTTGAGCGCCTCTGACAGAATAATTATTTGCCACTTACTTTTGATGTCTTAAATCTGCCACTCTGACTTGATGTGACGGGGAGAAAGGACTGACCGTCAAATCCTCCATTGCCGTAAGAAATGCATAGTACGAATGATGGCATCATTCCACCAAGCAATCTAGCTCGTATGGCCAGGTGGCCTGCACTCTAAATTCCACACCCGGTGAATGTGGGTTAGGGTGGGCTTGTGATAGAGCAAAGACGTGTTCAAGAAGAATTGAGTCTTACATGTGTGAGATTGACAAGATGCCCATTGAATGCGAAAATAAATTGGGAAGTGATCAGAAAGAGTCACATCCACTAACGGCTTAATAGGCAAGGAAAAACTATTGAAGGAAAAAAATATTGAGCCGAGATCATAGCACGATCAAGGCATTTAAAGACTCTATCAGAACTAGCCCTGTAATTGGACCAAGTGTGCTAGAGAGAATGAGAATGGTGGCAGCCCATATTGGGATCAAAAATCCCCAATTTATTGTGCATGTAAAACCATGCCTCCCTTTCACCCACTGCCCAACGAAAAGGCAAGGTGCCATTCTTGTTGTATGACATCTCTACCATGTTAAAATCCCCATAGAGAAACTAGGTGGCAACTAGCAAAGAATCAACAATCCATCACCAAAACAAGTAGCGCTCCACGACATCATTAGAGGCATAAACATTAATAATCTTGAAGGAATGATTCTCAATATTGAGAAGAACCCAAACGACCTGCTGGGAGGGGTCAACCCCATGGTCCACCACACAAGAATGCAGTCGTGGGGCCAAAAGAGTAGCAGCTCCACCACGACCAGCCTCATGCAGAGTGCAAAACATAGTACTGGCTAGCCAAATAGAGCGACAAGATGAAGCAAGCAAGAAACCTAAAATTTTAACTTCCTAGAGATAAAGCACTTCAATCCCTGGGTAATTCTTCAAAGTATTCCTAACAGAATACTTCTTGGAGAGGTCAGTTAGACCTCGAACATTCCATGAGATAAAATTCATGGAAAATCTTCCATACTTGCAGAATCCTGGTCCTCTTCACTTAGGGAAGAGAAGCTATTCATCAAAAACTCTTGTGAAACATAACCAATTTGAATAGAAGGAGAGAATCTCCATTTTTCAAGCACATATTCACCTTCTTTCAGTGGAGGAGATGGGCTATGAGATCACCGCCGAGTCCCCATTGCAGAGGACAAAGCTGGTTGAACACACAAAATAGCCACAGGCTGAGGCATGGCCTTTGACCTGGGTTGTAAAACAGTAGAAGTAACTCTTGAGGGAGTAGCTATCCCCTTCTCTGAAGGGTTTGAAACTAGTTTGGTTGGTTTAGGGGCCTTGGGAGCCGACCCAGAACCAAATGACTTATTTGTTCGGTTTGAAACCGTAGTCCACTTTGTTTTAGCCTTAGTAGAAGGATCTGTTGGATGAGGCTTTTCAACATCCCATGACTGAGAGGATGTACGAGGAACTGTCAAAGGGCAGTCCTTGATCTTGTGGTCAGTTGACTGGCACCGATAGCACGTGTTGGGTAGATTGAAATATGTGACTTTCTGGGTGTGTCTAATATCACTAATTTGAATGTCTATAGACTCTTTCAAATCCTTGGATAAATCAACTTCCACACAAACCCTCTTTTGAGGACAAGCTTGAAAGAACCTATCAGGTTCAATACAAACAAACCTACCCAAAGAGGAAGCAATATGGTTCAAGAAGGGCACGCAAGGAAAAGGTAACCCGAGAAACTCAATCTAGATCGGGACACACATTTTGGAGTCTTCTAAGAAAACAAAATCCTGGGTCCATGCCTAGAAAACCAACAAGGAAGACCGAACATACCAGGGCCCATGACCCAAAATAGCTTGGACATGACTAACTTCTGCAAAGCGGAACAAAAAAAAAAATTGGTCAGATTTTGGACCATATCAAGGTGGACCCTATGAGGGATCCAAGCCTTGCTGACCTAGTCTTTCAACACATTTTCGGGGGGAGTCCTCCCACCAAAATAACCCACAAGGGTGTGTTGTTCAAGCCATTGGCATGCATAATCAAAGTAATGTAAAGGTAAAATTACATCAGTAAGGGCGTCAGAATGCTTACCTCATGAAAGACTTTCAGAACAAATTTCTGAGGGCATTTGTTCAGTGGGGGAGCCATTAAACTGCACCGATGAACAACTAACACCAGCAAAAATTTCTGGGTTAGAACCGGTTGAAGGCATAATAAACCCCTAAAACCGTAGTAAATGCGGCCGTACTCAATGAAAGAAACAATTTCATGCGTAGGAAGCACAGTATGACGTAGGAGGGGCCACGAATGACCCTAGAAAACACAAAACCCTAGCATAGCTCATGCACCACTATTCCCTCTTTTGTCCTCCCCCTCTAAAGTTTTCATATCACTTGGTTTTAGCATATCATATTTCACTGCACCATCATTATCATTTAAGTTGTGATGAATATAGATTTGTAATTTTGAGCATCTTAAATTGTTGCACACATATCATTAACATACATCACATTATAATATCATAAGCATGAACATCTTAATTATCCATCCATACATCCATATGCATACATCATCATAAAACTGCATAAGAAAATACACAAAAAGAAATGCCTCCATATCATTTGCATAAGCATAGCATCTGCATATCATATCATCCATCCCATAACATGTCATGAAAAGATACTAAAAAAGAAACACATCCATTCATTACATTGCATCCACACATGATCATAATACATCACATCACATCAAATCATGTCATATGAAAGTGCATCCATACATTTTTAAAGAATGAAATAAAACAAACATATCACATCATATCAAATCCATATCATATAATAAATATCAAACAATGACTTCCATAATACAATATCTGAGTCAATGTATGTATATCAATAAAAAATACAATATCCACAAGGCTATCAAAAATGATCCCATGAATGTATATCTATGTAAAGAATCAAACAATAATAAAAAGTGTCTATATAAATGAGCTAGCCCTGATGGCTGCTACCCTCATTAGGTTGTCTCTCTAGTTGATCCTCAACCCTAGGAAGTGCCCCACTCCTCAACGAGTAATATAGTTGTCTAAGTGCTCATGGGACATCCCTATGGTAGTGCATCCGATAATATTCCGCCTTAGTCATGACCTCTCTATACAATCAGGCATACAATGTCCACACGTGGGCTACAACTGTCATGGTCTCTAGCTGCTAGCATCGCTTGACCTCCTATGCCAACTGTATCTCAGTGGTCTACCTAAGCTAACACTCCTGGTCTCTCTTCATCATGATAGACTATACATGCTTCCTACCTTGGTCTCTCTCAGTAGTAATGACCAAAATTCACTATCTCACCCGATCCCTCTCACTCATCACCAACTGCAACTGCTATATAATGGTTGTATCTATGCATCATGGGAATCTATCCCCAATGGTGGTTATTGTGGAGGATAATTTTGTATTGGTGGTTGATGAGGATGCTACTGATCTAATGGGGGTGCATGTGGGACCTATCCATCATGCTGATCCTAGCCATCCTAGCCATCCTATCCTCTGCCCTACCCATCACCAAGCTGCCCTCTACCTCTGCCTGCACACCTCCCTCTTGATCTCCCTCGTGGAGGTATACCTACTGGATTTATCAATCGATAAGGAGGTACAAACCATATATCATAAGTAGGTGTCATCTGTGTATCTTCATATCCATGATTGTATGCCCATGGCCTAGCAACCAACTTGTTGATGGTGTTTTCTGCATAGCAACAACTCAGACAAAATATAATATCCTATCTCTCTTGAAAGGTAAATCTCTATGGGAAAAGAGATAACCCCAAGGTCTCTAATGTCAGGTCTTGAAAATGTAGCAAAACAACTCAATGATAAATGTGAAAATATTGGTAATCATAATGGGACCTTACTACGAGAAACACTAGATTTCAAATCTATTAGATATAAACAATAAATTGATACTTTGAAAATTGATTGGAACCATGATAATAAAGAAACAACAAAAGATAAAGGTTTCAGAGATAATCTTAAAACTACTTCTAACCCTAAGATTGAAAATGCCAAAGGAGAAAATGCTCAAAATGGACCGATCTCTCATAAACTACTTTCTTTTTAACCCAGATGAATCTGCAATTTCACAGAAATAGTGCAATCTTCTAAGGTATTTAAAGATTTTCAAATCACAAACATTCATTCAGTCAATCCTATTTCAATTGAGATGAATAAACCCTCATAATTGAACTAAGCACAAATATAAGTCCAGGCTAACTTTGCAGAGCAGCTAACAATCAGCTAACTGCAAAAAGTATGGACTAGAGATCACTGCAAATATTCCAAACATGAAACCCTAAGAATTACCAAACAATTTAACCATAAACTATTAAGCAATTTGAAAGATAGAATAACAAGAACCATGCCAGATGAAATTCCAGAAGATAGATACCAAACACAATATCTCTCTTATATTAAATCATCCAAAATAGAAACAACTCCATTTTTTTGTTACAAGACTTGCTTGAGAATAAACCCTAATTTTCTCTAATATCACTTAATTATTTCTCTCCTGATCTACCTATCCTTTTATATCTATTTTCTAATCTCTATCTATATATTCAAATGAGGCAACATAACTATTTTCTAGATAATCCTTAAGATAGGTCGGCCCAAATTAAGAATTTACAATAAAACGTGACCTACAAGAGGTCAGCCTAAAAGATATTTCAAATAGAGCATGAAATGTGCCACTGGCACCAATTTCATCCAAAACCGCCAAGATGCCAAAAGGTCAGCCAAATACATGTGAATTAATGGGAAGCACAAATACCAATGTAACCCTATATAGTCACTCCCCATCCTTGTCCTAGCTTTATCTTCTTCACCATGTATAGCCAACATGACCCTATCCATCTCAGCAATAGGTGGCACAGGCAAAACCCTAATCTTTCTCTCAAGAGACTTGATGTCATCTCTTACCTACCTAATTGCACCATCCCAATGGGATTTGTTGGTCAAATACCTGTCGATGACTACAATATAAGTTGTAGCATCATCCAACTGATGTTCAGTAATTGGCCCTTCACTGACTGGAGAATAAACATCCCTCCACCATTCTCTAAGCTGCTCCAAATTGAGATGTTTTGGAGCAAACTTCTTCCTTCCAATCATGACCTCAAAGAATGAAATGCACTTATCATGAACACTAGTCAGAGCATCCTCAATCTGCCTCGCCTGTTTATGGATCTTTTTCAGAGCCTTCTGCCTCATTTGCAGGACTTCAAACCATTCCCAAGGTTTAGAAACTCTTGGAAAAGGAAGAATCCTACACTATACCAATTTTTCCTCAGTAAATCCCATGATTGTTGTAGTCTTCTACAGTAGGAGGTTGGTATCCACATTATCTTGTGCCAATGTAGTCTTTAACCAATCTATTGATCTCATTGCATCCCCTCTAGTTGACAATATGCCCTTAATGGCATCATCTCCTTTATCTTGGACACTCTGCAACTAGGTAACTACAGCATGTGAGGTGCCCTTCATCTTTTCTAGCTCAGAGACCATTTCCTAGGGTAGGAATCCTACGGCAAAAGAGGAGGAGCCAATAGCTTGCAAAGGTTTCATCAACTCTTGCAAGTATTTCTTTAGTTTTTCATTCTCCTTCTCTAGCTCATTCCTAGTTTGCACTGCCTTCTTCAATCTCCCCACAATCACTACACTAGAGCCCTCATATTCTTCAATGTCCTACTCCACGGTAGCATGCCCCAAGTCAACATTCTACACATTATAGTCTTGGGCAGTCACATTGTCTCTATCTTTGTTTGGAGCACAAGTAGCAATATGGGCCACTCTGTTACTTGACCCATCTCTTTCAATTCGGGATACAACCCTTGCTTTCTTTTTAGTCTTTTCCTTCTCTATATTAGCCATGAGGGCATCCCAATTAGGAGGAGCATCCTCCACTATCACCATTTTGTTCTTCAATTCCCTCTCAAGCCAATTTGGAATAGTGGACCTAGCAGGCACTGTGTCTTGTTTATCTTTCTCTTGCTTCTGCTGATCGACAGTTGCATCCTTTTCAACACTTCGACTTTTAGGAATTTCCACAGTTGGGATCTCCTTCTCTTTTACCCGTTCCTCCACAACAACTTGCACTGGTGAAGGGGACCTAGCTGGTATTTCTTCCTCCTTTTGAAGAGAATTATTCATTTGTTCCCTCACAGGTGAATCTACATGTGCCACCAAGGTAGATTGAACCAACCTATCAATTTCTACCTCTACATTAAAGAGGTCTCCTTCTTGAAACTCTTCCTCGCCCAAATACTTAGGACTTTCATCCTTCTTTGGCTCCTCCTGTGTGTTACTGGTGTCCTGAGGAATAAAGACACTCACTTGCTCAACAACAGGGATACTAACTGAAACATTCTCCTTTGCTACAGTATCCCTTGGGGAAGGAGTCCTTGACCTCCTCATGTAAACCTGTGTCTTTTCCCCCGAGCTTTCCACCTCTACCACTGGTGACTCAATTTCCTTGTCAACCTTAGGGGCCTCCTCCACCTTTTGTGACAGTTTTGTGATTCTTCTTCTCTTTATCAATGGTGGAGCTCTTTCAACCTCCTCCTCCTCTTCTGGGTTCTTCTCAACTTCTTTCTTAGAGGCATACCTCCTCTTCTTTGCAACAGGCTTCCTCTATTTGCCTACCTCTGTAGCCTTCTCAGCTTGAACTTCCCTTACCTGGATTCTGAAAGGAGAATCCACTTTCTCTTTGCCTTTTGGATCTGGTTCAAGTGAAGCTTCAAAAGCAAAATGAGACTCTAAGTCTCCCATCAGTTCATAGGTGCATGGAACACCATTACTCTCTAGCTCTAGCATCTTATGCTTCAACCACATCTTGGTATATTTGATCACTGGGGCCATTACCTGATCTAAATCAGTCTTTTCTTCCTCTAACCAGTCAACTTCTTCCACTGGTTTATCCTTTACTATCTCATAAACATGACCTTGGATCACATTTCCATCTTCCTCTACCTGGACAGGGATGGTCTTTACATTGTACAATCTCACCAAATCCACTAGAAACCTGGAAAATCTCTTCTTTCTTACCTCGAACTCATCGGCAAGGTTAATCCAGTAATCTTCAATGTGAGCCTTATGGCTATATTCCCTACTAGCCTTCTTCTGAGCTTCACCAGTGATATCAAACCTTTCTCTCTTGGAATGGAAAGAGAGCCCAAAAGTACTCATCTCCTCCTTTGAAGCATGAGCAGACTGAATGGAAGCACAAACCTCACCCATTCCTATCTTTAGGGCGAAATCATTCCCAAAACCTGTCTTGTGCATTTCTCCCTTCACAACATTATCAAAGTCACAAATCTGTCTAGTGACTTCCAACAATATAATATGATCATTGGGATATCTAGGGAGTCTATAGGGAGCCCTCTAAAAACCATCAATTCTGATATATGAGAAGGTTGGGAACTAGATAAACCATGCTCCATATCTCCTTATCAACTCTTTTTCCTTGTCTGAGATTCTCATATGCTCTGCACCTTGGAGCAGTCTAGTGATGTACATTGTGAATGCATCATTTGACCTCCTATAGCTTCCACTAGTTAAGTGCAACTGTGGATACACTTCATAGATAGCATCCTGCCCAAAAATAGCCCTAGTGCTCAACCCCTTGTATGGGTGAAGTCTGGCCAATGAATACACTAGGTAAGAGGTCATAGTGAAAGTATTGGTTTGCAAGACATTACATAGTTGTTGATGGATCACAACACTGATAACACCTACCCAATGATAGTCAATTCCCTGCTCCATTCTGGAAATCACATTAAACATCTAGGTCTCAAAAACACTTGCACTCTTCAATCCCACCAACCTGTTGAGAAGAGTGATGACATTGTAGTACTCTCTCTTGAACTTAAGCTTGAATAGTTGCTTAGAAAACTTGGAGAAATTGGATATAGGCTTCTTTAGCCAAGAGTTGATCACCTGCAGAGACTTAACAATGTTGTCTTCATAATACTTTCTAGCAACATCTATGTCGAAGCCTACCACATGGGACCTATCAGGCATGTCAAAAGTTGCAGCAATGGCCACAGGACAGAAACTAGCTAGAATCCTTCCTTGGGGAGCAATTACTCTTTGTGTCCCTCTATCATAATTTCTAGCACACTCAAGCACCACCTCATAGCACTGCACTGTAGAAGGAAAACCTGCCACATGAGCTAGCTCGAAGTCCACCATTCTTTTTGCCAACAGAGGAGGGCTCAGTGCTGACATCTCAGCCTTGAATTCCTCATAGTCCCACATGCTTACATTTGTATTTGTGATTCCTGACCAAATTGAGGTAAGCTTACTCTCAGGAATTCTTCTCTTTATATCCAACTTTACCTTTTCTGCATCTAAGATGGCAGAAGTCTCTGCACCTGGATCTGTTGCCTTTCCCTTTCCTCAACCAACGACATCCTGTCTTGATCTTGCCTGCAAACACATAAAGGTAACCACAATTAGATCCACAAGAAACAATAAGTGCAGGAGATTAATACCCCAAAGTTCAAGATTTAGCCCCCCTCGCGGATTCTACACTGGAGAGGATTTTTGAGAAAATCCAGACCAGGTGGATTCCAACGAACCAAGCATGCAAAATCCCATAATATCATTTAAACTCATCAATTAATCAAAGGAAAAACATCAGAAACACTTAGCATAAGCTCATTTAATCAATCAAATATATTACCAATAAACCAATCATTTATCACCATCAAATTCAACATTTCCCAGAAAAACCTGGAAGAATCCACCAGAGACGGATTTTGGCAAAAAAAGCAACAATTATAACTAACCCAGGAAAAATGAAGAGACACGGACAATTTAGGAAAATCCGGATGGAACGGATTTTGGTGAAATCCAAATATAACACTATTAAAGCATGAAATCAGTAAAACAACCCGACTGTGGACATTAGGAAAATCTGAATGGAACGAATTTTGGCGAAACCAAATGAAATTTGGTAAAAAGTGATAAAAGAGAAAGAAAGAGAAAAGTCAGGGAAATCCGGGGGAAGCGAAATTCCGCGAGGACCTCGAAAACCCGAACCTATCCACATCTTCACTACTTTCACAAAAAATGATTCAAGTCACTCCAGACCTAAGACAAAACTCCGAAACCAACTTAACCTGGGCCTCCAATGACTAATACATGAACTTAGAACACTTCTTCACAACAATTTGAAGGGGATTGGCCATGCCCTAGGTCAAGAACCCTAAAATGTCTACCATGAAAGCATAGGGGGTGAAGCACGACCTGCTCATACACCAGAATGGAGGGTTTAAAACTAAAGCAAGCTAATGCCCAAATAAGAAGCAACACCAGACGAAGCATAAACATTCAACCAACCAAACAGACTGGTACACTAATGGAAAACCCCAAAATGCTCAATGATGACGCGCACCCAGAAAAACCAGGAAACCACGAAGGAATCCCAAGCAAACGAAGAAAAGAAATTGAAATCAATAGAGAAAATGGCACATCTACATACCATGGAAGCATAAAGGTCGAAACTGGTGAAGCCAAAAAATAACCGTTTAATGCGAGTAGGATACAATCCACGCACATGAAAGAC
Source organism: Sequoiadendron giganteum (assembly GCA_007115665.2). NCBI lineage: Eukaryota > Viridiplantae > Streptophyta > Pinopsida > Cupressales > Cupressaceae > Sequoiadendron > Sequoiadendron giganteum. The sequence goes on along the minus strand of CM021109.1, from coordinate 454,813,720 downwards.
AAACACACAGTCCAAATGGCTTTGAAAATCTGGATATCTAGCAAAAAACCAAGAACTCCAAGACACAAGCTCAAACGATAGCAAATGCACAAACTCAAATGATCAATTACTTCCCAAAGAATCAATATATCAAAGCTCCAAATGTCCGCACAAACACCATTAATGCATTCGACAAGACAGCCATGACCACAAAAAAACTCGGGGATTCGACGTGGCAACGGACTTTGGGGAAATCCAGACCATATGGATTTTCTCGAAAACAGGGCAAAAGGTAGCAACTCCGGACATTGAAGGGAAACCGGGAGAAACCGGCCCAAGCAGATTTTCTCAAAAATAGTGAAAAACCTGAGATAAAGTCAGAACTTCCGATTTTCAATAAAACTCATAAGTGTGCCACTTCAATTGGCAAGATGGATATTGAAGCACAAACCCAAGCAAGAAAAACCCCCCAGAAAAGAAGGGCCAAAACACCAAAAAGCGAAAAAAGAGGGTCCCTACTTTCAGTGGGGCGTGTGTGCAAAAACTACACAACACAACTATCAAAAGCCCTCGACAACCTTGTTGGCTCGGATCATAGGTCCCCATGTTGTCTCTCAAGCTGACCTAGCAAAGATGGTGATGTATGCATCATCAGGTTTGTCCTTCCTCTCACCGAACTATTTAGCAACCCTATCTGATAGGTACCTCTCAATGATGGTATGCTCTTGACCCTACATGAATCGAGTCTATCTAGCAAAAAATAGTTGTACATCATCATACCATGCTGGCATTTGAAGCCAGGACCACCATTTGAAAACTATCATTAGTCTATCACCCTGCACTAGTAGGGAATGCCAAGCTGACCTATGTGCTGCAATGTAATAATACCCTTGTATCTCCAAAGAACTAGATCATCCAGATCTACATCTTCCATGTGAATAATTGGTCAAAGCACAACGATATACTCCTAGGACCAAATGTGGAGAAGTGTTACCCCTGTGCCAATAGCCCTTTCATTGCAGTATGCAAAATCATGCATATCATGGTATAAGGAGGCCAGGATCACTAGACCCCATGCATACTGAGTCCTCTTGAACAACATCCTATACTAAGATAGGCCCCATCCTAGACTGAATCCTCTACTTCGCCGATTTGGAGCAACCAAACCTGAGATAATCACTACAATGATCACTCTGAAAGTTGACACCCGACCTTTATACATCTTGAGGTCTATCTAGGAGGTAACCAAGATGATGTCCTTTTGGTCAAGGACCTCATGGCATGCATTGTAACCGACGTCAACATTATAGATCGCACACTCACCATGTATCGACAAACACAGTATCCACCATACATCCTCTAGCATCACTGTCACCTCACTGATAGGTAAGTGGAACCATGAGGTCTCACTATGCCATCGCTTGCATAACACTATCATCATCACCAAATATGTCTAAACAACAACTATGTAAGCAACTTTTCACAAGACAATCTCTCCCAAGTGCCCCTGTCGCAACTCAGATAAATCACCAAGTTTGGATAGAACAGTCGGTTGGTGCTTGTGGGACATCAAAGGCAGGATCACCTCCTGCACCCACAAAGCACATGACATCAAAATTCACAATAAATTGACTGAGTTTGGAGTTTTTATCCCTCAAAATGATAATAGTGTCTCTATTTATGATAGCATCACTATAATTCAAATTCCAAACTACAATGCCTGATGCATTTAAAATTTAAAATTGCAATATGCGTCATAATTTGATTTTGGAAAACCATAACCCTAATTTTCAAATCAAAAGGTGCATCGCTATTTACATATGTGTTGCTATTTAGAATCTGAAACCATAAGTTTAAATCATGAAATATGTCACTAAACACATATGTGTCATTATAAATCCAAATAGCGTCATCGATTCTAAAAATAGCATTGCTATATAGCGACATTGCCAAAGTTCAAATTTCAAAATACAATAAATATGCCTAAAAGTCAAATTTCAAATCAGGTTTTGAATCACATACCGGTGGTCTTGCACCTGGAAGCCTCTGGTACTTGCGAACCCAGTTGGAAATGTGTCATGGGAGCACTTGTTGTGACATCTCGTCAAAGGGTCAGAGCTCAATTTTCAAGAATCCTCTAAGGTGTGAATGGAAAAATAAATTGAAAGTGACCCTTCTTAAACTATTTATGCCTCAAAATTAGGTTTTTTTACCCTAATTTACCCATAAAGCTAGGGTTTTTCATCACTTTCACCAATCTTGCCAAAATGAACCTTATTTTGCATCGTTTTTTTGCATCCTGGAGCCTTTCCGGGCCCTTGGAGAAGAATTTAACCTTTGTTGAGAAATCAACCCAAAGTTCAAAATTTATGCTCGATTTCTTGAGGGGGTAGGGAACCATCTTAATCCTTCCACTAGGGCATCTAAAAAATAAAAAATAAAAATATTTTTGATTTAAGCAACAGTTTCTAATCCAAAGGGTATTAGTCTTTGAACCGAAGCAACAAGTACCTTACTTTAAAGAGGGGCAAAATGTAGACATTGAAAAATGTCCTGAATGATATCATGCACTCGAATTAGATATACTAACATCATTTCCTCCTGAAACCCATCTTCTTTTCGCTTAATTGATCAAATTAGCCTAGCTATTTAATTAATTGCCTCATTTTCATTTATTAACCTAATTAATCTAATCGGGTTAATTCATCCCTTTTCATGCTAACATTTCATCTCATTAAATTAAATAAATCAAACTATTTAATTTTAATCCCTAAATCTTCTTATTTAATTAAATAACCCTAAGTTATTTAATTAAATATCATTCCACCTCTCCCCCATTCATTAAATCATTTTATTTAATGAATATCATGTAAATCCTTCTAATCCCCTAATTGCATAATTAACATTGTTTAATTATCAATTATTAATTAATCTAATTCCCCCCATTTGCAAGGGAATATTCATTCTTTGCACATTCCTCCAAAAGGAATATTCCCATGGAATATTCTTTCCCCTTTTGCACAATTTGATTTGGTTTAAATTAACTAAATTATCCTTTTCCCTCACCCATGAGAATATTCCAAAGAATATTCTCTCTCCTCATTTGAAAAAGGGAATATTCTTACAAAGGTTCATATGAAAGTTAACTCAAAAATTCTTGTGCAAGTTAACTTTTCACCTCTTATACAAGCTAAAAGTGTGTTTTTTTGAAGGAATATTAACCTTTGATTAAAATCTCATCTTTCATTCTCATCCATTGATGAGAATTCATGATCCATGCCTCCAACTTCTTCCATCCGTGACCATTTATTATCTTTTTTTATCTCAACCCTCCATTTCTCATTTGCTCTCTTATAAATAGGTCACTATTTGGAGACAAATGGATCCATCTTTCAAAAAGAAAACTTATGCTGTTGAAATCACTCATACTCACACTCACATTTAACAAATTTAGCATCTTTTAGTTCATTTTAATTGCATTAATTAGCTTTAAGCTTCCATTAATGGCTTCCATGATCACATAATACATATATTTAGCTTGTTTATTAATTAGGTTTTAGATCTTTTAGTTTAGATTTCATCTAAATTAGCTTAGCATTAGAATATATTCATCATTTTAGAATAAAATCATGTTAAACTAGTTTGCATCGTGCTCATTTAGATTAAAATCACGTTTTCATACACATATCACAATTGTTCCATTAGTTTTCTTCAATAAAACTGACTGGAAAAAACTCATTGATCCATGGGATTGGGAAAGGGTCATTGTTCCACATAAATGAGACACCACTCCCACAACAGGATAAGTTTCAGATGGATTAGAGTAGACATTTTAATACTTTCATAGTTTAGAATGCTTAGTTTTGATAAATGTTTAGTTTAATTTACATTTGATTGATCCTATTTAGATTGGCATTAGCAGATTCGTTATGATTCAATTCTCCATGGATCAAGCGTAATCAACCCATACTAATCCAGAAATCACAAGAATAATGTGTCACATCAATTTTGATAGCCTAGTTAGAATAAGCTCTATTAGAGAGATTTGCCAAAGATTACAAAGCCTATACATGCAATTTGTAAGGAATGTCAAGTTGGGAAGAAAACAAGGAAAAAGTTCAATGTCAAAGAATATTCTACCATAGGACCTTTGGAGTTGGTGTATACAAACCTTTGTGGACCTACAAAAACAAGAAGTTGTCAAGGTAATAGGTATTACATGTTGTTGACTGATGATTACTCTAGAATGACAGGTAAATTTTCTCAAAGAAAAATTAGAAGCTCTAGATAATTTTAAGGCTTTTAAATCTATGGTTGAGAATGAAATAGATATGAAAATCAAATGTTTAAGATCTGACAGAGGTGGAGAGTTCACCTCCAATGAGTTTAACAGTTGTTGTGAAGATCATGGAATAAAGAGACATTTTTTAGCTCCTAGGACTCCTCAACATAATGGAATGGTGGAAAGGAAGAATAGGGCTGTTCAAGAAGTAGCAAGGACAATGATGAAGGAAGTAAATCTACTGGAAGTCTACTGGAGGAAAGAAATTCATTATGTAGTCTACATACTTAATAGAGCGGAAGGAAGGAAAAATAATTCAAAGACTCCCTATGAGTTGTGGTATGGAAGGAATCCTATAGTAAAAGATTTTAGTGTTTGGAAGAAAATGCTATATTAGAAGAGATGAAGAGAACTTATGAAATTTTGATGCAAGATATGATGAAATATTCCTTGGATACTCTACAAAAATAAAAGCTTATCGATGCTACAACCAGAGGCTAAAAATGATTGTTGAAAGTGCAAGTGTCAAAGTGGATGAAGAATTAAATAAAAGTTTAGTGAAGATAGATAGATATGAATCAGATGAGTCCTCTTGGAGAGAAGAAGATAAAGATGATGGTAATGAAAAAGAAGTGCAAGTTGAAGAGGAAGAAGCTCTTAAAGGGATCCCTAAGACCCCTAAGTATGTGCAAAAGAATCATTTTAAAGATTAGATCATTGGTGACAAAAGCAAAGGTGTATTAACAAGAAGAAAGGCTGCTATGAAAGAAGAACAGGTAAATTTATTTTTACTTTCCAAAGTCGAACCTAAAATAGTGATTGAAGCATGCAAAGATGAGTACTGGATCAAGGCTATAGAAGAAGAATTTATGCAGATTGAGAAGAATCAGACTACGAAACTTTCCTGAAGACCAACAAACAAGAATGTGATTGGAACTAATGTTAGAAACCCTAGATCAGACATGTAAACCTAAACACCTTCCACAGAAGAGAAAACATCAAAAAAGTAGAGCTTTGCATGAAATGTGCAAATTGATAATATTCAAAATTAAGAAATTACAATAAGAGAATTGCTTTATAAAAGCAATGTATGCAACCCTAATGTTGACCTAAAAACAACTCAACTAAATAAAGCTTACTTATTAATTAAGTAAACTAATTGTTACCTAAGCAAAACCTAAGTAAAGTTATGCAAGTGTAATTAAATATTAATTACACTAATGCCCCCCCATAAGTGCAACTTAGGGAGACTAAATAAGCATGCACCTAAAACTAAGATGAATGCAAGAAAGCATGAATGGGTCCCGACAACAAGGCCTGATCAAGTACCCATGTACAAATGCAATAATGAGGTAGAGAAGGAAAACCCAGTGGGACAACCCCCCCTACAATGAGATAACTGCTGCAAAGAAGCACTGGAAGAACACTGTGGAGTAACACTGGAACCACAATCTGACAAGCAAGGAAAGATACTTCTATCTACAAGAAACCATAACAGAATCATAATAATGCAACAGCCGACCCGACGCCATGGAACACTCGAAAACACCAAATTGGAACAACCCTGAAATCCATAAAACAACAGTAGATGATATGATGATGACATAATCTGGAAGCCATGAATCTCGATGCCGATGCCAAACTAAAACTAAAAATCTTCCATGGAAAAAAGTACCATAAATACTTTGGAACATTAACCACAAATGTAGTGGCCCTCAAACTGAGATGGATCTGATGCAGATCATTAACATTAGGCTCTCAATCTAAAGTGTGAAATGGTATGAATCTGATATGTGTCAAGCTAAGACAAAAATGTGGCCAAAAGAAACTAAGAAACTAAATTACAACCCATGTGAGTTGCCATCAAAACACAATGAAGATCAAAGTGCATGCACACTCTAATCAGATTATTATGCAAGAAACCCCCCTGATGGAACTTTATATCAGTTCATTTATTACAATCCCCAATGACTGCAAAAGGAGAGAATGCCTAAACATTCATAAAAATTTTTTTTAAAAAGACCTCAGATTTGTGTAGAGGACTGAACCAGCTTTCCAATGCTGCAAGAATGGGGAAAAAAGGATCACCGAGTCAAAAGATATGCCCTCTAGAGTGAAACCAACAACATCTGAGTTCCAGGACCTGCAAAATAATACTAGAGAATAATCATATAAAATAACCTACACCAGCATAATGGGTTTAGAACCAACTTTCCAATGATATCTCGTTTGTGAAAAATTGACTCCGTATACAAAAGTTATGCCCGATTTTGTGAAAGTGCTCCAGAATGGCCAATAAGGCCTGCAGGCAGCCCCGGGGGCTAAAAATATTTCGGCCCCTGATCTTGTGCGCGACCAGGGGCTGGCGGATAAGGGCTAGGGTGGAGGCCCTGGTCACCCATGTGACCACGTGGAGTCTGCAGAAGCTGGCCAGGGGCTGGGCGCATAGCGCCCGGTCCCCCATGTGACCGCGACGACAGGTGTTGGAGAGCACGAGGGTTGGGTCGACCGGCGGCCGGTTGGTGGCGCCGCTGGTCGGAGCAGTCGGTGGGTGGCCACCCGGCGACTGCAGGATTTGCATTGGGAGTGTCGGCTCGCATCGCAAAAAATGCTATTTTTTGATTTTTTTTAAAACTTGTGCCTCGGGGAGCGTGCTGGGGAGGCCGTACGGCCTTCTTGTCAAATTTTTTTTGCCTTCCGGATCAAGTGCTCAAAAATCAATCAAACAACAGGAGTCCTTAGGGTTTTTTGCTATTGCGAACGCAATGGTGAACTCTGTTCATGCTCAAAATGGTCCAAAAAATCAGCAAACATGAAACCCTCACAGATCTGGCAAATCATGACCAAAATCTGCAAAATGAAAGCCAAACCTGGCTTTTTCCAGTGCTCTGAATCCAATGGTGGTGGCCAATCTGATCCAAGACAATGCATAAATAAACTCAAGGCATGATAACCTTGAGGAACGTCAAACGAACTTTGCAATGGTTTTCTCCAGAATTTGAGAAGGGGCTGCATGTCAAGGCTCTGATACCATATTAGAAACCCTAGATCATACATGCAAACCTAAACACCTTCCACAAAAGAGAAAATATAAAAAAAGCAGAGCTTTGCATGAAATGTGCAAATTGATAATATTCAGAATTAGGAAATTGCAATAAGAGAATTGCTTTATAAAAGCAATGTATGCAACCCTAATGTTGACCTAAAAACAACTCAACTAAATAAAGCTTACTTATTAATTAAGTAAACTAATTATTACCTAAGCAAAACCTAAGTAAAGTTATGCAAGTGTAATTAAATATTAATTACACTAACAACTAAGTGGGTATTACGGAAAAAAAATGAGAAGGGAGAATTTGTTAGGAACAAAGCAACGCTTGTGTGTAAAGGCTACTCACAAGTAGAAGGAATAGAATTTGAAGAGACAATTTATTTGGTTTTAAGGATGAAGGAAATTAGGATGTTCTTGGCATTTGCAACATATAAGGATTTCAATGTTTATTATATGGATGTGAAGTCTTCATTCTTAAATGGTGAGTTGGAAGAAGAGGTATACATTGAACAATTAGAAAGTTTTTAGCTATCAAATGATCCTAATATGGTATATAGATTAAGGAAGGCATTATATGGACTGAAGCAAGCTCCTAGATCTTGTGCAAGATTGGATATGTACTTGTTGTAGAAAGGATTCAATAAATGTACCACAAATAGCAATATTTACTTTAAAGTTGAGAAAGATCAAATTTTGATTGTGGTTGTGTATCTTGATGATATAATTTTTGGAGGAAATGAAAGTATGTGCAAGATATTTACAGAAGAGATGTAGAAAGAGTTTGAGATGTCTATGTTTTGGGAGATAGATTTCTTTGTTGGACTTCAAATCAATCAGATAGAGAAAGTAATAATCATATCATAGTCAAAGTATGTTAAGGAAATGTTGAAGAAGTTTGGAATGGAAGAATCTAAAACGGTATACACTCCTATGGTTACTAGTTGCAAGCTGAGTAAAAATAAAGAATCTCCTAAAGCTGATCAGAGAAAGTATAGATCAATGATTGGAGGACTACTATATTTAACTTCTATTAGACCAGATATCATGCATATAGTTTTTATTGTGGTTAGATTTCAATATCTTATAGAGTCACATGTGGCAGCAATAAAACATTATTTATATACTTGAAAGACACTCCAAAAATTGTTTATGGTATCTAAAGGATATTGATTTCTCTTTAAGTGCTTATACAAATGAAGATTGGGTAGGTTGTGTGGATGACAGGAGAAGTACAAGTGGTTGTGCTTTATTTTTTGGAATTAGGTTGGTGTCTTGGATAAGTAAGAAGTAGGCTTTACTATCATTATCTATTGTAGAGGAAAAATACATTGTTGTAGTATCATGATGCACATAGATGTTATGTTTAAAGAAAACATTGAAGGATATTAGAGTTTCATATGATGAATCAATTAAAAACTTATGTGAAAATAGAAGTGTATCAATATTTCCAAGAATCCAGTAATGCATTCAAGAAAAAAACATATCTCAATTCAGTATCACTTTCTAAGGGAAAAGGTTACAAAAATAAGGCGATGTTGGAGTATGTGCCTACTAAGGATTAGGTTGTAGATATATTCACAAAGGCTCTTCCTAAGGATACTTTTGAGTAACTCTGAGTGAAGTTAGGGGTTATTTCTCATACTTATTTCAATTAGATGCATAAGGTTATGCATCATTCTTTTAGATTTCAAGATTCCTTCCTTGTTTTGGATTGATGCTGGTGGCTACCTCTCAAGGGGAGTAGGTAGTGGCATTATTGGTTGTTGCAAGAAGGGGGAGTAAGTGTTGTCAATGTGTTGTATGTTGGTACTGTCAAAGGAAGTGAAAGCTATGGTTGGAAAGTAGTTTTTGTCCCTTATATGTGTTTTCCTTGAGGGAGATAAATTATGTGTGATTGGTGTCAAAGGGGAAGCAATGAAAAGGAAACATGTGTTTCCCTTTTCCATTGATGTCAAAGGGGGAGATATTTAACTTAAAAACCATATGAAGAAATGGGGAGAGAAGTCCTATAAAAGAGAAAGTGTTGGAAAGTATAGATGCTTGTGTAAGGGGGAGTAGTATGCACTATGGTGCAGTATATGAGTTGGTTGTCAGAGTTGTTTTAGTTGATGGTGGTTTTTCATATCATGTGTTTTCATCAATGAAAAAGGGGGAGATTATTACAAGTTTTTGTTGTCATTGATGTCAACATATGGAGATGCTCTGATTGGTTGCATTATGTTGTCATTAGTAGTATCACTGATGCCAACCTCTAGTGTTGCTTTGATGAGAATATGTTTGTATATGTTCAACCTCTTGTGTGATTGAGATGCTAAGAAGGTGTTGCAGATGTTGAGATGATGTTTGTGGTGCTTGGTTTCGAAGTGCTTTTGAGAAAATTTGAATAAAAGAGGAAACTGTATGGTTAATAGTGTTAAGTGTGGAAGAGTGGTGTTCAGTTCTTTTCTCCACATTTCTTCATGATTGAAGATCTACTTGTGTGGTTCAAATATGTTAATTAGAGGTGTTCAGAGGTGCTACATCTAGAGTTTCATGTTTTAGATTGCTCAATAGAAGAAGTTGCATTTATCGGTGTGTGAATTATGAAGCAATGTTGTCTGGGAGAAATGGTTTTGCTCTGAATTTCTCCATGTTGTGGTTTATGGTCTTGTAGATATGGATGCATGCTTATATTGTTCATATCTATCTTTAGTCTATTTTTTTTGAGTTTTGGTGCTTTGCAATGTTGAGTTCATGTGTTACAATCTATGGAAGGTTAACTGGGTGTACAAAATGAGTATGTTCTTTAGGTGTATGTTGTTATGAATGATTTATTGGATTTTAGGGTTTTTATGGAATATTCTAGATTGTGTTTAAGTTTTTTTGTGGTTTGGAAGTTGCCTTTGAATTTGAGGAAGTGTGTACTTAAATGTTTAATGGTGTTAACAAAAGTTTGGACGACCTTGGGTGTTTACACTAATTATAGATATGCTTCAGTGTTTGTATATGTAGATTTAGGTTTGAATTAAAGTGTGATATGGTATACCTTCATTCATCTCCACTATGGGAATGTTTTGGTGTCAACCTAATTTGGATTTACACATTTGAGGTGCATAGTCAACCTTGTAGATTATTTTCAAGGTTTAATATGGTATATATGTGTGATAAATTGATGGAGGAAGGTATTTAAGGTGTGTTGAGATGTAAAGTGTGAAATTGAAAAATGTAGTGTGAGCTTTAATTCCTAAGACTAATGGAAGCAGTGAGCAGAAGGTGTCTACATTCTTTAGAGAGAGTGAATGTTCTGGTGAAGCAATGATGGATCTTTTTTGTTGCTCTCAGATGGATTTCTCACTGTAACAATCTTCTATATTCTTCTTTATAATCTGGTAGTGATCCCTCTAGAAGTGAGCCTATTGTATTTGGTGTTGCAATTAATTTATAGTGTGTGCTAATCCTCACCATGGATTTTCCCTTCTTAGGTTTTCAACATAAATTTGGTGTTCTCATGTGTTTGCATATCTATTTCTCATGTTTATATTATACTAATACATGATAAGGGTTTAATGGTTATTAAGGGATTAAGGAATAATGCATATATGAATGTTAATGAGAGTTTTGATGTTTTAATGGACAACTGATTCACCCCCTCTTAGTTGTCTTGTACATTCACTACCACTTCCACAATGGAAATGGCAATGATAAAACAATAATGGATAGGAAGTAATGACATGTCACAAAGTGCTACTACTCAACACCCTTGAACGGCTTCCTTAAAGGATTGAAGTCATACACATTACCTCAAGGTCTTGGATCTTTCTTTCTTGATTGCTTGAATTTATTTAGATACCTACAAAAGGGGTTAGCCTTCACAGATAATGATAATATGACAACATGAAATCACATACACTTTGACATGATGCTTGGATCTTGAATTGCTGCAATAATGCTCTTAAATGCTGCTATTGACTTGCTCTTGAAAATAACGCTTGCTCATAAATTCTCCTTCTAGTTGAAAATGGTGAAAAGACTAGGTGTTTATAGGTATTTTTCTATTTTCTTACAAATTAGACTCCAAAAGCTGACACTTGAAATTTGAAATTTGAATGTTAAAATGTCGACATTGACATGTCCAAAATTGGATCCCAACTAAGTATGGGGACCCATGCACCCAAGGGAGTATGGTTCATGGCCCTAATTTCTAGGATATTAAGTGTTAGGAGAAAAATATTAATTAGATGCATTTGTTCAATGCTTTCAATTTTCTAGAAAATGGTAAAAATAGGCCCCAAAATGCATAATTTAGGGAATTAGGAGCTCAATTATGTCCAATAATTTAGGGGGTACAAAACACAATGTGAATTTTAAAGGGTGAAAATTTATGAATCTACACGTACACATTCTAATGTAAACCTTCATCAACCTTAACATTTGTACTTTCAACTATCTTTCCCAATATTTTATTCTAACACTTGTATGTTTTACTCTAAGTCGAATATCCAAGAAAAATACCTTTATCGGCTCTTGAATCAAACTTCCCCAAAAAATCTTCATATATTCTAATATAACATTTGCTTCCAAATAGTCTAAAATACTTGACAGTTGTTGGTCTTCCATGCCATAACTCATATGGGATCTTATTACTACTCACACTTAATAATCCTCTATTGAGAATATAGACCACAATATGAACTATCTCTTTCCAATAAACATTAGGAATATTTTATTCCTTCAACATAGTCCTTGCCATCTCTTGAACAATATTATTCTTTCTTTCCACTACCCCATTCAGTTGAGGAGTTCTAGCAGAAGATAGATGCCTCTTTATACCATATTCTTCACAAAAATCATTAAACTCATTTGATGTGAACTCACATCCTCTATCAAACCTCAAAAAATTGATTCAAGCATTCATTTAATTCTCAACCATTTTTTTGAAAATCTTGAATCTACCAAAAGCTTCAAATTTATCTTTTAAGAATGTTTCCAATGCCATCCTAGAGAAATTATTAATAAAAAGCATGAAATACCTTTGTCCTTGAAGGCTCTTTGTTTTGGTAGGTCTGCAAAAATCAGTAGTAATCAACTCCAATGGTCTAGAAGAAGAATACTCTTTAGACTTGAATTTTATCCTTGTCTTCTTTCCACACTGACATTCCTTGCACAAAGTACTTACAGGCTTGACTATCTTGGGTATATCTCTTACTGCATGTGATGAACTAATATACAAAAGGTTGTCAAAATTGATGTGTCCCATTATCCTATGCCAAAGCCAAAATTCACTTGTTTTTCCTAGAATACAACTTCACCCATTGACATCCTTTAGATTGTATATGTCACCATTAGTCCTAGATCCTTTTGCCACCAATTTTCTAGAATTTCCTTTTCTGATTTCACATACTCTTTCATTGAATATGAGATTGTAACCTTTGCTACACATCTCAATCACACTAAGAATATTGTGCCTGAGACCTTTAACATAAAGAACATATTTTTCCTTATGATTTCCATCAATAATTATTGTACCTTTTCCATAGATATTTATTAAAGTATCATCTCCAAGCTTGACTATGCCTCCATTCCACTTCACAAGTTTGATAAAATTTCTCCTATCCCCTATCATGTTTTTGGAACAACCACGATCAATCACCCATGAGTTTTCCTCATCTTTTACATGAAAATTAGTTCACACAACCATTGAATCTTTAGTTTCATCTTCTATCTTCTTAGCAACCACGAACATGATTTCATCCTCATTATCCGAACCACTAGATTCCTCATCCTTTAAAGAGTAGGAATCTTCCTTGGAGTAGAGACTCTTTAAAACTATTTCTTCTAGAATCTTTGTCTCTCTTTTCAGAATCTTTTAAGGGATATTTAGAAGTAAAATGACCAACCTCTCCACACTTAAAACATTTGAAAGGTAACTTACCTTTGTACTTTTTGATACCCCTCTTCAAATTCCTTGCAAAGTTTGCTTCTTCTTCATCAATGCCACTACTCTACTCAAATGCTTCATACTTCTTATTGGATTTGAACGCTACTTCCTTTTTTGGAGGTTCTTTTCCAAAATCTCTCATTTCATAGGCAATGAGAACACTATATAATTTATCCATTAAAATATTATCTAAATCTCTAGCTTCCTCAATAGAAGATATTTTAGACATCACTGAGTATGTCCTCAAAATTGCTTGACCAGAACTTCATGTGCAGTGGAATGCAAAGCATTCCAACAAGTCTTTTGAACCACTTTTCACTACCCTAACACAATGTGGTACTCTTTCACTTCTATCTTTCTCCGTGGAAGGATAATTGATATGAAAATTTGGATATAACACCTTCACATCTCAATGAAATTAACTTCTTACCCACACAACCATATCTTCAAATGCAAAGTAGTGTAAAGGAAACCATTACACCTATGAGAACATCCTCATAGAATCAACATAGCCTTCAATATGCCCCTCTCAAAAACACCTTTATGATAACTCAAATGAATTGAAATGTGGATCACACATGATTTGAAACAATAGAAGTATATCCTACAAAATATAAGAGGAAGACATCATCAATGGAGAAATACATAGAATTTTTCAAAGACTCTGGTAACCAAACAATGAGACTGCAACATTCTCCATAGAAATTTTGACATCAATGATAACCAAACTACAACAATTACTCCCAATGAGGAAATAAACAAGGTCAAGGAAGGAATTTCATCATTGAAGATGGAGATGAGTGGCCTAAGAGGAGATATATCAGACATACGAAGCATGCTAAATTCTTATATAAATGTACCAAGAAAGGATGTCTCAAGTGACCAAGGTGAATCATCTAGGTTAGCTACTCTCGAACCAAATGTTTATACTCATAAAGGATCTATGAAATTGATAGCAATGACCCACTAACATGGATAAACCAAATGGAGGTTTTTTTATCTACATAAATTCCCAAGTGGACAAAAGGTCACAATGGCTTCGTTATATCTATAAGTGGATTAATTCATTTGGTATTGATGGCTTTGCACTCATTGTCAGAAAAAGGGTTTCACTGTCTCATGGTCATTTTCTATCGAGGATCCCTAATCATAGTATATAAATAGTGTGGCATACAACTTTTTTAGCCAACTAGCTAAAATTCAATAAACAAGATCAGTTAAAGATTATATTCAACAATTATAAAATCTATCCTTAAGAGGATACAATTACAAAGGGGAACTTGAATGATTTATTTTTGGGTGGTCTCAAGGATCACATTCAACATGAGGTACACATGTTTAGTCCTAGCTTTATATCTGAGTCTTTTATCTTAGCACATAAGGTAGAGGAGAAGTATTTGATTCCTAAAAAGCAAGGAGCTAATGTGATAAGAGAGAAAGGATATTCAACACCTTATCTTCCTCAACCTACAAGGTTGACTCCACAACAAATTCAGATGAGAGAAAAAGAGTTGTGTTTCAATTGTGACATCAAATATAGTCAAGGAAATAAATGCAATAAAAATAAATTATTCTATATTGAAGGTCAAAGTGAAGAATAAAATGAGGAAGCAATATTAAAGGGTGTTAGGGAGTCAGATGAGGAATCACATATGTATGATCTAGAAAATGATTATGAAATCAAATAATCAACAATAAAATAACACAAATCACAATCAATTCACAAATCACACCAATAGAGCATTAAGACAAATCACAATCACAATAAAATGTAGCAAACTTGCACAAACACAAATCTATACAACTACCTTATCTTAACTCCATTGTTCTCCTCTTTGCATCTTGGAGAAAAGTGTATTGATAATTTATCTTAGATTTTGTAGCACAAAGTACTGATAATATGTGTACAAAGTTTCTTTGTAATGATGAGAGAGAGGAATAGATAATAGAAGGGATGAATTTATATATTTTCAATGATACCGATCAATGGTCAATATCAGATGAGAGACCGAATGAACCAATGGATCAAAATTGATGAGAGGAATTGATTAGGAGTTAATTGATCTCCTGATTGTAGCCAATTGATTGCATGGGTCAATTAAGAGAATTGATTGAAGATATGCATGTGATTGATGGTTAGTAGACATACTTGATTGCTCAGTGAACTCAAAGTGAGTGGGATTTTCCTGGCGAGGCAAAAAATGCATAAATAAATTATTAATTACATGTGAAAAGGGGAAATAAATAAAATAATCAATTTTGTTTATTTTAGAAGAGGATAATGTCGAGAAAAATAATTGGATAAATTAAATAATTAAGAAATAATTATTTAATTTGAGAAGTGGAAAATGGGAAATGAATTAAATAAATAATAATGAATTATTTAATTAATCGAGAAAAGAAGAATAGTTAGTAAATCAAATAAATATTGTTAATTAATCAATATAGAGGAAAAATGATGAAATAGATAATTTAATTAAATAATAAAATTGTTTAATTAAATGCAAAATATAAATTCTTTCGATGATACGTAATGATAGAAAATGATGATGTTTTGGTAGAAATATGTTAGATTTAGGTGTCTAAATTTTTTCCCTCTTTGAGACAATGCATTTTTATAGCATTGTTTCAAAGAAAGAATTGTGATGACATGCCCTAGTTGAATGAAGAACTGAAGGTAAGATGTCCCCTTGAGAGGTTCGCATAAAATGAAAATTTTAGGTCAAAATCTTGAAAGGGTTGGATAGATTTGATAAGGTGAAGAAAATGGAAAGAATAGGATAAGAAAGATATGGACGAGGAGGAAGGTGGGGTGAGAGGAGGTAATAAGATTGTGGGTTAATATGGTGAAAGATAGTGATGAGATGATTATTGTTGATCGATATCACATAACTGGATGGATAATGAATGAGATGAAATAGATATAAATGAGATAGATGAATAGAAATATATTGATGTAGGTATATATTGATAGATAGTGTTCTTTTAATTTTTTAATTTTTTTTATCATCATAGAGATTATTGTGGCAAATGGATATATTTACACCAAGGTATGAGAAACCAAGGTGAATTTGGTATCCTTACTATGAATATTAACTCTACAAATAAGGAGTGTCCTTGTTTGTACTATACATGATAGAAACTTGTCAGAATATGTGAGGGAAATGATTTCAAAACATGATAGCCCTAGTGTAAAAAATTATTAAATGACCTTATATGCAAAGGAAGTTTGTCAATGTTAGAAGATTATGTCACACACACAAGGAACATACATACCCAAGAAATACAACATGAACATTCTATAAACATGACATACAAAAATAATGACCTTGCCCCATTCTTGCTCCTCTAATCATTTTAAGATATCCTTGAGGAACATTGGAATATGAAAATATGATAAGTCAAGCAATAAAAAGACTCATTGATCAAATAGATCAACAACCATCAATATTTCTTGCCAAGAGATATGTGATCAATATGGATAATGCCTATTATAGGAAGGATGCATCTATTAAGGCCTGATAGTTTGGATAAGATTTTTAAATTTGTTTTGAAAATAAATCAATAGGTTGTAGTGATTGATTCAATTGATTGATTGATGATAATGATAACGTTGTTGATGATAAGGAAAACACAAGGATATTTTTGTTAAGATAGGAACAACATGATGATTGGTAAGGATACATACCAATGATGATTAATTGGATAAGATGAATCAATATTTGTAGCAAGGCTAGGAATAAAATATGTTAGATGGTTTGATATCACGATAAAGTGTAAGTGACATGCGATTGATGGGGATTGTATAGATTGGTATTGATGGAGGGAAGTTTTATGGAGAAAATATATTCATGGAATGATGGAAAATGCTTGAATTTTTTTTTTGTTTGTTTTCAAGATATTTGAATTTTTTATTTTTGGAGGGTGTTGAGATCACAAAGTGAGCTAGAAGACATATATCAAAATTTGTTCCAAAACACAATATAATTAGCTACCCCCAATGCCTAGAAATGTATAGGACACTATGATTGGATATGTGAAGGATAGGAATTAGGAAAATATATCTAGGATAAGGGATATTTTCCAAGGACTATCTCATAATAGGATAAGATGCTTGACCGAAGATAGTTGTTCAGATAGTGCTATGTAGGTGATGGTATGAAATTGGATAGTATATGGTCAAAGGAATATGACCATGCCAAGATTTTTCCAAAAGCATGTTTTGAAGTATATGCCCCTTTTCTTTATCAAGATCAAGATGGATGAAAATGGAATGGATTGGATGGATAGTGGTGTTAGGATATAATAGAATTATGTATGAGATAATATGCTCCCAATTGGAATGGTATATATAGATAATCAATTTTATGCATGATGCCCATGAATGTGTTTCATCATGGTACTTGTTGAAAGTGCCATAAGAATAGTTTTCACTATTGGAAGAATTATTTATCTTTACTTTTTTCATTTTCTTTTTCTCTTTTTTTGAATGATAATCAACTATGTGGGACCACCTAGTGGTCTAGATGTAGATGTCATTATCATAATGTGCCAATAATGTATTGCCTTAAGGAGTTCCTTTACCAAGATAAGAGCACTTGCAAATAGCCTAGGGATGTTATTGTGATCCTTGTTGATACTAGATTTGGATTTATCTAAATGTGCACATCGTGATAGAGTGCCATTAAACTCCTTATGATAAAGTGTTGCTACTAGGACATGGTGAATGTGGGATTTGAGATTTTAGGATTTTAGGAGAGATGTTGGATTTTTATAAGGGGTGTAAGAAGTGGATGAATCATTTGGTAGATTAGATGTAGGAATTTTTATTTTTAAAACTTGGGATGGTAGAAGATGAAGTGTGGATGTAAGATTCTAAGTGTGTTTGGGATTGATGATTTTATACACCTTGCGTGTTGGTATTAAAGATTGGTTTGAAGGAGGTGGGCACCTTTGATTTATGGAATTCCTTGTTTGAGACATCTTCGTGGTTTCATTGACTATTAGATTTGGACTTGGATTGGATGCCTTAGATGATCCAATTTTCTTTGGTATCCATTTTGACTTTATATTCCCACTTTGAATTTTGGATTTATTAGCTTCAAAATCTTGACTTTGATCTTTTTATTTGTAAAGATTTTTCTTTTGTTGCTCCTAATTAGTGGGTTAGAGGATTTTGGAATGATGTTTTATGATATGTATGGGAGGATTGTTGGAAAAAACCTTATAGTAAGGACTATTCATTACCCTTATTTTGATGGGAGGATTGTTGGAAAAAAACTTATAGTAAGGACTATTCATGACCCTTATTTTGATGTTTTCATTAGATAAAGTTACCACTAGTATCATGGAGGTACCACTAACATCCTTAAAGTTCTCGATTGATGAATGACCAAGTCCTTGATATTTAGGATTGTCACAAAACTATATTGGATCCAAAATACCTTTTTCATGTAAACCTAATCATTTTCCTTTATACTGCATGCTTTGACATTATTTGTTTTCAATTGGATATGTGTTTTTCTAGTAACAAGATGATAATTCCACTGGTGGAACCTTCTATATTTCATGTTCCACTAGTTTGAAAATGCATTTTCCTTGGTGTTCTCTTGGTTTGTATGGACTAGGGTTTAGGGTTTTGTGTGGGGTTTTTTTACTTAGAAGATTTTCTCCTTTGTCTAAACCCTTAGTATTTTGGTCTAATCTTTTGTTGACTTGCTATCGCCCATTTTCAGTCAATTTAAAACAACTTATGTACTTGAGTTCATGAAATTACCGGCCCCTTGTGGTTAGGGTTCATTGTTACTCGTCACTTAAATTTTCTCATGTGCTTTGGCATGAGGAATTCCTTTATTTTATAAGGTTGATAATTTGGCCTTGTTTGGCCTTTACATCCTTTGTGAAAAATGTTATTTAAGTCTTTTAAGGATTTATCTTACATTATCCTAGGTGGTCCCCTCTTTTAAAATAACTTTGTGCACGTGCATATTCCCATCACTTAATTCATCGCTCATCATTGAAGTTGTTTCTATCATCGGGTTCTTTACCACAACAAGCGATGAGCCTATGGTTCTCTTTTACATCGTGTGTCACTGAAAGCATTTGGTCTTCATAATTAATTACAATAATGGGCGATATGGTTGTGTGCCTTTCATATCGCTTATCGCTGAAATGTTTCGATTTTCTGGTTCTACTTCAACGAGGTGCGATGAATTTTGTTTCTTCCTTATGTTGCAACATTGGGGAAATATTTCATCATATTTTTCAGTTACTATGATGAGCGATGGGAAGGTATTGATTGGAGTGGTATGATCTTGCCACTTGTTAGCATCTAGTGTCATCGTTGGTTTTTCCCGTCGCCAAATGCACTCTCAACTTCAAATCAATTATGGTGATAAGCAATGGCCTATGGTTATGTTTTCAATCACTAGGAAGTCCCCCTCACCAAAATACAAGTGCAACCTTGTGACATTTTTGTGAAAAGTGATGGAGGATATGTTGAGAAATATTCCTTCTATCAGAGGGGTTGTCGCTCATCGCCAAAGTTTGGACATAACTTCAAGGCACTAAAGCGATGAGTGATGGAGTCCAAAGGGTATGGTGAATGTGTAGATGACTATGTGAAAGTAGTCTGAGCTATCATCATTGTTTTAAAGAAAATTTATAAAATCATGGAGTGATGATTGAGGATGATCACTAATCGTGTTTTAAATTAAAAATATTGATGGCTAGAGTTTAAACTGGAGCAACTATCTATCATTTCACTCGTATCAGAGAAACCTACAAAGAAGAGAACTATAAAAAAGGAATATCTTAGGTTTATGGAAGAGGCCTCTAAAGACCCAGCTGTAGAGATTAAGAAAGTGGGAAAAATAAAAACTGGTGAAGGAGCTTTGATTTCTCATTTTGATGATTCTACCTCTGAGATTGGTGATGTAGTGTTGCCACAGAGTGGTTGGGACTTATTTCTTTATGCTTTCAAAAGAAGAACTGCAAATTACCCCACTTGTCACTTATAGACGTGACATAGGGAAGTTGGTATGCCCCAATGTATTTTTGGAGGTAGATTTAATGCTTGAACTTGAAAGGTGTTATGATCCAACAAATAGAACAACCAAAATATTTCTAGACTTTGTTCCTATGTTGGAAATCTCAAGAATCCAGATTGTGGAGGCCTTTAAGTTGAATCCATCTACTTCTGAATCCATCAATTTCTATAAACTATATAATGAATATGAGAAAAATAGGTTTGGGTATATAAAGGGTATCTTGCCTATACACAAGAAGCGTGAATTGAAGAAGAATGGTTTACCTTTTAGTCCCCTTGAGATAAAGCCATTTGATTGTGTTGATTTTAAGGATTATTTCAAGAATATTGATTATGCATTGTGTCAAGTTTTGCATAAGAAGTATGATATTAAGATGGATGTTGCCTTGATGGTCCTAGCGATTGATATTCAAAAATAAGTATCATAACAGGGTTTGGGATTATGCTTCCTATATTGCTAAGCATTTGCATGAAGACTTGATGAATTTGAAGGATGTAACCCCTCCATTATCATGTAGACACTATTCTTTTTTGATGCACTTGATATTATGGAAAAGCACAGGGGTGATGACGAATTTTATGAAATTGAGAGAAAGAGACAAAATGCACAATGAGATGCCTATGTAGATGTTAACCCATGTTTGGGATATGCACTGTCTATAGTCAAATTACACTTTTTTTGCAATGTTTTAAAGTTCTTGGTGTTGGAGCAGTTGGGTTTGAAGCCCATGTATAGAATTTCACAAGGTGCTAAGGAGATTTTGAAGCCCATGGAGTATGAGCAGGACACCAAATAAAAAATTAATTGGGGGGATTACTATCTTCATACCAACTACACAACAATTAAAATTTATGGAGCCCCAATTCCACCTCACAATTTGTCTGTATATTTTTCAGATAGATAAGCATTCATGGAAATAATGTGGCAACTAAATGCCATGTATAAGGAACACTTCATAAGATCAAGGAAGGCATCCCTTGTGAAAACTGATTGTGGATTTTCTTATTTCATTTGCACCTCAAAGGAGGGAATTGAGAGGTTTGGCTCTCTTTCAAATAATTATAGATTGAGACAAGACGTCATAAGGTTTTGTGATCTTGAAGGGGTGATTTTTGCTGAGATAAGATCATGGGGGTTGTCTAGGAGACACCATCAATTCCTCTTTCAAGAGGATTTGATTAAAAATTTATCTTTTGATGAGGAATTTATAGCAAGTAAAAATGCACGGAAGATGATATGTGCAATTTAAGAAAGGATGTTGAATGAAAATCCTTTCTATCCCAGCCCTTATTCTGAGATAGAGGATAAATTTGTCAAGAAAAATTAATGCTTGGTGATTTTTATGATAAGAGTTTCTTTGAGAAAGTTAAGAAATCTGAAATAAAGGCCAAGGTGTCCAAAAAAAACCATGATGTACAGTTGAGGAGCCCACCGGCTCAATCCTCTACACAAGGCATCCATGTGCAAATAAAAGAGATAGGTGAGAATCCTGTAGTCACTCCATTAGTGGCTTATTCAACCAATGAGAAGATTGGTGAGATTCAAGTTCTTGAGGTGTATGGAGAGCACATTCCCATGGATGAGGAAGTGGATCAGGAATTTCCTGAAGACAAAGAGGATGCATTGAACATAGTGGTTCCTCCTAGCAGATTTGTGAAGTGGGAATATAATGAGGCCGAGGATGACGATGTCAGGATAAAGTCTTGTGATGATTTCATGTGTGACAATTCTTTTGTCAAGACCTAGGAATTCAAAGATTTTGTCATCCATATAAAAGGCTTTGATATTAAAAGTAGAATTGAAGAAGCAAAAGAGAAAGTTGATCCCTCCTTGTAAGAGGAATCTTAGAAGGAGGAGGATAAAATAGTGTATAAAATTGCTGCTATGTCACCAATAGATGCAAGGAAATTGGTGAAAGGAAGATGGATTCTCTTAGTTCTTGGATGGGAATTATCATATGTCATTCACTAGATGTAATTAAGAAAGAACCAGATGCCTCTATTTCTGAGGAGATTTTTGACAATAAAGTTTTTGGCTCAGGTTTCAGCCCTAAGTTACATACACTTGCTATTTGGTCTATGATTCCAAACACAAGGAAGATTGAGGTCATAAAGTCCATGGAAAATTAGATTGGAGCAGTAAGTATTAAAAGGGCTACAAAAATTGCTGCCACTGCAACTGCACAATTGACAATGCATGCTACAATGTTGAGTGTAGATACTACCCAAATTACAAAGAATAACTACAAAAGGTTGTTCGATAGATAAAATAAGTTTTTGGATGAACATAATAAGGTGCTTGCTACAACAAAAAAGGGTCTACTATCTCTAACAAGCTCTACTTTAGAGTTGCCATCACAGGACAAAGAAACCCTATTATTGAGGATTCAGAGTTTGAAGCAAGAATTGCAATAAAAGAAAGAGAATAAAAGAGAATACAAAGAAAGCCAAGCTAGAAACATGTAAGGTGACAAATGAATTTTTTGAGGATGTGTTAAAACATAGGGTAATAAATTTGGTAAATAGGGCTGATGGTGTGTGGGTTTCTTACAAGAATATCCATGAGGCCAACATCAAATATTTGTAGGTTCAAAGGGCTTTTCATACTGAGTGGAGCAAATGGAGCACTAGAATAGGAACACTAAAGGAAATTATGTCTAAGATGCAAGAAGATCCTAGAGCTCCCACTAATGTTCCTAAAATATTGTAGACCATTTATTTGGTGAATGAAATTAAAAAAATTCCATGGGAAGTTAGGGATGCAACTCCAAAACAAATTAAGAATGTTTAGAGATATGGAGGGGCATGTCATGTCCAAAATACTGGATGATAAGGGTGAGTTAAAGGAGTTTGCTAAGTGGAAAGATGAGTTGGGAGATTTTCTCCATTAGGGTAAGATGATGCTAAGTGGTAATAATTACTCCATGTTGAATCCCAACATTGATAATATGGCTGGAGTTGAAATGAGAATGGACACTTTCATTAAAGAGTCCATAGGTTTAATTTATGCTAGGTAAAATTAGCACAATATAAGGACACAAAAGTTGTTGGATGTAAAATGGACAACTGAGGATGAGTATAACACATGGCTGGAAAGGTTTATAGATTGAGCATGTGTTATGAAAATTGATAGTAAAAATGGTGAATAACGGATGGGAGAAAACAATGCATAGACTAGAACCAGTACAGATTAGGCTTTTGCTAAAGCATTGCAAAATATTTTTTTCTCCCCAAAATGAAGAGTGGTGACACAAGTGCTGACATGGACCAGTTTTCCCTATTCTCCTTTTAGTTTCTTTTATTAGTTTTGAAGTTTTGTTGACTGTGCATGTGTAGAATAGTTTTGGCTCATGAAGAGGATAGTTTGATGTTGTTACAATAGATGAAATATTCCTTTTGGAAGGTGGGTATATCTTCTTCAATAAATAGAAATGAATTTTGTATTACATGCTTTCCCCCTCTTTCAAAGATGCAAATATAACCACTTGGGGAATTTTGAAATTAGAATGCAAATGTGTGTCAAAAGTAAAATGTGACTGAAATTGTAATTTGGACTGAAGCTTGTTGCTCCCATGTTTCTATAAATGGTAATTCAAGGCCAATTACATGGGTCTTTTGATGGTTAAGCATTTGAGCTCATGTGAGAGAAATTTTGTAATTCAAGCACAAAGAAATAGAATAGTGTTGAGTCTTAGGTGTGAATTCTAGCTTGTAATAGGCATAAGAGTTTTACAATAGCAATGGCATATGAATGAAAATTACAAATTCTAGAAAATTTTCTCTCCCATGTATTTTTTTACACAAATTATGAATAAAACAATCAATGATATTTTATTTGTCTTCAATCTCTTCGATTGAATGTATGGTTTTGTTTCTACTTTAGTTCAAAGAACTAATTAAATGATTTGATGAAATCATAGATCTGTGTGATGGGGTATAAGGATTACTAAGTACTTCATGTTCTGGATATCTTGAGTTGTTTATTACAAATCAATATAATGGTAGTCTTTAATTGCTATGTTTAATTGCTAATGTATTATAGTTTTTTGCAAGTATGATTCTATCACCCATGGATAAAGTAATGATCTATTAATTTGGTTATCCTAGATGTAACTGATCCTACCCGTACCTGAAAAAGAACACAAATCTTAATGATAATCCTTGACACACCTATAATTGTAGTAAAGTGTTGTAAAGTACCACTCATTAATTTCTTTAGGTAATAATTCGCTAAAGGGTCAACCAAATCCTTAAAGGATTTTATGTAATTAGCAGCTTGTGGGAATGCATATGTTTGTCATAATGTTATTGGTAATTTGGCACAAGAGTATCAATTCAAACATTGTCAGGATCACCCTCTTGGGTTTCACAGAGCCCGAAGTGTAGAGTTCAAGCCTTGCAATATTTGTACGTATTTGTTGGCCAATCCTCACCATTATTGACCATTGAATTGTGGCAGATTCATAGATAATTACTAAGATTAAACTAGTGGAACCTTCTATGTTTCATGTTCTGATGGTATGAAAATGAATTTTCCTTTGTGTTCTCTTGGTCTATATGGACTAGGGTTTAGGGTTTTATGCGACAAATTGTTTTAATTAGAAGATTTTCTCCTTTATCTAAACCCTTAGTCTTTTGGTCTAATCTTTTGTTGACCTATTATTGCCCATTTCTGGTCACTTTAAAATAACTTATTTCCTTGAGTTCATGAAATGACCGACCCCTTGTGGTTAGGGTTCCCCGTTACCCATCTCTTAAATTTTCTCATGTACTTTGGTCCAAGGAATTCCTTTTTTCTTATAAGGTTTATAATTCGGCCTTGTTTGTCCTTTACATCCTTTATGTAAAATGTTATTAAGTCTTTTAAGGCTTTATCTTACATTGTCCTAGGTGCTCCCCTCTTTTAAAACAACTTTGTACATGTGCATATTTCCATCACTTAAGTCATCACTAATCATTGAAGTTGTTTCTATAATTAGGTTCATTACTGCAATGAGCGATGAGCCTATGGTTCTCTTTTAAATCGCATGTCACTGAAAGCATTTTATCTTCATAATTCATTACCATGATAGGCAATATGGTTGTGTGCCTTTCATATGACTTATCAATGAAATGTTTCAATTTCCTGGTTCTACTTCAGTGAGGAGCGATGAATGTTGTTTCTTCCTTACGTCGTGCCATCATAGAAATATTTCACCTTTTTTATTTATTGTGATGAACGATGGGAAGGTATTGATTGGAATGATGATCTTGCCACTTGTCACCATCTAGTGTTATTTCTAGTTTTACCTATAGCCAAAATTACTGTCAACTTCAAATCAATTACGACAATAAGTGATGGCCTATGGTTATGTTTTGGTATCACTAGGAAGTCCCCCTTGCTGAAATACAAGTGCAACCTTGTGACATTTCCATGATAAGTGATTGAGGATATGCTGAGGAATATTCCTTCCATCAAAGGGGTTGTCTCTCATCACCAAAGTTTGGACATAACTTCAAGGAATTACTACAATGAGTGATGGAGTCCAAAGCATATGGTGAATGCATAGATGAATACATGGTAGCAGTATAAGGTATCATAATTATTTTAAAGCACATTTGTAAAAGTATGGAGTGATGGTTGAGGATGATCATTGATCATGTTTTAAGTAAAAAATATCGATAGTTGGAGTTTAAGCTAGAATGACTATTTGTCAGTTCACTCACGCGAGCAATCTGTCAACCATTAATGGAGAAGATGCTCCAATTCTAAGTCATAGAGGGTTGTTGTCTACTTTTCTTCCATAATTGAAATTGTTGAGGGTTGAAGGATTGGCTAAGTGAAGAAGAGAAGAAGGCAACGATCCTAGTAAGGTGAATTTCGAAGAACAACCAGATGATATTTCTTGGGTAATTTAATTTCTTGGCCTATTTGACTAATTTGTTGCATTGGGTAGTCTGAGAATTGGAGAAACAACTAGGGTTTATGGTCAAAATTATAACTTTCATGTGTCCAAAGGGAATTAAAATTATTGCATGCAGGGTTTGGGGTAGAGGAGTTAAATTTGTTGTTTTTCAATCTGAACCCTAGAAATTTGAGGCACTTAGGCTGTAACTCCTTGTTATTTGAAACCCTAGTTTTATTATGTAGCAAACATGAGTGAATCCAATAAGTCCTCTCAAACCTGAGAAGAAAATTTCCCAAAAAAGGGTTAAAAGGCCTGAACCCCCAAATGACTAGCCTAAACTTGAAGTATCAGAGAAACCTGAAAAAGAAGAGAACTTTAAAAAAGGACTATCCTAGGTTTACAGAAGAGGCCCATAAGGACCTAGCTACAAAGATTAAGAAAGTGGGAAAAATAAAAACTAGTGAAGGAGCTTTGATGTCTCATTTTGACAATTCTTCCTTTGGGATTGGTGATGTAGTGTTGCCACAGAGTGGTTGGGACTTATTTCTTTATGCTTTCAAAAGAGGAACTGCAAATCACCCCACTTGTCACTTATCGACTTGTGACATAGGCAAGTTGGTATGCCCCAATGTATTTGTGGAGGTGGATTTAATGCTTGAACTGGAAAGGTGTTATGAACCAACAGATAAAACAATCAAAATATTTCCAAACTTTGTTCCTATGCTAGAAATAATAGGAAGTGAGATTGTGGCGGCCTTTAAGTTGAATCCTTCTGTTTATGAATCCATCAATTTTTGTAACCTATAAAATGAATATGAGTAAAATATGTTTGGGTATAGAAATAGTGTCTTTCCTATGCATAGGGGGTGTGACTTGAAGAAGAATGTTGTACCTTTTAGTCCCCTTGAGATAGAGCCATTTGATTGTGTTAATTTTGAGGATTATTGTAAGAATACTAATTATGCACTCTGTCAGGTTTTGCATAAGAAGTATGATAATAAGATGGATGTTGCCTTTATGGTCCTAGCGATTGATATTAAAAAACAAGTATTAGAATAGGGTTTGGGATTATACTTCCTACCTTACTAAGCATTTTCATGAAGACTTGATGAAGTTGAAGGATGCAATCCCTCCATTATCATGTAGACACTATTATCTATTGATGCACTTTTTCTTATGGAAAATTAGAGGAGTAATGAGGAATTTTATGAAATTGAGAGAAAGAGACAACATGGACAATGAGCTTCTTGTGCAGATGTGGACCCATGTTTTGGATATGCACTATCTAGAGTTTGATTACACTTTGTTTTGCAATATTTTTAAGTTCTTGGTGCTAGAGTAGTTGGGTTTGAAGCCCATGTATAGAATTTCACAAGGTGTTAAGGAGATTTTAAGGCCCATGGAGTATGAGTAGGATACCAAACAAAAATTTAATTGGGGGGATTGGTATCTTCATACCAACTACACAAAAATAAGAATTTATGGAGCTCTAGTGCCACCTCACAAGTTCCCTGTATATGTATCAGATAGACAAGCATTCATGTAAATAATGTGGCAACTAGATGCCATGGATAAGGAAAATTTAAAAAAATCAAGGTAGGCATCCCTTGCGAACCTTGATTGTGGATTTGATTATTTCACTTGCACCTTAAAGGAGGGCATTGAGAGGTTTTTCTCTCTTTTAAATAATTATAGATTGAGACAAGATGTCATAAGGTTTTGTGATCCTAAAGGGGTGATTTTTATTGAGAGAAGAGCAAGGGGGTTATCTAGGAGACGTCATCAGTTCCTCTTTCAAGAGGATGTGATCATAAATTTATCTTCTAATGAGGAAGTTATAGAAAAGAAAAATGCATGGAAGAGGATATGTGCAATTGAAGAAAGGATGTTGAAGGAAAATACTTTCTATGTGAGCCCTTATTCTGAGATAGAGGATAAATTTTTACAAGAAGAATTAATGATTGGTTATTTTGATGATAATATTTTATTTGAGAAATTTAAGAAAATTGAAATAAAGGCCAAGGTGGCCAAACAAAACCATGATGCATAGTTAAGGAGCCCATCAGATCAATCCTCTTCTCAAGGCATCCATGTGCAAATAAAAGAGACAAGTGAGCAACCTATAGTCACTCCATTAGTGGCTTATTCAACAAGTGAGTAGATTGGTGAGACTCAAGTTCTTGAGGTGTTTGGAGAGCACATTCCCATGGAGGAGGAAGTCAATCATTAATTTATTGAAGACAAAGAGGACGCCTTGAACATAGTGGTTCCTCCTAGTAGATTTGTGAAGTGGGGATATAATGAGGCCAAGGATGACTATTTCAAGACAAAGGCATGTGATGATTTCATGTGTGATGATGCTTTGTCAAGACCAGGGAATTTATATATTTTTTCATCCATCTAAAAGGCTCTGATACTAAAAGTAGAATTGAAGAAGCAAAAGAGAAAGTTGATCACTCCTTGCAACAGGAAGCTGAGAAGGAGGAGGAGGATAAAATAGTGCAAGAAATTACTACTATGTCACCAGCAGATGTAAGGAAATTGGTGAAAGGAAGTGGGATTCTCTTATTGCCTAGATGGGAATTATCACGTGCCATTGCACTTGATGCAATTAGGAAAGGCCCAAATGCCTCTATTTCTAAGGAGATTTTTGACAATAAATTTTTTGGCTTAGGTTTCAGCCCTAAGTTACATACACTTGCTATTTGGTCTATGGCACAAAACACAGGGAAGCTTGAGGTCATAAAGTCTATGGAAAAGGAGATTGGATCAATAATTGTTAAAAGGGCTATATAAATGACTATTATTGTAGTTGTACAATTGACAATGCATGCTACAATGTTGAGTGTGGATACCGCCCAAATTACAGAGACTAACTACAAAAATTTATTGGATAGATACAATATGTTGTTGGATGAACATAATAAGGTTCTTTCTACAACACAAAAGGGTTTTCCATCTCGATAAAGATCTACTTCAGAGTTGTCATCACAAGATAAAGAAACCCCGTTATTGAGGATTCATAGTTTAAAGAAGGAATTGCAATCGGAAAAAGAGAATACAAAGAAAGCCAAGCTAGAAACAGTTAAGGTGGAAAATTATTTTTTTGAAGATGTGATAAAACATAGAGTAATGAAGTTGGTAAATAGGGCTAATGATGTGTGGGCTGCTTACAAGAATTTTTATGAGGCCAACATTAAAATTTGCAGGTTCAAAGGGATTTTCAAATTGAGTGGAGCAAATGGAACACCAAAGTAGGAACACTAAAGGAAATGATGTCTAAGATGCAATAATATCCTAAAGCTCCCACTAATGTTCCCAAAATATTATAGACCATTGATTTGGTGAATGAAATAACAACTTTCCATGGGAAGTTAGGGATGCAACTCCAAAAAAAATTAAGAATGTTTAGAGATATGGAGGGGCATGATATGCCCAAAATATTGGATGATAAGGGTGAGTTAAAGGAGTTTTCTAAGTGGAAAGATAAGTTGGGAGATTTGCTTGCTCAGGCTAAGATGATGCTAAGTGTTATTGATTACTCCATGTTGAATCCCAACATTGATAACATGGCTGGAGTTGAAACAAGAATGGACACTTTCATTAAAGAGGTGGGAGATTTAATTGATGCTAGGTACAATCAACACAATACAAGGACACAAAATTTGCTGAATGTAAAATGGCCAACCGAGGATGAGTATAACACATGGTTGGAAAGGTTTATGGATTGAGCTTGTGTTATGAAAATTGATAGTAAAAATGGTGAATAAAGGATGGTAGAAAACAATGCATAGCTTGGAACCAGTACAGATTAGGATTTTATTAAAGTATTGAAAAATATTGTTTTCTCCCCAACATGAAGACTGGTGACACAAGTGCTGACATAGAATGGTCTACCTTTTTGTCTTTTTAGTTACTTTTATTACTTTGAAGTTTTCCTGACTAGACATGTACGTGGAGAACAGTTTTGGCTCATGAAGAGGATAGTTTGATGTTGTTACAATGAATGAAAGATGCCTTTTATAAAGCAAGTATATCTTCTTCAGCAAATATAAATGATATTTTTCTTATATGTTTTCCCCCTCTCTCAAAGTTGCAAATATAATTGCTTGGGGAATTTTGAAAATAAAATGCAAATGTGTGCCAAAAGTAAAATATGATTGAAATTGTAATTTGTCCTGAAGCTTCTTGATCCAATGTTTCTATAAATGATAATTCAAGGTCAATTACATGGGTCTTTTGATGGTTAAGTGTTTGAGCTCATGTGAGAGAAATTTTGTAATTCAAGAACAGAGAAATAGAATAGTGTTGAGTCTTAGGTGTGAATTCTAGCTTGTAATAGGCATAAGAGTTTTACAACAACAATGGCATATGAATGAAAATTATAAATTTTGGAACATTTTTTCTCCCATGTAGTTTGTTGCACAAATTATGAATAAAATGATCAATAATATTTTATTTTTCTTCAATCTCTTCGGTTGAATTTATGGTTTTGTTTTTGCTTTAGTTCAAATAATTAGTTAAATTCTTTGATGAAATCATAGATCTGTGTGATGGGGTATAATGATTACTAATTAGTTTGTGTTATAGATATCTTGAGTTATTTATTGCAAAATAATATAGCAATATTCTTTAAATATTGCATTTAATTATTGATGTATTACAGTTTGTTGCAAGTATGAGTCCATCACCCATGGATAAAGCACTGGTCTATTAACTTGGTTAACTTAGATGTAAGTGATCCTGATCGTACCTGACAAAGAACACAAATCTTAATGATAATCCCTGACACACATGTAATTGCAGTAAAGTGTTGTGAAGTACCACTCATTCCTTGCTTTAGGTAATAATTCTCTAGAGGGTCAACCAAATCCTTAAAGGATTTTATCTAATTAGTAGCTTGTGGGAATGTATTTGTTTGTCACAATGTTATTGGTAATTTGGAATAAGAGTATCAATTCAAACATTGTCAAGATCACCTTGCTAGGTTTCACAGAGCCTGAAGAGTAGAGGTCAAGCCTAGCAAGCTTGTACTTATTTGTTGGCTAATCCTTACCATTATTGACCATTGAATTATGGTAGATTCATAGATAGTGACTAAGATTAAGTTAAGTTCTCAAAAAATAACTAATAGATTTATAACTCTATTGGGGATATTGCTATTCCAAATTCTCTAGGTTAGATCTGGTACAATTAGAGTCAAGTATTTTATTATTCTTCACTATTTGAAGAATAATTTACATAAATTATCATCAATAAGTCAAATCCATTTTTATGCATAAAATTTTGGTCCCATTTTCCCTTTCATATCGGGTTATGTTCAAGGTCTTCTCTAAAATTGTGAGTGGATCTCCAAAGTATAACCAAATTCTATTTACTAACATTGTGGGTGGCGAATCTGAGGTCTCTTGTGCCAGTGCAACGTTCAAATTTCTAGATGAGAACCGCAAAGAGAAATCTAAAAATATGCATGGAACCATAAGCATTATGAAGAAGAATTTGAGCTACCTCAAAACAAGAAAGGCTCCTAGATAAAGAAGAATGATGAAGCTAGTAATTCCACTCAACATCCTACTAGTACACCTTCTAATTTAGATGTAAATGTTGATAACATAAATGTAAATGAAGAAGCATTTGGATCTGATATTCCAGATCCCAATGAGAAAGGTTTACCCACTAATGAGAGGGTGGGGTGAATTAGTATTCCATAAAACCATAATAAAATCCATCTAATCATTATCACAAATCTGATTGAATCAACAAGAAGGAATTCAAAAGAAAATCAATGCAACCATACACATGAACACCTATATTTGTATGTGGAAAACCCAGAAAGTGAAAAACCATAGTGAGGGTTAACTCACAATATATTATATCTAGATACAAAATATTACAAGGCTCATACTAGGACTCACTATCCTTAAAAAAACTCACTATTTGGGTACAAAATATGGCTAATCACCAAGATGCAAAGATAGTGGCTCACTACCAAAAGATTGAACTGATGGAATACACCTTCAATTTGCAGGGTATAGTTCCAATGAAGCTCAGAATATGAAGTGTTGCCTCACACAACAATTTCTCAATAAATCTGCATTGATCCACAACTGATAAAGCATTTAGGCTTAGACCTTTCTTATGCACACACTTTCACACACACACACACCACTCTTCATGCTCCTCTTCTCCCATTCCTCAAAACATCCTATATATATACAATTATATCGTATTCATCAATTAGGTTGGCCTAATTAAATGAAAACAAAATAATCCAAACTCTCTTTGTCTACCCCATGTATAATTTAAACATTTAATCCATGTAGTGCATTATACCAAGTTGGCTAACATCCATAAAACATAGCTAGTCTCCATAATGTATTGCATATGCTAAGCCAACCAAGACTAGAACACAATTGTCCAAACCAACAAAGAAAACTCAAAGAAAACAAGTTCTGGATCTAAGAACAAATTAATTTCCTATCATACCACCAACATAGAGACTAACAAATAAACAACATAAGAATGTTCACCTTAATAAAATGTGGATTCTCCCACACAGTATGACAAGCATAGAACAATAGTAGAATACAAAGTTGAACTCTGTCAGAGATAACTTTTTGCTCACAACAAAAAATGTCTCAAGATATAGGATACAACTATCTGAATGAGTCATGATAACATGGTTAAGAGATTAGAGTCATATCAGATCTTGCGGTGAATTCCAAACTCAAATACCAACACACTGGTCCATCACAAAAGAGTATTACTGGTAAAGAATAACTTATGGTAAACTAAGAAGACTTCCCATATAGTTATCACCATATTGACATTAATGACAACATAGGAACAACCAACAAAAACCATTTGTACTTCATGCTCATGTTGCAGGGATCCATAATCCCAACAATCTCCCCATTTGGAATTGATGGCAACATGTATGACAAAAAAATTTCAATATACTGCAACTAAATACTCTGAATACTCCCCCTATAAAAATTGTTCTTCACAAAAATGTTTTTCTGTTAACCTCTATCTCTTCATCTCTCTATCTCTCCATATCTCCCCCTTTGACATCAATGACAATGGATGGAGTTTGGTATATATGTATATATGTATCAAAATTTAACCAAAAAGATATGAACACAAAATTGAATTAACTTGAAGAACCTCTGAGACTCTCTAGGATGACCTTCCATGATGCTTTTCCTTCTTCCCATGAACCTTTTACACTTATAAGAGTCTTGTATAGTAGATCAAGCTTAGTTAAGGACTCTACACAATCTGCTAGAGTATTGGGACTAAGATTAATCTCTGATAATTCATTAGTACAACCAAGAGCACTAGAAACAAAAGTGTACCTAAGTTTAATCATGTCTTTGAGTTCCACAAACTTATTGATAACATATGTCCTTTGATCTTGCAAAGAAAATATTTTTTCTTGAAGCTACACAATGTAGGACCGTCTTTGATTATCTCTATCTTCTTCTAACCTATATGTATCTTCCTGAGTGCTCATACAAGATTCACTCTTCCTTATCTCATTTCTTATATCCAGTGTACTACCAGACCAATCTAGGAAAACAAGAAATCAATTCCTATGCCTCTTCTTCACAAAATTGTACACTCTCCAATTCCTTCATCACTCGACTATGTGCATTTGCACATTTTTCCTTGATATCTTCTAAATTTCCTTCATCAGACCTAATTCTAGCATGCACTTCAAGTCTAGAGATGTGGAACTTCAAAGAATCAATCATGCCATGGAGATTCTCCACAACAGAATTAGATGAATCAAAATTAGCACCAAGAATAACCTTCTACAATTCTTCCAAAGATCTTTGAATATTTATTCTTTCATGCTCATGTCGAGCTCTCTCAAACTCACTTCCTTCTGCAACTTTCTTAACAACACTTCCTTTTGTTCCCTGTTTCGATTACACTACCAGAGGTACCTTCTTCACTGAGATTCTTAGGGCTTTCCAAAATCATTTTAGCATAATTATCAACTTCAGCCTCTAACACTTCATAATCTAATTATGATATCCAAACCAACATTGATTCAATTGCTTCCATGTGATATAAATTTGTACACATAATAAAATTGATGCGTTCAGAGTACCTTTCAATAACACTTACTAGAATCCTAAACCTTCTACTCATCCTCATCTAAAATGTTCCAAAGAATGTAGCAAGGGCAGTCTCTTGTGCATCTGAGCTACCAATATTTAGCATGAAGTTCCTGATTTGATGGGAAATAGGCTATGTATTTGACCATTCTATCCTTCCTATTACCAGTAATTCTCTAAAAAAGTAAAGGAGTAAATAGACAACCAAATTTCTATATCAAAAAATGTTCTTCTTACTCTTCTCGATTTCCTTTAAATTATTCAAAAGATGTATACAAAGTAATTCACACAAGTCATAATCCATACCTATTTTAACCATATCAATGACAATAGAAACTATAAGGTCATTGCTAGGAATAAAAGCTTTGTGACCGATGACCATAGAAACATACCTTGTTACTAGATCCATAATTGATCTCAAATCAATCTATTTCCCTTCAAGATTCACATTGGTAAGCTCAATTATCTCTTTCTCATCCATAGTCTTCTATTTGGGAACTGGTCTGGAGGAACACAAACTAGTTACAACTCTGATTGCTTCTCTAGTAATCAAATGTGCCTCATTAATCCACAAAGATTAATCGTGAGTTTTGATCAATACTATTCAAATATACTTCTTCTCAAATTCAATCAAAGGGACTTTCCTTCTAACACACTGTAGGTATCAATACTCTATTCTAATTCATTCTTCCATAAAATTGTCAACTGAAATGATGACATTTCTTCTATCTTACTGTAAACAAATGCATAGATATCTTTTGTGGGAAATAATCTTAGAGGGATGCAAGAAAATGTACAAATAGACTCTTTCGAAAAATTCTTCAAATATCTCTTCAAATTAATTTGCACTCTATCCGCAAAATTCACAACCTTTGAATTATCCATAGCAATAAAATGAAAGATTGTTCAAATAGGAATACCTCTATAAATTCCAACAAGAAATGTATAGATATCCTACTTCTAGAGCTCACTTCGAATCCACTTGATCTCTTCTTGAAACTCTAAAACTCTGAATTTCTCTCTAAGCTTCCTTTGCACGCTTCTCCAAAAATACATAAGCCTCTTGAATTATTTGAATTTAATCCTTTCATTTTGAATGATTTTGCAATAAATGCTTCAAATTGTAGGTAGATTACCTTGAAAATTGTGGGTGCCTTCACTCTTTCAAGTTTTGCAAACTTTATCCTTCACACATGTGACTAAGAAAATTCCTTAATTTTTCTACCACATTATATATACTTCTGTCATGATGTGACACAAGTATCGATGAGGGGGTTTAATAGATTTTTTGATAAAATTGCTCCCCCTTAGCCACTGCTTTACTCAAAATTTGACGGGAGTATCACCACTGGAGGTTGGCATAGATAAGACTAATGATTCTGAATCTTGTTTTCCTTCCTTTCTCCAATCTTTTTCATTTCCTTTCTTACTTCTTTTGGATCAATGATTTGATCATTCTTCTTTGCCGTATAATTATTTTTTCTTCTTCTGCAATTATTAATAGGGTGTTATGGATTGTTTTACTTACAACAAAAAGAATTCTTCCTTCCATCTTTTATTTTATCCAACTTATCTTCACACATATTAACTTTATATCCAATCTTCTTACGCTTAAAAAATATTCTAGAGAATGATAGAGAATCATTCATTTTACTTTTGCAGTCTTTTGCCTTATGACCAAATTTCTTACAAGAATAACAAACACTATTGAAAGATAAATACCTTTCAGCATCAGATTTTTCGACAGGAGTTCTTCCGGATTTCCTTCTTAGACCCTTGATTTGACCATCTTTTCACCGAGTCATCTTACCAGTAAATTGCTTCATTTTAGAACTTTGACCTTTCTCAAACCCTAAACCACTCTTATCCAATACCAATTTTTGAGAGGTAATCAAATTATCAAGCATTGCCAAGATTATCTTAAATTTGTCTTCAAAACTTCTTGCCTTTTCCAGATTAGATCTCAAGATTTTTGCTTCTTCCTCAACCTTCATGCATTCATCTATCTTCCTCTGAATTTTAATTTCCTGACATTCTTCAGTTCTTTTGTTCTCATCTAGTTGTTGTAGTAGGTCGGAGACAATTTCATCTGCCTTAACCAATAGATAACATGCTTCAACACTTTTACTTTGTATCTTTTCAATATACTCATTCCCTTTCATCAACTTGTCCTTTAGTTATTTTATTTCTTCTGAATATCTAGCAAAGACCACTTCCAAAGGAAAAAAATTCTTATATTCAAATTTTGAGACCTTACTCAAGCTATTAGGCTTCTTTTGAGGAGAAAAGCTTTGATACCAATTATTGAACATCTAGAATACTGAGAGGGGGGGTGAACCAGTATTCCATAAAACCATAATAAAATCCATCTAATCATTATCACAAATCTGATGGAATCAACAAGAAGGAACATAAAATAAATCAATGCAACCATACACATGAACACCGAGATTTTTACATGGAAAATCCATGGTGAGGCTTAACTCACAATATATTATATCCGGATAGAAAATATTGTAGGGCTCACTGCCAGGACTCAATGTCCTTAAAAAGGCTCACTACCTGACTGCCAAAATATTGAACTGATGGAATACACCTTCAATGTGTAGGGTACAGTTCCAATGAAGCTCAAAATATGAAGTGTTGCCTCACACAGAAATCACTCAAAAAATCTGCATTGATCCACAACTGATAAATCATTTAGGCTGAGAACTTTCTTCTGCACACACTTTCACACACACACACCACTCTTCACGCTCCTCCTCTCATTCCTCAAAACATCTTATATATATACAAGTATATCTTATTCATCAATTAGGTCGGCCTAATTAGATGAAAAGAAAATAATCCAAACTCTCTTTGTCTACACCATGTATAATTTAAAATTTTAATCCATGTAGCACATTATACCAAGTCAGCTAACATCCATAGAACATAGCTAGTCTCCATAATGTATTGCATATGCTAAGTCAGCCAAGACTAGAACACAATTCTCTAAGACAACAAATAAACCTCAAAGAAAATACCTTCTTGATCTATGAACACATTAATTTCCCACCATACTACCAACATAGAGACTATCAACAAAACAACAACATAAGAATGTTCACCTTAATAAAATATATCTAGTCTCCCACACAGTATGCCAAGCATAGAACAACAGTAATATAGTTAAAATCTATCAAATATAACTTTCTAATCACAACCAAAAATGTCTTAAGATCCAAGATACAACTGTCTGAATGAGTCATTATAACATGGTTAAGAGATTAGAGTCATATCAAATCTTGCAGTGAATTCCAGACTTAAATACCAACACATTGATCCATCACAAAAGAGTATTACTGATAGAGAAAACTTCTGGTAAACCAAGTAGACTTGCCATATAGTTATCACCATGTTGACATCAATGACAACATAGGAAAAACCAACACGAACCATCCATACTTTATGCTCATGTTGCAAGGCTCCAAAATCCCTACATTGGATTAGTTTGAATCCTGTAGTAAAGAATTCAATCATGCCATTGTCATATTTGTGTGTAATTGAAAAAATATTTTGAGATGGTTTTCACCACAGTGTACATTGCATAGATTATGAATATGAGTAATCAAAGATTGATGATATTTATCTTCTTTTCTTTAGTTGAATGTCTGTTTAGTGTTATTAATTTCATTCAAAGACTGAGTTAAACTGTATTAACATAAATAGAGGTTTATGCAATTGTGTGCTAAGATTACTAAGTATGACTGGTTGAGTTTCATTTTCTCGTATCAATGGTGTAATGCATCATCTGGTAGGCATAGTTATGACAAGGTAAATTTTGTGATGAGTTTTAAATTACATGGTTTAGGTGACTCCACCCTGGGTATGGTACTGGTTTTTTAGTGTTGCAATCTCTTGAGATTTTTTGTGATAGCTACATATTAAAATCAACTTTACTTGTTTTATCTTAGTATGATTGTGTGTTGAGATTTAACGCATTAAATTCCTCATCTTTAAATCAGAAATTACCATGAAGTGCAGCCAAATCTTTAGGCTAATATGTCTATTTAACAATTGAAGGAGAATTATCTGTTGACAGTGTTTTGGATGCTTTGGCACACAAGTATCTATAAGACCATTGTTGGGATCACCCTCCCAAGTTTCACAGAGCTAAAAGTGCAGGGGATAAATATTTTATATCAATATCCCATTTATTGGCCAAACCTCTCCTTGAATTTGACCATTAGGCCTGACACCCCTTTAGGATTCAAGTTGATTGCAAATTTGGGAACCAACAGGTTGGAGGATTTGGGAATGATGATTTATGATATGTATGGGAGGATTGTTGGCAAAAACCTTATAGTAAGGACTATGCATGACCCCTATTTTGATGTTTTCATTAGATGAAGTTGTCCCTAGTATTGTGGAGATACCCTAACATCCTTAAAGTTCTTGATCGATGAATAACCAAGTCCTTGATATTCAGGATTGTCATAAAACTATATTGGATCCAAAATACCCTTTTCATGTAAGACTAATCATTTTCCTTTATAGTGCATGTTGTTGGTGTTTAAAAATGCAACCCAGCTAGGATTTGTAATTATCTAAGAGGTAGCCAACCTCTATATTAAAGAACAACAAATACTAGTGGCCAACTGACAAGATTCAGTCAAAGACTGACATCTCGTACACTTCTGGCTCTGCAGGACCAAGGTAGGTAAACCTATACAATGTTTAAAACTTAATTCAACCATACACACTGGCATTGCTTTTTATAGCAAATAATTCCCAATGCAGATACACTCTAAGGGAAGCATTGACAACCTCAAAATTGGCTAAATTCTCAGTAACTCAACCCTCTCTCAACCATTGGAAAGTAGTACACACACTAACATAGTAATATTAATAATCATTTTGCATTTAAATTTTTTTCTGAGATGCATAAACTGAAAAATAGATCAATGCTAGTTCTGGGCCATGGAGTCAAACACATAAAATGAATTCTCCAACACATAGTCTTCAACCAGTGGATTTAACTTGCTAATGCTTTGCATTAACTGTTAGTGCCTTGCACCAACAATCCTTCTCTTGATATCAATCAGATTCTTCTTATTAAATCCCATTTGCACACCTAAAATCACAATCACCTGCTCAAAGCCTTATAACCATTTCCTTGAAACAGAACAATGAACAGACAAAACAATCTCATGAAACTTGAGATGATAAACTCAAAGACACTTTGTATTATTGAATTTATATAACTGAAAGTGTACAAAAATGGAGACAATTTGATGACATTCATGAATGTGGAAACACCTTCATGATGTTAATTGCATAAACTGCCTGTATTTACTCTTGAATTCATAAAATTATAGCTTACAGACTCAAAGAATGACTCAAAAAATACAAATCTCTATCTACCCAGCCAATACAAAAACTCAGAACCCTTTACAATGAGAGAATAATAGAAGATATAGAAGAAGAGAGGCAAGCGGGAGTAGCACTAAATTCGATCTGGAAATGACATTTGGAAGCTCCATTTATGGTTGATCAACTGAAAAGAATATCTCCTCCTTCCTTTGCAGCAACAAACTTATTCCCTCAAAAACAAAATCATCTCATCATTTCCCAACAATAGAAAACATGCCCATGTGGAGATTCAATTATTTTCCCCTGCTGCAAAATATCTCCTTTCCCGTGCAAATTCATTTACCTCTGTTTTCCCTCTTTGCTACATTTTACTCTGTATATTTACTCACTGCTGTATTTATTTTATCTACCATCAATAAATAAAATATTCCACTTACATTAATTTCCATGCAAAGTATTTGAAATACTTTACCCAACAACAAAGTATTTATCATTTGACCTTTTACCCCAGCACAGTAGAACGTAAAATATTTAATTTCATTCACCCATTCCTGTGCTATAATGTTTCAAATTCCCATTTAAAACACTCATCCACTTTAAATGAAATAACTAATAAATTATTCCCCCGTTCCTTTTACCATTTCACTTAAAATTATTTACTCAGCATCCCAAAGAAAAGAAATGGGCCCCACCCACATTTAAAAAATTATCTAACACCAACCCGAGCAAAAAATTTAATATTAAATGTTTCATTTTAATTTATTACCCCCTTTAATATTTCGGGCTCCTCCATTCTACCGAGCCTTTGTTGAAAGATCATGGGGCCCACTATTGCCCATGGCTAGATCTCGCTAGCCTCACAAGAATTTTCCTTGCGTCATCATTCCTCTTGCGAGGCATGGGAGATTTACCCTTCAACTCTTTGTTTGGCCGCTCTCTTGTTGTGCGTGGTTCCCCTTCACATGTTAGAGCTCCTCCTCATAGTATAGGTCACGTGAGCCTCCGTTTCATTGATCTCCCTGCACAACTATCATGGCCGACCACAGTACATAAAAGCCATGTGCCTGCACCTTTTCACAATCTTCTGATAGATGAGCACACACCCCATCCACTGGCTGCGTGCCTTACATCAACTACCATGCATGAGCCCTCCATCTACTGGCTTGTGCTTCATCTGCTCACCTGGCATGAGCCTCTTCAAAAACACACGGGCCTCTCCTCCGTGTTGCAGGTCATGCCCAAATTTTTTGTTGGTTGCACCCCTACCAATGCCTTTAACACCAACTGCAAGCCACGCCCCACATGCTGGCTGTGGGCTTCCCCTCACTGTTCTGCACGGGCTCCTTCACTAGCTACGTGGTCATCCCCATACCTGGTCCATTGCAGTTGCTCGTAAAAAAATTCCTTTTTAACTTTTAATATATCCACTTTGTGTGCATCTTCCATTCATGCCAGGTATAGAGAAGTGTTTGTATCATCCTTCAAGCCACGCTTCTTTAAGAATTTCTGACTTTCAAATATTCTGGTATATTTGTTGCCAGCGTAGCATGACTCCTCTTAATGTGTTAGGTTACTCCATCGAGCATCTTGTAGTTTGGGGGTTTCTAAAGACTTAAACAAATTCACTTGGTGTATATACTGCAAATTATGGCATGCTTCAATCACTCAATGCATGATTGAAAGCCTCTAAAACATTTTCAACAAGACATTTTGAATGGATCCAGGCGCGTGCCTTGCCTATGCAAGTCATCTTTCACATCATATTGTGCAAAACATTAATTTTTTGTTGCCTCTGAATCCATTCACATTTTCAAATTCTTGATCATAACCGCAGTCAAGATACTTCAATTTCATTTGCATTCTTAATCAAAATCAACATCTAACAGGGTCCCCTTCCAAATTTGAACCACAACTGCAAATATATGCATCCATTTTGGTAAAAACTTTGAACAATATTAACCTTTTAAAAGGTATCCTTTCAATATCATAAGGATGTTCAGGAAACCAAGCAGAATCAAATAATATTCTGATTCCATTCAGTGGCAACCCAAATGCATACATACTTTGCACCAATCAAACTTTCTTTCACAACTTTCATTCTATTTTGACTGTTCCCTCTATGATATGTTTACCCAAGAGTTCATATTGTTGATTTTGAAACTACATTTCAACATGATCTTTTTCTATCCTAACTCATAATACTACCATAGTAGTGGTATAAATGCCCT
This sequence comes from Sequoiadendron giganteum, assembly GCA_007115665.2. Taxonomy (NCBI): domain Eukaryota; kingdom Viridiplantae; phylum Streptophyta; class Pinopsida; order Cupressales; family Cupressaceae; genus Sequoiadendron; species Sequoiadendron giganteum. Next base: position 454,771,845 of record CM021109.1, on the reverse strand, counting down.
TTCAAACTGATAGCTTTGTGAAACATGTTGGGTCCCCATGTGGGCCCAACTAAAAAAAAAATCGTTTTCAAACAAGTTTATGCTCAAATCAATTAGACACAACATCCGGATGAATTTTGGAGTGGAAAAACGAACTCGGTTGCAATTACAAACTATTTTCTGACACTTTTGCAAAATGGTCAAAACAGGTCAAGTTGCCTTAGGAATCAATCTGAGAAACTGGTCAAACGACCTCGTGAAGCAATGCGAACTTGTAGAGATATAGTCATTTGATTTGAGAATACAGTGCAACAAATGGATAAAAAAAAGGAAACCCAAGGAACCGGATATTAATCGGCAAAGTTGCCTAGTTAGGCTTTTCTGAAACATCAGTAGTTCTGAACCAACACAAACTGATCTAATTGCCAATTTGTAAAAATAGTGAATCAACTCCTAGCGAGCTGCCATCGGACATGCAAGTTCATTTAGGTACCCTGAGCACGTGTGCAAAAGGAATTCTCTTAAAACATCACTGATCAAAAGTTATTAACGATCAAAGTTGACCACTCAAAAATGCTGTCAGGAATGCAACTGCAAAACAAAACAAACTGCATTTGGTTTCGATCTACTAAAAATAGCAAATCAGATCATGGGGTTCTCAAAATTGACACCCGAGATCATTTTGATATGGGGAGTATGGAACAACATTTATTTTGTCATGACAGTGAACTGGTTGCGAAAACCAAGCTCAAACAGGAAGCAATTTGCAGAACAAACAGTTTGCAAACAGAAGAACAGTGTGAAAACCCTCCAACTTCACTTTTTGAAACTCTATCAAAACTTATCATTGGAAGCTGAAAATTGACAGGCCTGCTCACATAGGTCAACTGAATATGTCTGCAACTAGGTTTTGCATGAAAATCAACAGACTTCAAATTATAAGCCTCCAAAATGGGTCAGTTAGGACTGAATTATCAAGTGCACTTCTGAAAGTGCAGAAGCAAAATTTTGAAATGGGCATCTCAAATTTGCAAAATTTGAGAGTGGCATCACATGCTTTGACATATTGATATATTTTTTTCAATTGGATATGTGTTGTTCTAGTAACAAGACACTAATTCTTCTTTATGTTGTTGGGAATCATCAATGGTGTTTATCTTCTCACTAGTAAGAAATTTTGCTTTGGCAAAAGTGACTAATCTAATTTGATAGGATATCGGTTCTTTATATTCCTTCATGCATGTTTTTTTATCATTTTGTGAGATATCCTCATGGAATCCTATGAATTTAGCTATAGATTCCTTGTTTTCAAATATTATGGAGAAAAGGACTCTTGTTTTGGATGAACAAAGGAGAGACCATCTATGTGTCAAGTGGAAGAAAGTCTCATCTGAGAAAATAGAGGTTATTGGAATATAAGTGGGGTCAGCTTTAGTTTTGGGATCATGGTTAGAATGTAGATGGATGATGGGACCATCATGAAAGTCAAGAGGTATGCAATCTCGATCAATGATCAGATGAGATTGGATGATTTTGGTAACTTTATCTTGATTAATTTCAAGGATTTCTTATTTATGCTTTAGATTTTCTCGTGACATAAATCATATTTGAAAAATGGGGTATGAATAAGGGGATCTTGGATGGATTCAATATGTTATCATTGTAGTAATGGATTTTGGGATACATGATGGTGTTTGATCTAGGATTTATTAATTATAGATTAGAATTATATCAAACAATGGATTATCTATCATGGATAACCCTCGGCGAAAATATGGAAAGGTGTCATTCTTGGATGAGTTGATTGATGGGGATGATGTGGATTGGTGATGCAAAGATTACAAGGATGAAGGAATGGAAGGAGAGATGGAGGTTTCTTGTGGGAAAGCTTCTTCAAGATGATCTATTATGGAGGAAAATGAGGTTGTTACATTATGGCCATGATAAAATGTAATTATTTTTAGGTGAGCCATTGCTAGAAATAGATGGATGGTTTTGATCATTCTTGGGAAAATTATCTTGATATATATTTATTTTCTCATTATGTGAGCTACAAATATTATTGATGCAATTATTTTGAGATGAATTGTTGGGATTAACATGAACAATGATGTCACCTTGGTCAATAAAATACTGAATGAGATTCTTTAGCTTAAAACAATTTGGATTTGTATCTCCTTTGACCTTATGGTACTCATATAAATTAATTTCCTTCCACCATGTGGGTTTGATTTGGGTTTTGTGCTGCCTAATTTTTGGGAGGGTGACTAAATTTGACTTGACTAGTTTTCAAAGTGTTGATTTGATGAGCTCTCTCAAAGGAGTGTATTTTTTCCATGGGAGATTGTTTTATCTAGGAGGTAATCTCTATGATTTATCTTGGACTGTCACCGATGTTTGGACATTGGGTGGTGCTTGTAAGATTAAGGCGGGTTGAGCATAATGGGCCATCTTGGCGTCAACCACATCGTTATTGACCACATTTTTATTTTTATTACAAAAATGAGGTTTATCATTTGAAGAGCTCACATAATATTTATAGTCTTTGAATATATTCATGATTCCTTTAGCTATAAGGGTTTTCTAAATAGTAAGCCCTTTCTCTATAACCTCGTCGAAAGTATTGGAGTATTGAAATTTTAAATGGAACCCTTTTCTGTATTCATGTTTTTGATGAATATTTAGACTAATTTTTTTTCAGGTATATGGAATGGACACTTAATGGATAATCTTCTCCATCTCTATAATAAGAAGACAAAAGTTTCTCCATTATTTTGTTTTGTAGTGCATAGATCGATCATGGATATTTCACACTTGATGTTTTATGAGAAATGTGAGATGATTTTTTTTGTCAGTTCATTGAAAGTTCTAATCATAGATAGAAGTTGAGAGAACCATTATATGGCCCATCCTCCTAGGATTCTTGAGAAGAGATGCATAAGATAAGTATCATTATGAACAAAATCTAAGCAAGTGATGTAAAATTCTCTAACGTGCTCACGAGGATCTCCCTTTTCTTTTTATTTATCAAATTTAGGCATCTCAAAATTATTATGAAAGGGAGGCATGGATATAATCCTATCAAAAGGATAAGGTCATATGTCATCAAACATGTAGCTCTTCTTTATTGGTCCCATGTGGATATTCAAAATTTGTTGTTGTATATATTTTATTTGTAGAGCCCAATCATTTAGGTGCATCAAAGTGGGTATGTTGATGATGTTATAACTAGATATGGTATGTGATGATGATTGAACTTGGTGAAAATTTGATTATGAGGTGTTTTGGTGAATGTGCAAATAGTTTTATGGGATGTAGGAATGATTAGATGTGTTGGAGTTAGTCGAGTGGTTTAATGTGGAAAATTGTTGTTGAGGGTTTACGATGTTCTAATTTGGATAATGTTGATGGATGGTTTGGTTAGATGGGTTTACATTGTAGTATTGATAAATTAAATTTGGTGGGTTGGTGTGTTGTTTAGAGATCATAGTGTTTGGAGGGGGTTATGTTGATAGATATTTTGGTTGATTGAATGTGGGTATTGATTAGGATTTGAGGTGAAAGCATGTGTAGATTACAATATGGGCTTATAGTTTTGATGTATGTTGTTGGGATTGTTTGGTATGTAAGTATGGATTCTAGATGTAAATGCTTGGGAGATATGGGAAGCATGTGGGGGTGCTTGATTCATCAGCATAAAGATGCTAGAGTTGTTGGATGGAATGTTTTACTGATATAAGGGATTATTGATTGTGTTTGGATTTTGAATGGGGTTTGAGTTTGCATGAAAGTAAGGTGAAGATGGTTGTGGTAAGCTTTTTGAATTAATTATTGAGGTTGGGGTGATAGTATTACTAGATTTTGTGTTATATAATGGATTGGTATTTGCATGGTGTATGGGGGAACTTGAGTGTGTATGGGAGATAATTATACTTGTGTGGAATTAGTGGTTATGATTGATTATGGGATGACAGTGGAAATTTTTTGAGGTGTGATATTAGGTGAGTGTGGAGAATAAATGGAGTTTTTGTTAGTAGTTTGGATGGCAAGGTCATTATTAGGTTGTAAGAAGGAGTTGTTTTGTTATGTCATGGAAGGTGGTAAGGAGAAATTGATTCATGGTATGATGTCATTTGAGCTTGTTTCCCCTAAGGTCTAAGATGAAGTATTATTTGTGATGTATTCTAAAGTAGGCTTAAAACCTTATTAGGATGGTATTGGGGTGACCAAAGAAGACATTCCAAACTCATGTTGAGTATCACCCATGGTTATGGACTCACTTTGATTGGGCTCCATGAGATTTCTATGTAGAGATAAAGTATCAAGACCTCGATGAATGATGTATGGAATGAAAATTTTGGATAATTGATGATTTGGTAGCAATTTAGAAGCACTTGGATGGTGTTGACATAAGCAAAAATGAAAAATATTGATTTTTTTAAATATTTCCTAAGTTTTAGTTAATCACATTTTCAAAGGCTTTCAAAGTAAAATTTGAGGTCAAGAATGTCATTGATCCCTCGAAATGGTTTTTGTTGGTCTATCTGTATATGCTAGTATATCTAAGGTTTGTTTGTTGCAGGTATTTTTATAAGAGATGAGATTTGATGATATTAAGCACTTTGGATGATAATGTGATTCAATTGTGCTAAAAGGAAGAACAATTATGCCATAGGATAGGACAAATGCACTAGGTAGAGGTTCAAATATGTGATTCTATGTAAAAAAGGATGACAGTCTAGTTTATAAAGAAAATTTGGTTGTACCATAGGTTAAAAAAAATGCACCAAAAATGTGCCACTCTATGCCACAAATACACCAAAGGAAGCTACAATTACACCAAAATAAGCTATAATTGCACCACAAGAAAAATATATGCCATAATACAAAAATTGCACCACAAGACTAAATAAATGCATTTTTTTGACCTCAAACTATGTTTCTAAGTTTTTTGTCACAAATAGTTACATAGAAGGATACATAGTTACTTGATAAAATACACAAGTATGAGTTTTTGAGGTTCAAATGCATAATTCTATGTAACTGTTGATGCCTAAAATTACTTAGGAAAATTGCCTTATGGGAAACTTAGTTAATGGGGGACCAATTATGCTAAACAGAGTAACCTCCATATTTTAAAGAAGCCAACTCTGTGTAATTGGGGTTGAGAATGGGAAAATGAAGCAAATATAAAAAATAAAGTCTAACACTAAGGCGATGCACCAAGATTTAAGTGTATAGGCATGGGAAACCTTCCTTTCGGATGACGTTTGAGGTTCCGTTCAACAATCTGCATGTCTGGAAATAATAGAAAACATAGATGAAAATCCTAAGAGGTCAATCAAATAATATAGCATAACTTCCACATATATTTACTAAAAAAGAAGAGTTTGAGACATGATCCGAACAACAAATTTATATTGAAATTGTAAAAGTATTGTAGATAAACTACTCAGTATATAAATAGCATAGTATAATGTCTTATATATTAACTAAGAAATAGAAAGGTCAAACAATTGGAACAGTCTGTAATTCTTAATACAATAATCAGAAAACAATACGAAGGCTTAGAGCTTATCAGTAATCTTTTTCTATGATTTTCAAACCCTTTCTCAGAGAGTTAAAGTAGTATATATAGACTCTTCCACCACTTGAAAGGAAATAACTAAAAATATTCCATGGACATGGGTCATATTCCCTTTGGATGATTCAAAGACAATCGCAACAGAAAGATCTTTGGTTTCCTCGAAAAAAGTGCACTCTACATAAAATGATGGATGTGGTCCTGATGGGAAGTAGTAAAAACCTTATAAAGACATGTGTCTAACCATCTGAAGAGTCAGCTAGGACATGTGGCAAAGAAGTGAAGCCTCCTTTTCATTCTTCCATCCTTTGTGACCAAAGATTCTATGTCTATGACATGTGGAGCAAAGGTGGGGGCTTTCATTCATCTTTCATTTCCTTGGGATACAATCCCTGCGAGGATGGCATGTGGCATAGCTTTGGCTTGAGCTTCTGATAGCGGGGCCCACCCAAAGGCATCCAAGAGTCTATGCAATGTGGCATTCAGATGGGGATCAAAGAAGAAATAATAGGGAGAATATTTCCAAAGGCACGCTTGGAGAGTTATAAAGATATCACATGCAACCAAGGATTATGCAAAGCCGAACAAAACCCAACCCGAAGGGAGCTTCATGGATTATTTAATCCATAGCTTTTGGCTACTATTAGGGAATTTCGCCTACAGAATGAGAACCCAAAATCTTGGTTCAAAGACCAGGGCCTTCTTCATTGAGCATACAATAGATCTTGGAAAGGGTGGTTTGTAGAGGCAACCAGACAGCCTTTGATGGCATCAATATGGTGCATAGGTTCTCTTGCACCTCATGCAGATCAATAATTTCTTTGAAAGGCAGCTCCATGGAGGTTCCGGTCCTAGACTCAAGCTAGAATAGAAGCCACGTCACTAGATGAATAGAACTTTCAATATCTATTGTCGTAGGAGGCTGGTTGAATTATTGAAAAGTAGAAAGATCCTATTGCTTCTTCTTAATCTTTGTTGTAATGTGCTCCATTGTGGCCACTGAATTGTTAGAGAGAAATAGAGAAGGGAAACCCAACTAAGTCAGATGAGAAAATTGCACCTGCATATTATTCATTGTTAGACTTAGGGACGCCAAAAAACTATTGGCATAGAGGATTGCCACATTTTAATAGATGAATTACTTCACCTTCTTGGCAGATGGCCTTCGGTCCTCTATCCCTACCCTTACCAAATCCATATCTATTACTTTATACAACTTGCCTAGAAGTTGCTCGACCTCAGGAACCCTCTCAACAATGGATTGCAGAATTCATTCTATTGTCCCACGCACCTTCCTGCTTAAACTTGCCACATCCACAATGAATTGTAGCACTGGTTATAGGGACAAACAAGAGGACTTAACCTTCTCCTATTAGGAGACATATAAATATTGATCCACCAAAAGGGAATTTGATTGAGGAACAAAGGGTTGGGAGGAAACTTTCAAAAGGTTTATGTCAACCTCCTTCGACTTGATTTCCTCCATCATCTCATCAAATTTCTTGTTTGATGTGTTGAGCCATTCCTATAGAGGTGTTAACTCCGTGTCCTTATTTCTCAACATCTCTTCCACTTGACCTCAAAATCCAGATTCCTTTTCTAGAGAAACCTTCAACTCTCTGATTTCATTTTCAAATTGACCCCACTATTATTGAAGCTACTGATTCTTTTCTCGTGCTTCCTTCTCCACTTGAGCTAGCCACTCTTGAAGCTCTTGGTTCTTTTGTTGTAGATTGGAAACCAGGTTGAGATCCTAGGATTGGAACTTCACAAGTTCCTCCTAGAGTTTGGCCTTCTCTTCCTACACTTGTTGAGACAAGCATGCAATTTTGGCATCCCTGACCTTTTCCTTCTTTTGCAGGATCTCCATTATTTCTTTAACACTTTTTAGCTCCTCTTCTCTCTTCTTCAGTTGATGACTATGCTTCAAAAAAAAAAAATCATCACAACCCTCTAAGTCTCCTCCATCAGCTTGACCTTGTCTTGTGGTCAGGCTAAGTGTAGATCAAGCTCTATAGCATGGATTGTATAATCCTCAGGTCACATCTCCCCTTGAGGTTTGATGATGTTGGGCTTCATAGACACAAACGTTATTGATCCCTGCATCTCATTGAAGAGGGTCTGTACACACGGCTTAGCAGGCTTTGTAACATCTTTTTCTTTCCTTTTCTGGGATCTTCTATCCTATTCTACCTTAGTCATGGTATTTTGTGCAAAAAAAATTGTTGGTGATCTGATCAGCTCACTGGCAAAGGGTACATCGAGAGGAAGAGAAAAATGGAATGAAACCATTATAGATTTAGATGATTCTTTCTTTGGCAGAGTTACTATTAATGGGGAGAAAGGGGGAATGCTTTGCCAAGTTCTGGTCGAGGGAGCACTGGAAGGGCTCATAGGGGATGGTGGTGGTAGAGGAGATGCAAAGGTTACCATTTGTTGAGAAGGTTGAGTAGGGAAATACATGATGGAAGAAAAAGGATTTGCAATAGAAGGTACAGATTGGGCCCGGATAAAATATGGTAAAGATTGTGGAGTAAAAGCTACCTATCCCATTGCAGAGAAGGAATATTGATGGGAACCCCCCGTGGACACGAAAGCAAAAAACTAAAGGTCAACACTTGAGGTGATCAGAGACGTAGACACAATAGGGCAAACCAAATATTGAGATGAGAGAAGAGAAGGAGAGAAAAGTATGTGAGTTGTTGAAGAATCCGACCCATGGCTCATTGTCATAGTCACTTGTAAGCTCTCTCTTTGATTGACATCGGTGTGTTGCTTCTTCTAAGGTGGAGAATTGTCTAATTCAATGACCTCCTCAGATTGCTGAGACACTCTTGGTCTCTTAACAACCCATGTACTTGGTAGTGTGATCATCGTATGGGATGTAGTTTCTTTTGTACTCATAGTAATTTTCTCATGCTGCTTTGCTGCTTCAACACCTTCCCAAATTTGGTCTCCCTTTGTTTCTCCTTCCTCAGTTTCTTCCTCCTCCACTACCTCATAATCATCATCATCACTATCATGGTCCCCATTTTTCTAGAGATCATCAAATTTTTCATCCATGTTGGGCCCCTAGAACAAGGCATCATAAAATTTGGTCTCCTGACAATAAATCCAGAAGTCGGCAATCTTCTCTTGACTCCATTGGTATCTTTTGGCCAATTCATTAAAAATGGTGGCCCCAATTTTTCACTTATCATTAACTTTGGCCAAAGGGAAGTAAAAAGAAAGCCATGGCAACCTTTGGTCATCAGTGGGAACATAGGCCAAGTCAATAAGGACATTCTGGATTTCTGACTACAAACTCTGATGAGCTTCCCAATAGGGCCAGGGGCTATGAGTCACTCTAACGTTTAGGTTTGCCAAGTCATTGTCGGGATTATAATCCCATTTTTCACCAATCAACACTAGCCCCAGATGAGAAAGATTTGCTAACAAAAGGCCATGTGTCTGCTTCCTTTGCATTATTACTGTGCCAAAGCTTAAGGAATATTTGAAGAAACCCTTCTTGTTTTTTCCCCCACAAAACATGTCATCAATAGTTGTCAGCTGCCTGAACACCTCAAGGGATAGCACCTTGTTTGTGACACAAAATAGTAGTTGGAAAGGCTCCTTAATAAAACCATGCAATCTGGAAAATTAAAAAATCCTCACTGAGGAACCAATCACAGGGAGGGCAGAAACCTCACATCCATCCTATTTGCACGGTGGAAAAACAATAATAGCCAAACTCACCCTCCTTATCCAAATCGTGCAATATCAGAGTCAAGAAGGACTCGAAAAATGCATAATAGTCATTGGTTACAGAAAGGAGATGGATCCACATAGAAATTGGCCTCCTAACTCCACTTTCATCAAAGATAGACAAACCCATATATTTTTGGAAGAAATTAGGGTTTTGGTGTAAAAACATGTGAGTGAGAAAAGAAGAAAACTTGAACCTATATTGTCTTTGATACTCCCTGAATTGGCTTAGCATCTTTAGACAAATGACCTCTATGAATTTATGCCAAAATAGGGAATGTTCTATTCTTAACTTAAAACACAAACCCACTTGAAACTCCAGTACCTCCTTGTCATTATCCATAACGCAAACAAAAGCCAACATAGAGAAGACCTCCTGCAAGTCCCTGTCAAAAGCATTGTTCCCAATCGAAAATTGTGGCGAATGTTTATCTTCCTTGGGCCTTTTTCATTTCTTGATTGAAAAATGATAAGGCATGGGTCCTAGTTCTCCAGAATTTTTCCATCCCTTCTATAGTGAATATCTTATATGCCTCTTCCCATTTCCTTGTATGGATACACAACATATCCCTAATAGTGTCAATGCTAATCACTACCCTCAGGTTTTGGCCCCTTATGACACCAGTATCTAGATCAAAATTCCGCATGCATTCATGAATCAACTCTGAGCATGATGCACCAAGGGGACCATATGTTGTGGGAGACCACAAAACCATAGTCTGTATTCCAAAGAGTCCTTGTTACTAACCTTGACCTTCTTCATTCTTTCATAGGATGCTTCCCTAAGACCCTTAGGGTTAGTTTTGAGCTCAGGGTCGTAAATATTATCCCATTCCTCTGCTATCTAGATCTTGTTTTTTTGGATTTTCTTGTCCACAACCCGTGTATAGGGCCATTTCGGCTTCTCTAGCATCCCTGGCATGGCATAAGGGATGTCACTAAAAACATTGGCCATTGGGGTCATCCTCATGGCATCAGATAAGCTTATAACTAGACCTTCTTGTGCTATCATTCTAGGATTCTTTTTTGTCCCAGGGTTCAGTGCCATTTGAAATATTTTTCAAAAGCTTCTGCAAACACTTAGCCTCACTACAATTTACGCTTGAATTTTTCGTAGCAGACTGTATATTCAATTTTCATCACAAATTTCTTCTATTTATTGCAATATTATCCTTTCTAAAACTTAAGATGGAAGCATCGACTATTTTAGAAATAATTCAGCATGTATCACCAACTCATCCATTCATATGAAATAAGTTCCCACTCTCTTGAAAAAAATTAATTTATAATGGCGATTAGCCATCATGTGCTATGGTACCACCCCTTAGGAAATTGAGTCGAGAATAAAAGGAGATACAAAAAATTTCACATACTTTTTCCCTTAATAACCTTAACCAAATGATTCGGCTAAAAGGTGTAATAATTACACAAAAAGATTTGAGCTGATCCTTGGAGGCTAAGAAGAGTTTATAGCCTGATAATTGGTACTTGATTGTGTGTACTACCACCTACACCTACCACAAGTTTTAGCTGATTAAATTCCACATCTTAATTCCCACATAGAAAACCTTTGGGTGGGAATTTCGAGTAACCACGATCAACATCATGCTTATCGCACTCAACAACACAACTTGGCGAGAATTTCAAGTAACTCGATCAATCATCTTGCTTATCACATGCATTCCACCCTAGCTACCTCTATAAATAGAGTTAAGGATAACCACAAAATTAATACTTGGTAATTGGGATTTTCAATAGAGGCAATGGATACTCTAATTAAGCTTACTAGCAATAGGTCTCAAGCTACTTTTCTAGGAGAGATTTCTAGTAGGCATTTGAAATGCATGACGAATAATAAAAATTCTCTTGTCATAATTGCAATGAATTGGGTGTTGGGTAGGGACTGCATAGAATATGAGGACAAGTATAGAGATAATATTGATATTTTCTCCCATTTCCTTACATCTTTGCTTGATATTCAAACACCGAAGTGGATGATATTGTGTCTTACCAAGGAGGTCTTTCCCAAGCACTATCTCAGAGGCCTTGTGGAAATTATAACAAATTTTGTGTATGGCCTTCGGCTTCCAACAACGAGTGACCTCCACCGTCACATTGAAGAGGATGTAGTGGTACTTTGGGTGCTATTTCTAAGTGGATTCCACAAGATGACTATTGAGGAACAATGTTAGAAGGTGTGTCGTGCATGCCACTTCCTAATGAGGTGCTACAACGTAGAGATTTTCTACAATGTGGAGTGGTATACCGATTTGAGGAACCTGGTGTACCCTCCACCACTTGCTATTGTTGTTGATGGTCCTACCAATGCTATGGATTCTATTGCTCCTGCTGGTGATGTTGCTGTAGAAAGATGATGCTACTTTGACTAACTGAATGAATCTTTTTCCTCCTCTCATTTTTGTATATATATCTCAAAAGCTTCTTATATATATACTCAAAAATCTTGGCTCAAAATCCATTTTGAATTGTAATATTTCAGAGTACATAATACCATATATAATGAATATGTAACTCTTTGTTAAGTTTTTGTTTCAATTGCTTTGCTTCTTTCATGCTTTCATGGGTTCCACTTAAAACTCAGCTAAACAAAACACACAAAAAATAAACAATTACATATTTACACATGTCAAAGGGTTAACAAAGCTAATTGAACAATTTTAGGTGAATTCCATTGACAAGAGTTCCTAATGCTTCTTTTTCCATATTCTTTAATTTGAATGCATTATATTGCTTAAATTTAATGATGCAAAAAGGACCTTCCCACAAACTATCAAACTTACCATGTTGGCTAGGTTTTGTAGCTCTCTCATTGAACTTGAGTACCAAATCTTTGTACTTAAGACCTTGGTCAGAGGTTTTCTTGTTGAACCACTTCTTAACCACATGTTGACAATTCCACATGGCCATTAGGGAATTTTCCCTTTTTTCTTGGACTTCTAATAGCTCAGCTAACCAAACCTCCATGGCTCTATTTTTTTCTACCTCTAGAGACTTCAATAATTGTAGTGCAAGAATCTCCATAGATACTAGCAATAGTGCTTCCTTCCCATATACCAGCTCGTACAATGAAGTATTTAAGACCTGCTTGGGAGTTATGCGGTCCACCCAGAGTGTTGCTTTGAGATTCAAATTCCATTCTCTTTGATGGTCCGACCTTATCCTTTTGATGATTCAAACTAAATTTTTATTAGTCAACTTAGACAGGCCATTCCTCTATGGGTAATAGTTTGAAGATGTTTCTAAGAATATTCCATGCTTAAGTGTGAATTGACATACCTTCAAACCCAGGAAGTATTTTGCATTGTTGGAGATGGTGGTCTTGGGCAGACTGAACCTCGTTACTAGCTCTTTTAGGAAATTTACAATCTTCACCTCAATTCCATTCTTTAAAGGCATGGCCTCAGTCCATCTAGTAAAATAATCTGTGGTTGTGAGCATCCATTTATGTTTGGAACTGGAAGTTGGATTAATCATTCTGATAAAATCCAACCCCCATTGTGCAAAGGGCTCTTCAACCACTATTGGGTTTAGTGGCATAGTCAAGTTCATTCTTCTTCCTACAAAGAATTGGCATTCTTTGTAGGATTTGACTAAGGCATATGAGTCATTGAATAGTGTAGGCCAAAAATATCTTGCACACATTATTTTAATATCAGTGTTCTTTGTAGAGAAATTTCCACCTACTGGATTGCTATGGAATACACTCATAATTTTTTGCAATTGTTCTTGAGTTACACACCGTAGAAGAATACCATTAAAATTTCTTTTGAAGAAAACTCCTTCAATAAGTACATAACCATTGTTCTACAATCTATCAAAACTCTTATTCTGAGAAGGAAGGTCCACTGGATATTTCCCAGTCTGCATGAATCTCATTATGTCTACTACCTAGTAGCCTTAAGATAGATTTATTAAGAAAAACTAGTTTGGGTTGTTGTTCTTCCCTTGGCACTTCGCTATCTTGTGCCAGATATTCACATAACCCTTTGCCTCACATAGTTTTTTCCGGCTTGACCTCAATGTCATATTCAAGGATCTTGGTTATCCAGATGGCCCTTATTTCAGTGATCTCTCCCCCCATTATGTACTCGCACACACTGGAATGCGCTACAAATATGACCACCTTGCTGTAAGATATAAGGTGTCCAAAATTTTTAAGGCCTTTCACGATGGAAAATTCCTATCTCTCAATGAAGTTGTACTTCGTCTCATAATCTTTTAAGGTTCGGCTATCGAGTGTTCTCCTTTTCCTTCATTATCCTTTTTGGTTAAAACAATAGTGATGCTAGATCTTCTACTGAACACATACATTATGAAATCCTTTGATAAGTTCAGGTTTACTAGCATAGGGGCTGAAACTATAGCCTCTTTTTTCCATTTGAATAAATGATCCTTCTTGAGAATCAATGTGATTGGTCTAATTAAACCTTTGAAATCCTAAATGAATTTGCTTACAAAATTTAGCTTTCTTAGGAAGATCTAAACTCCCTTTTTCTTGACCAGTAGGGGCAGTTCTTTGATTTCCTTTACCCAATCAAGATCGATAGCAACACAATCCTTGGACACTACATGCCCCAATAATTTTCCTTGAAGCACTCTGAAGACACATCTTTTGGATTTAGGGATACCCCAAACTCTTGGAATTTTTGAAAAACCATTTCAAGATGATCGAAATGATCATCTTTTTATTTGGAGAATACCGTAAGATCATCCAAATAGATCAAGATGATCTTATTCATTAATTATCTAAAGGAAATTTCCGTTGCTCGTTGCAATGTGGCTCCAACATTTGAGAGGTCCAATGAAATTTTAGCATAAGAAAATGTTCCCCACTTAGTAGTGAACATAGTTTTGTGTTGGTCTTCCTCTTTGACCCAAATCTAGTTGTAACCAGAGAAGTCGTCTAGCAAAGAAAACATTTGTGAGCCAACCATTGTTTTAAAATTGATTCCATAGAAGGAAATGGGTAGTGATATTTTAGTGACGCCTTATTCAGATCCCAAAAATCAATACAGAGGCAGATGTCTCCATTCTTTTTTTAGACTGGGACCAGATTGGATACCCATGTACTATGCTTGATTGAGAAAACAATCTAAGAGTGGATTAGCTTTGTTAACTCTTGTGCCATCAATGCTTCAATCTTTGGGTTTACTAGCATCTACTTCTAGTAGATAGGTTTTGTACCTTCTGTCAGTTCTATAGTATGTTGGATTATTTTAGGATCATATCCCTTGAGATTGTCATATGACCAGGCCACTACTCCTTTATACTTTTCACAAAAATGCATAAGCCTATCTTTGTTGTGTTCCAGGACCTCTTTCCCAACCTTGAGTTTCCTTCCATATCTGACTTGATGATCGACATAGTCCCCCTTGTTTGCTACAAAATTCCTCTTATCATTCCTTGCATCATCGCAATCAAATAGATTTTCAAGAGTGAATATTCATTTTGGAAGCTTGTTGGACCTTAGCTGAATAATTTTCTCTTCATACATTTCTTCAATTTTTGGTTCGAGCTCATTGGAAAACTCTCCTAAATATTGAATGAATGAGGTGATTTTTTCATTGGTTTCAAACACTTACCAATTCTAGTCATTGTCTAGGATTGAGGTTCAAATAATCACTCGCACAAAGTTTATGTTATCAATCAAATATGAAGCAAGATAAAATTGGGATCCTATTGTCGTCATGCAATCTGTAGCTACATTTTTCCCTTTGGGCACTACCCGAATATTGAAATATTTGAAACCCTTAATTAGATCCTAGACCCTATGTCTTGAAGATCACATTTAAACATTATTTTCTATGGAGATACCTGAAATTGATTGACTATTAGCTCAAAATCTTTGAATACAATTATCTGTTTAATGCCCATCCACTCTATGAGGCTTAGACCTTGCATAAGGCCTTCATATTCAACTTCATTGTTTGAACAGGAAAATTGAAAGTGAAAATATTTGAGCATCTTTTCATTGGATGGGGACGTCAAAAATATCTCAGCTCCTACACCAACTTTGCATCTTGCTCCATCAAAGTGCAACATCCACAACTTTGAGGCTTCATCATCTTCTGATTTCTTCATCACCTTCGGAATTACTTGATCTTCATCATAAATTACATAAGTTCCTAGTCCGGTGTCATGATAATTTCCAAATGGATTGAGTGTCTATAACTTCACTCAAAAGGACCTCTTCTTGATCAGTCTGGTCTCTAGTTACCTTCTCATCTTTTGGTAATTCTGTGTAATACATTTCCTCTTTGGTGATAGAGGTATGGGTAGCCTCAAATTTTACCATGGATTCATCTACTACATGTTCTAAATGTAAAGGTTTAGATACTATCTTCATCTTAGCTCTATGCTTGGTCCGAATGATTAAGTGTGACCAATCTAAGGAAAGATATCTGCCTATCTTGGAAGTGAATTCCCGAGATAAGCAAAGGCCAAACATGGGAGGAATATCAATGATCACGGTATCCTATGGGACTGTGATACTAGGGCATGAGAATAGAGTCAATGGAAGGTTCTTTATGACCCCTATGGTGTCAACCTTATTTTCATCTAGTTGCATAACTCACTTTTTTAAAGGTTCAAAGCTAAGTCCTAAGGCTTCATCTATTTTCTTGGGCATGACTATGGTGCTATGACCAGAGTCAATCATAGAATTATGCAATAATTTTTTACCCATAATGAGAGGAAAAAATGTTTTGGTTTTGACTTACCCCCGCCTTCAGTTGAGGTTCCCTCTCCATTGTTCATGAGGACTTTGGCCTGAGGCGATGGATCAATGGTTGTTTCCTTGGATAGTTTCTCTAATGGTCCTATGCTTGCATCTTCTAGTAAGGCTTTCTGCAACAATGACTTTTGCTCCGAAATCGCTAAGATATCCCAAAGAGATACATTAGTAGAGAATTTCTTCAAATATTCCACCACATTGAATGGCGATGGAGTTAGAGGCTTCTGCTCCTTAGACTTCATTATAACAATCTCCTTGTGTGGTTGATATTTTTGAACAACTCTGGAGGTGCTAGGGGCTTGGTCAGGAACAATTTTGAACTATTGAGTGACTGATTCGCCTGTGAAACTCCTCTTTGAGAAAATTTTGTAGTCTGATTGGATTTGCAATGAATTTTATGTGGAAAATTCATTTTCAAGCACCACCTCTTCTCCTTCCATCCATGAGAACAATGCATGATCAGGAGCTATGTTCATTTCTCATTCCAAAGACATTCCTTGCATTTGAACAGTAAGTATCGTGCTTTCAATTTGTGGAGAGACATACATATACCCTCTTGAGTCTGGTGCAACACCTTGACTACATTGTTATGCTACCCTCTATTGTAAGTTATCGTGCAAATACTTTTTTGGTATATGCTCCTTGTTGCAGGGGAAACACCAAGAATTAGTATCATCAACAAGATTATTTTTCCCCACTACTAGCTCTCTATTTGAACTCGGTGGGATGTTTTGTAGTGGAGTAGGAACTGACACAATCTAATCATTCGGTTGAGTCAATGTATTTGTACATGTACCTCCTTGGAACTCGTTCTACTGATAAGGTCTTTCACCTTGGTAATTTTGGTAAGATGGCTTCAGAGGCATGGACTGTTGCTGCTTGATACTCATTATTTCATTTGAGAAGAACCGCAAAAATTCCTTGATGTTTCTAATCTCAGCTATTGAAGATTTTGAGGTAGAAGAAACACTCTGTGGTGCTCTTGGATATGTATACATAGATTGGGGAGGAGAAGGTGCACTGGTTGAAGCTATCTCCGGGGCGGGAGCTGATAATTCTATAAATATAGGAATTATGGGCTGAGGTGGTAACTTTCTAGCATCAATCAAATTATTCTCTGTCATAACAATGATGCTATATGCATCTAGCAAGGTATTCCCACCAAGAGATTGAATCATCATTGAGATGTCGACATTAATAGATTTTAGGTAGAACATGAATGCCAAATTAGGAAGCGGGCGGATTGTGGTCTGGATCCTTTGCCAAGTCATGTGCAACCCAGCATTGAAGTTAGTCATGGCCTCTTGAGGGGCCTTCTTAATGGTCACCATCTACTGGAATAGCGAAGACCGATCTCCGTTGTTTGAAAACCGCTCATAAAAATGATCTTTGAGTTGATCCCAGGTACCAATTGTATTGGCTCCTAGAGTGCGGTACCAATCAAGTGCTTTTCCTTTGAAAGAGGTTATAAGTAACCTCAATGCTACATTTTCATCAGTGACACCATGTACCAAGCACATGTTCACCACATATTGCAGATGGTCAGATGGTGTTTTTGAGCCTTCCCCATTGAACTTTGGTAAAGCTTTTAGAGTAGAGGTTCATATATGAGCCCATATGGCTGGTGCTATTGGTGCTATAAGAGGACTTCCAATGTCCCAAGATACATAATTTATGTTAGCCATTGGCAATGGGGCCGACAGAGGGGTTAGAATGTTTGCTTGACAAGTTCTTGCTAGGGTTATTCATTGTTTGGGATCTGGTAACAAGTCTATGGCTCATACACCCACTTTAAATTTAGATACAATCAAACAAGGTCCCACTAGGTGTGCCAAAAAAAGAACTGTTGATGCCTAAAATTACTTAGGCAAACAACCTTATGGAAAACTCAATTAATGGGGGACCAATTGCACTAAACAGAGTAACCTATGGATTTTAAAGAAGCCAAATCTTCGTGTAATTGGGGTTGAGCATTGGAGAAGGAAGAAGATATAAAAAATAAAGTCTAGAACTAAGGTGATGTGCCAAGATTTAAGTGTATAGGCATGATAAACCTTCCTTTTGGATGAGGTTTAAGAGCCCGTTCAATAATCTGAATGTCCGAAAATAACAAAAAACATAGATGAAAATCCTAAGAAGTCAATCAAATAACATAGTATAACTTCTGCATACATTTACTAAACAAGAAGAGTTTGAGACATGATCCAAACAACAAATTTATATTGAAATTGTAAAAGTCCTAGAAATAAACTACTCAGTACATAAATAACACAATATAATGTCTTATATAATAACTAAGAAACAAAAAGGTTGAACAATTGGCATAGTTTGTAAGTCTTAATACAATAATCAAAAAACAACACAAAGGCTTAGATCTTTTTAGTCTCTTTTTTCTATTATTTCCAAACCCTTTCTCAGAGAGTTAAATTAGTATATATAGAATCTTTCACCACCTGAAAGCCAATAACCGAAAATATTCCATGGACACGGGTCATCTTCCCTTTGGATGATTCAAAGACAATTGCAACAAAAATATCTTCAGTTTCCTTGAACAAAGTGTGCTTTGTAGAAAATGATGGTTGTGGTCCCAAGGGGAAGCAATGAAAACCTTATGAAGACACGTGTCTAACCATTTCAAGAGTTGGCTAGGACACGTGGTGAAGAAGTGAGGCCTCCTTTTCATTCTTCCATCCTTTGCAACTAAAGATTCTATGGAGGTGACACATGGAGGAGAGGCGGGGGCTTTCATTCATATTTCATTTCCTTGGGATACAGTAACTTTGGTCTTATTTGAATGTTTTTGAGGAAAATTTGGCAAGAAAAATAGTTACACATAAACATGATAGTTGTTGATATTTCCAAGGTGATAGGCATAATTATATTATTTGTTTGAACAAGTAAAACACTCCAAGAAGTACAACCTAACTAGTATTAAAGGTGTGTCTTTCTAGTAGATGCCTAATCAATAAAATACTGTAGAAGACCATAGATACATGGATCCACTCTCAAAGGGGGATAGTTGGGTCTCCAATAGAACAAGGGCACACCTTCCTCCTTCCCTTTAAGGTTTTTAAACCCTCAAAGAAACTCTCTCACCCTAGGATAGTACATGTTGGGTAACTTTATGCACGATGTTGTACACTACACTCCACAAGAAATTATGATCACTAGTCTTAAAGCTTATAAAAAACAATGGTTCATAGTGAAGTCGATAAATAATGATCCCATTTGTAGTGCTTGAGATTGGACGGGTCTCTTTCACCCTCTTCACCTAACACATCTTGGAAGATCAAGGATCAGGTGGATTGGCTTGAATGATGTTGGCCACACCTTGGGGTGTA
Organism: Sequoiadendron giganteum; assembly: GCA_007115665.2. Classification (NCBI taxonomy): domain Eukaryota; kingdom Viridiplantae; phylum Streptophyta; class Pinopsida; order Cupressales; family Cupressaceae; genus Sequoiadendron; species Sequoiadendron giganteum. The sequence goes on along the minus strand of CM021109.1, from coordinate 454,752,443 downwards.
AATTTCTTTCTCTCCCCTTTCTATATCCCACCTAAAAATATGATTGATGTCACACTTGGGGTGATTAAATACCCAAGAAATCCTCCTATTAAATTAAAACACAAAATGAAGGTGTTTCTGATCCCAAAGATTGCACTAGATGTGAGGGGAGAGAACACATAGATATCACTTCCTTGGGTAAATGAAAAAAATGTGACTTCTAAGGTATTTTTGATCCCCAAGTTTTCACTAGGCACAAGGAGAGAGCACATGTACCCAAGACTTCACTAGACATGGAAAAAAATTTATTTACCTTAATAAATTTAAGTGTTATTTACTTTAGAAAAAGTAAGAAACAAGACCTTGCAATAGATATGTCAATTGTTTTAATGTTTTTTCTTCTATCCATGAAAGTCATAACTATGTAAGAAAATATTGGTAACCCAAAAAGATTAAAATACATAAAAAATTACATCACAGAGTGAAAATAATTGTGAGAAGACCTCAAAAAATGTGAAACTTAAAGGAATTAATGTGCATAATCAGAAAAAAAAAACAAACAAAATGAATTATACCTTCTAGAAAAATACACCATTCTATGTGAAAATTGTACCAAACTATGACAAATTCACCATTCCATGACAAATGTGCTAAATTGTCAAAAAAATGCACCATTCTATGACAAACTTGTTGGCATATGGCTTCTAGTGTTGTCATTGATGGAAACCTAAGTCGTTGATCCGGTCTACAGTTTAGTATTTGTTCGTATCGAAAGACAAAATGAAGAACAAGGTATCTGGTTAATGGTAAAGATGTCAATTTGTGTACTTCACCGAACTAATATTTTGAGTTGTGGATCTTAGAGAAAGGTGTGCTGATGTTCATACTATCTTATTCAATAATTATCTTGCTGCGCATTTACTGGTGTACGATCTAGGAGATCCTGTGCATTGATCTTTTGGTTATCTATGCTAGAAGGCTGACTTGGTGGATATCGCCATTGCGGATTTCTAAGGAGTAATTGGTTTTTTTTTTTGTTTGAACATGTTTATTCGGGTCCTCACTATGCTATGACTAACTATGGATGGTACACATAAAGAATTAGTTGTAGATTTAGCCGACAGTTGGAAAGTATTTTATGTTTTATTAAAGATGACATATGGATGATCAAATATTTGGTAATGAATATATATATGAGCAGTTGTATCATTTTGGAGAAGTGAATGTGTGATATGCAAAGTATATTAGTGTGTGGTGTGAAATTCAGAAGGATAATGGTGCGAATTTATCTATGTATGGTTTTATGATGCAAATTGCAGAGCAGAGTAGAGCGAAGTGCAGAATCAGATAGAAGGTCCAAAATCTAATCTATGAGCCTAATAGGAACTATAACCTAGAATAAGTAGATGATATTACTTTAGTTCAAACCTTTAGATGGTTTTAATTTGAACATTTTGTAAGGCAGCGAGCCTTTCTATTTTGAGCAATGATCCTGAATGCAAGTGCGTTCCTATTTTGTAAAACTTATATTTGAGTACTCAAATTATGGATTGACCTCCACCGTGGTTTTTCCCCTAATAGGGTTTCCATGTAAAAATCCTTGTGTTATGGTGTTGTGGATGATTACTTTGTGTGTTTCCATCTTTCCTTTGGTTTAATGTTGAAATAGTTTAAATATCAGATTTAGAAAGGTTAGATTTATAGAACACTGATTCACCCCCCTCTCAGTGTTCCCTTGATTCCAATAAAATGTACCAAATCACTTGATAAATGCACCAATCTAGAGAAATAATGTGCCGATCTAACTTGCAACTTATCAAAACATGAAAAACTTATAAAAAAACGTTAAAACTTAGGGACTTGAGTGTCCCACAAGGTGTGCCAAAATGTATGACCTAGAAAATGACTATGAAATTTAATAATCAAATAGAAAATGATACAATTCACAATCAATTCACAAATCACACCAATAGAGAATTAAGACAAATTTCAATCACAATAAAATGTAACAAAACTGCACACAACTACCTTAGCTTAGCTCCATTGTTCTCATCTTTGCACCTTGGAGAAAAGTGTACAGACAATTTCTCTCATATTTAATAACACAAAGCATTGGTAATATGTATATAGTTTCTTCACAATGATGAGAGAGGAATAAATGATAGAAGGGTTAAATTTATAGATTTTTAGTGATACCGATCAATGGTCAAGATCACATGAGAGACTGAATGAATCAATGGTTCAGAATTGATGAGAGAAATTGATTAGGAGTTAATTGATCTTGTGATTGTAGTTAACTATTTGTATGGGCCAGTTAAAATAATTTATTGAAGAGATGAGTGTGACTGAGGGTTAGTATAAAAAAATGATTTCTCAGTGAACTCGAAGTCAGTGGGAGTTGACTAGTGAGGTGGAAATGCATGAGTAATAAATAAATAAATAAATTATTAATTATATGTGCAAAGGGGAACAAATAAAATAATAATTTTAAAAAAAAATTATTTAATTTGAGAAGTGGTAAATGAGAAATTAATTAATTAATTAAATAATAATTAAGTGTTTCATTAATCTAGGAAAGAGGAATAATTAGTAAATCAATTAAATAATGTTAATTGTTTAATCAATATAGAGGAAAAGTGATGAAATAGATAATTTAATTAAATAGTAAAATTATTCAATTAAATGCAAAAGATAGATTGATGGTACCTAATGATGGAAAATGATGATGTTTTGGTAGAATATCATAGTCATCTTGTAGGTCATACAATATGATTCCAACCCAATCATTTCTTGTCATGCATTCAGTTTTTAGCCCCCCCCCCCCCACAAACTTTCAAGTTAGTGGGTTTCTTAAATAAGTAAAAAGTAGCAGTGTTGATTGACTTAGGTAGTACTCATAATTTCATCAATACAAAGTTGGAAACTCATCTAAATTATTTTATATATCCATCTCTAGAGTTTTATGTCTTGATTTCAAATGGTGGTACTGTTAGTTATTCTAGAAAATGTAATAGAACTAAATTCATGAGATATTATCACCTTGATAGCCCCATGTATGCTATCTCCATCAGTGCAACAAATCTTATTTTGGGAGTACAATGACTTACTACTTTGGGAACAATTGAGATGAACTTCCAAGAACTATTCATAAGATTTCAATTAGAAGGAAATAAATTCAAGCTAAGAGGGTTGAAGGAAAAGTCCTCATAAATGGTAAGCTCTCATTAAATGCATAAGTTCCTTAAGAAATGAGTTGATGGATTTGTGCCCTAATTATGTTCATTAGAAGTCTATCAATCTAATGCTCCCACCCATCCATATTTACAATAAATCATTAATCGTCACTTAGTTAGTTTGTATATAATAACAAGCTCTATACAGTTGAAGGGGATCCATATTTAGAAAGTTGCTTATAAGTAGAATCCAATGGTTGTTAGAAATATTCCTAAAGAACTTCCTCCTAAGAGAGATCATGATCATGTCATACAACTATTTCTAGGGAGCCAACCGCCCAAAATTAAGCTTTGCAGGTACCCATAAATACAAGAAAGTGAGATTGAAAAGATTGTGGAGATGTTAGAGGTAGGAATTATCAAGCATAGCCAAAATTCTTACCCCTCACTCATGGTAATGGTGCATAAAAAGGATGAAACTTGGTTCATGTGTCTAGACTATAGAGTGCTCAACATGTACACCATCAAAGACAAGTTTCCTATTCTAGCCATTGATGATTTTCTAGATGAATTGAATGGAGCTATGTATTTTACAAATTTAGATATTAGATTAGGTTATCACTAAATTTGAATTAAGGAAGAAGATATTTCAAAGACATAATTTAGGAATCATGAGGGTCATTATAATTTTTTGGTGATTCCATTTGGTATTACCAATGCAGCATCTACATTTCAAAGTTTGATGAACTCCGTCTTTAATAAATTCTTGAAGAATTTTGTATTAGTGTTCTTTGATGATATATTCATTAATATCAAGATATGGGAAGAGCACTTGCAACATGTAGATCAAGCATTACACATTTTTGAAGATCCTCAACTCTATGCTAAGTCATCCAAGTGTTCTTTTGGTCTCAATGAGGTGGAGTACTTGGGACACATAGTTTCGCATGGAATAAAGGTGGATCTTATCAAAATTAAGGCTTTCATGGAATGGCCTATTCCAAAAACCATTAATAAATTGATGGGTTTTTTGGGATTCACATGATACTATAGAATATTTATGAAGAATTATGGTCATAGATCAAAACTCCTCACAACTTTATTGAAGAAGGATTATTTTCATTGCAACGAGTCTGCTAATGCAATATTTGAGAGATTGAGGAAGGCTATGTGTAAAACTCCAGTGCTTGCCACTCTAGACTTCACTAGGGATTTTATTATGGAATGTGATGCTTCAAGAAATGGTATAGGAGCCATTCTGATGCAAGAGGATTGACCATTTGATTTTGAGAGTCATAAATTAAATGGTAAGAATCAACTCAAACTTATTTATGAGAAGGAAATGCTAGTTATTGTTAATGCAATATAAAAATGGTGGCCTTATTTAATGGGTAGACACTTCAAGGTTAAGAAAAATCATGATAGCCTAAAATATTTTTTGGAACAAATATTATCTTTTGAAGAGAAAAAATAATGGGCCACTAAGATGTTGGGATATGACTTTGAGATTGTATATAAGAAAGGGAAGGAAAATGTTGTGGATGATGCACTTTCTAGGAGGGATGAAAAAAATAGAGTTTTATTATGTGTCATTTCAATATTATAAGCAGATTGAGTGGTAGAAGCCAAAGCTAAATGGTAGAATGATGTTGCCATAAGCAGTCTCATTCAATAGTTATAGAGTGATCCCAATAGTTTAGATAAGTTTTGTTGGAAGGGATATACTATGTGGTATAAAGAGTGATTGTATCTATGAAATAATTTCACTCTTACACACAAGATTCTCATATAACCTCATGAATCTCTAGTTCGTAATCATTTAAGATTTTTGAAGACATATCATTGTTGTGCCTTCTACACACATGCCTCATTCGGACTAGGGACCCTATTGGTGCTCAAAATTGAACCAGACATGGGAATCCTATAGACTAGCCATTTTCTAATGATCAGATTCAATGGGGGATTTGGCCAACTGACAGCAAATGGAATTAACACTAATTTCCCCTACAATTCAAGCTTTGTAAGACCTAGCGGGTGACCCTTTAGCAATACCTAAGGATTTAGACACACAATTAACATGATATTACTTAACAGATGATGCTCTCATAGAAGTATGCTAAGAAATGTAAAATATCACTCAAGATTGGCTAAAAAATTAAGTGAATTTCACTAACCAGTATGGAGAAAAAATCCAACACATAACCTAGAATACAAAACTAAAATGATTTAAGATTTAAAGAATTGGACCAAACTGAAAACAAAAGATGCATGAAAATTGACGAGTGCCAATAAATGGGCTATGGAGTCATATAACTAGCACTTCATCCTAGAATGTTGAACATGTTTTGAAGATCTTTGTAATTATTATCAAATTATGACAACAAGACGACTGAAGATTTATTTGGTAATCATTCTTCACAAATCCACCTGAAACACAACACTCCTATCACATTTGTTGAAGCAATTACACTACTCTCTGAATAATAGGCAATAATAAGTTTAGCTTGTGATTCATTAAAGCAATTAAATTATTCAATGAACGGAAGGCAACAAAAAATGTAACTCAAATGCAACAAATGCGCATGAAAAGACTCAGAAATTTTTATTATTGAATCCAAAAGAGAATTACATTCTATCTATGGAGATAGTTATCAGATAAAATCAACATAGAAGCATAATTCAAAACATAGACACTTTTAGATTAGATGACTAATAGTCGTATTTCCCCTAGCTTTATAGTCTACCCAGAGCTTCTGCCTGACTTGTAGAGATTTTTGAATTTGGAACCCTTTACAAATGAGAGAAGAAGAGAATAAAAATAAAATAAAAGATCTGGGTAGATTGTAAAGCTAGGGGAAATATGATTGTTAGTCATCTAATCTAAAAGTGTCTATGTTTTGAATTGTGCTTCTATGTTGATTTTATCTTATAACTATCTCCATAGCTGGAATGTAATGCTATTTTGGATTAAATAATAAATTTGTCTGAGTCTTTTCATGCATATTTGTTTCATTTGAGTTACATTTGTTGTTTCCTTTTGTTCATTGAATAATGTAATTGCTTTAATGAATCACAAGCTGAACTTATTATTGCCTATTATTCAGGGAGTAGTGTAATTGCTTCAACAAATGTGATAGGAGTGTTGTCTTTTAGGTGGATTTTTGAAGAATGATAACCAGATAAAGATTTAGAGGTCTTAATGTCATAATTTGATAAAAAATCCAAAGATCTTCAAAACATGTTCAACATTCTAGGATGAAGTGCTAGTTATATGACTCCATAGCCCATTTATTGGCATTGGTCAATTAAATGCATTTGTTGTTTTCAATTTGGTCCCAATTCTTTAAATCTTAAATCATTTTAGTTTTGTATTTTGGGTTATGTGTTGGATTTGTTCTCCATGTTGGTTAGTGAAATTCACTTAATGTTTTAGCCAATCTTGAGTGATATTTTACGTTTCTCAGCATAATTCTGTGAGAGCATCATCTGTTAAGTAATATCATGTTAATTGTGTGTCTAAATCCTTAGGTATTGCTAAAGGGTCACCCCCTAGGTCTTACAGAGCCTGAAGTGCAAGGGAATTGAGTGTTAATTCCATTTGCTGTCAGTTGGCCAAATCCCCCATTGAATCTGATCATTAGAAAATGGCTAGTCTATAGGATTCATTGGCCTGGTTCGATTTGGAGCACCAAAAAAATGGTGACTCCACTAGGGAGGATTCTGAATCTCCAAATGCAGATGGTTATTTCATAGATTATATTATTATTTTTCATTCTGAATCTAGTTCAAATATTGAAGGATTTCAAGCCTAGAGAAAGATTTGTTGTAGTGAATCTGAAGATTTCATGATTGTGGTGCTCTGCTGGTGGAAGGAACTCAGAAAGAAATATACATGTGAAATAAATTCATACTGCTTGAAGTTCAATCCTCTATGAAGAGAGATGGTGACTCTGTCAGAAGAACCTGTTGAATATTTGAAGAAAAGTTCTAGATCTACACTATTTCTAGTTAGGAAGACAATTTGTAGTAGTTGCAACATTTCTAGGTATTCTTCATTCATGGTTTTCCCGAAATTGTATATGAAAGCCATATTTAAACATTTTAGGAGATCATAAATGGTTCCTTATTAGATGAATTTGCATCAAGAAAGGGAGCAATAGTAGTAGTTATTTTCGTACTTCTAAAATGTAGTGTGTAATATGATTTGAGAAGTATGTTTATTTTGAATTATGCCTCTGAGAAAGCTTAAGGCATAAATATTCAATCAATGTTTTAGAATCATGGTTGAATTATTAAATGATGTAATTGATAACCATGTATGAAGTCGACAATGATTGAATCTGTATACAAGAGGGTTTCCCTGTGAAATGGAAAATAAAAATATGCAAGGCAAACAAATTGTCCCAATCCCTCAAAGGGATTTTTCCATTGAAAGGTATATTCCATTGGTTTCTAGTGGTATTAGAGGTTTCCCAAACCTGATCCCTAAAAATGTTAGGAAGTATTTTCCCAAATTCACAGGGCAAAGTTTAGAATCAACCTCTAAGAATTTGCAAACATTCATGGATGTGATGGTGGATTATGAGGTAAATCATGAGGATGTTGTTATGAAATTGTTTGTTCAATCCCTGAAGGATGATGCCAGAGATTGTTCCATATTTAATGTCATGTTCTATAGCTTCATGGGGTCAATTTATGACAGCCTTTCTTGAGCAATTTTGTGAAAGGGTAAATCCAAGTGTGGTGAGGTAAAACTTTATGGAGATCCATATAAGTGAAGATGAGTTGGTCCCTATTTTCAATCTTCGATTTGCAAAGGAAATAAGAGAGATCCTAGAGAACATAAGGCCAAATGATGTTGAATTCTTGGTCCTATATTAAGGAGCATTTGACAGTAAGATGGGATTCTTGTTGAGAGATAAAGAGCCTGCAAAATTACTTCAGGCATATCAAACTTCCATGGATATTGAGAACAATTTGAAATACTCTATGATGAAAGGGTATCTAGCTACAAGCATTGATTATCCCAACACAACTCATGCAAATAGAATTCAAGGATCAGATAATGGAAATGCTTGTCAAGATGACAATGCTTTTGCTGTTTTAATTTCTCCATCATCACAGTATGAAGATCTTAGTGAGCTTCAAGTTGAACATCAACAAAAATTGAGCACTGTTGATCAAAAGTATTTTGTACAAGAATTGTATGAAATGAAGGAGACAAAATGAGATCTATGGTGGAGAAACAAGAATAGAATCCAGCCAAATCATGGCCATTACCTACCAGTTCGCCCAAATAAGGTGCACAATCTTTAAAACCTGCGAGATGGCAGAATTGTGACACGTGGCAAGTGGGCCCGGAGTGGTCTCCGTTGAATGCATGGGTGAGGATATATTAAAGAGGTCCAATATTTTAAATGTTCAAAAATATCATTTTCTTTTATAAAAGAAAAATTAAATTTTTCCCGTGAAAAGATTTTGAAAGTTTTAAAAGTTGAGGCCCGATTAAAGTGAGAAATACTTCAAAATAAAGTGCTCGGTATAGTGAAATATTCTGGGTGAAATACTTTAAGAGGTGAAAAGTAAAGCACAGATGGAGTGAATATTTAAATGGCACGTGAAGTAATGTGAAACATTCTCTTTGTTGGGCAATAAAATGTAATAAGCAACTACAACAAGTAAAGAGCAGGAAAATGAGTTTTCATGGGAGTAGATGTATTTTTCACACAATAGGTACAATGGAGAATATCCTTACATGGGAAGGTTTTATGTTACTCAACAACTTGGTGCAAAGGCATTTTGGAGGCAAAATTGGTTGCAGAGGGAGAGGAGATTCTTTTCAGTTTGATGATCAATGGTGAAGAGATTTCCAGATGGCATCTTCGGATTAGCTTTAGGGCTTATTTTGGATCCTTCTCTTCTTCTCTCAATTGTAAGGGGTTCTGAGGTTAAGTCCTAGAAAAAAACTTTGTATGGGGCTAGGTATATAGAGAAATGTTGAAATTCTGAGTCATAATTTGTAAATTTTGATTTTATCAACAAATATCAGCTATTTTGTGCAGATAACTCATGAATTCCTTCCAAGTGTTTCCACATTCATTAATGTCTTCAAATTGTCTCCAGATCTATATATTTTTAGTCATTTAAATTCAATACTACCAAGTACCTTTGAGTTTGGCATCTCAATTTCATGAGATTGCTTTATCTGTTTATGAGTCTGTTTCAATGAAATGGTTAAATGTTGTGAGTAGATAATTATGATTGAAGTGTGTAGGTTGGATTTGATAAGCATAATTTGATGAATAACAAGAGAGGATATGTTGGTGTAAAAATTAGCAATTTAAATCCATTGGTTGATGCCCATTTGCTGATGAAATTTTCTTTATGAATTTGACTCCATGGCCCAAAATTTGGCACTGGTCTATTATTTAGTTTTATGCTTCTCATAAACATTTTATAAATTCAAAATCATTCTTAATCTTGTTGTTTGGTTTGTTGTATGTCTTGCTTCCCAATAGCTAAGAGAGTTTTGAGTTACCAAGAACTTAGTCAGATTTGAGGTTATTAATTCTCTCCTTAGTGTATTTTCATTGGGAATTATCTGCTATAAAAAGCAATGTCAGTGTGTATGGTTGAATTAAGTTTTAGAAATTGTGTAGGTTGACCCACCATGGTCCTATAGAGCCAGAAGTGTAGAAGATCTCAGTCTTTGATTGAATCTTGTCAGTTGGCCAAATCCCCTTCTGAATCTAAGTATAAGACATTAGCTAAGTCTTTAGGATTCATTGGTCTAGTTCGATTTGGAGCACCAACAGACCCCCTCTTTTTGTTTTGCTTTCGCTAGGTCGGTTCACGTTTGCCTCAATTTTTGTGCCCCTATTTTTGAGCTTAGGATGGTCATATGCCTTAAAATTTTGCAAATTCATCTTGAACTGGTCACCCACCCAAGTTTCAGGAAGTTTCAAGCTTTTCCAAAAAAATTCTTGCGGGTTTTCACCGTTGGGAAATTTTGTGTCCGCTTCACCATTGTTTAACTACATTCCTTTTGCAACTTCCCACAATGGAATCCCCACATGTTTCTCCCACAATCAAGTTCTCTACATTGACATTGACCAAACGTCCTCCAACCATCGAGTTTCTGCCTTCTCAGCTACCCCGTGTATGATGGGAGCCTGTCATTAATGGATGTATTTATGGTGAATTGGTATATATAAACCCGTGGTCCACCTATCATTTTCACCAAATATTTTTGAATTTGGAAGGCTAGAGGGGCAATCACACACGTAGGGAGAATTCAAAAACTTAAGATAACATTGCTTTCTCCATTCACGACTGGTAGGTATGCATCCATGCTTTCACCCACTACTATGCATCTAGATTTGATAGGAGGGTATGTGTTAAGGGTTTTTTGGGCCATTCAAAACTTAAACTCAGATAAACCCTAGCTTGGTGTGGCATTGGGTTGTGTTTTAAATCATTAAAAACTCTTGATGCAGGTTTCCAATTTGGGAGACCTGTCCCTGAAATGCCACTTAAAACAAAAAAAGAAGTCGCCACCCTCACCCCACCAACCTTCACACTTGAACCTTCAAGCCATAAAAAGATGAATAAATGGCCAGTGCACATTTTGGACTCTGTAAAGTCCCGCGTGCAAGGGTTCATCGGCTTCTTGCCCTTCGGGTTCCATATGACCTCCCATTTCTTTTCAAGTAACATGTTTAAAATCACTTAGTTTCGAAGACCTTGAAAATTCCATTATGTGGGGATATGTTGTCAAGACTCCACCTCACCTACACCATCCCTAATGGATAACCCCATGTAGCTCTCCACCTAGCGGGTTCCACCCCCCCCGCTGCCTTATACCAAACACATCATTGAATGAACCAAGTCTTAGGACTTTGCGGGGACTACTAAGTGAGATTTTGGGTGCATGTATCTACCTCGCCATCACTATTTTAAATAGAAAAATATTTGTGATGTTTCTCCTTACACTCTCCGCACCATCCTTCCCTGCAAGTGTTAAATAAGAAAATATTAAAAATTTCTAAGTCACAGACACATTTTGGGTCCGTTCTTGTGGACCGCTCTCAGCGAAAATCCTTCATCCTTTGGACATATCAAATGGTAAAACCCCTATGGCCTCCTTCTATGTGGATCTCGTACCTAGAATTTCCATCAACATGTCAAGCAAGTGATCAAGAAGTTGGCCAAGTCTCATCCCTTTGCGGAACGCCGTCCGTGGAATGTCACCCACTCTAATTCATAGTCTAATGGTGAACACCTAATGGAGGCCCACCTTGCAACTTCCACATGCCCCATCTCCGCAACACACAAGATGATAGCATTTTCAAGTGGGGCATCTAGACATAATTTTCTTCACTGACTAAAAGGGACTTTAAACAAAATTGACTAAGAAAAGAACCATTATGGGTCTTGCTATGAGGAACTCTGCTTGTGGAATGCCACCCACCTTAGGCCGTTTATTATGGTGGGACTCAAACGACAATCCCACTCATGAATTCCACATCTTGATTCTCTGTAGAGGCCTAAAAGATTGATTTAACAATGGGGAACGACTCCAAAATGTTCTAAATCATATTTATGCATGTGCCTAATGATTTTGCACTAGACTTTCCCAATGCTTGAGCCTTGCAAAAATTCCTTATCAGAACCCTATCTATGGAGCTCCATCCTCCTAGAGTCGTTCCCTACAAAATTCACCCTAACAACTTCCACTAGGCAGAAACCCGCATCTCCAAACCTGTAACTTGCAAAATGGACAAATGAACTCAAAGTGATAAAATTTGATGAATGTAAAGATATTTTAAGGGTATGTGGATACATATAATGAAATTTTGGCTTGATTTAATTAACGTTTTTCCCTCTTGGTTTCTTAAGGCACTTACTACACATTTTGTGTGTAGGATTTATGGAATCATCAGGGAAGCCGATGGAGAATACCAACAAAGGCAAGAAGATTGCAAAGACTCCGAGGCGGAAAGAAGAGAAAGTGGAAATGAAATAAAAATTCCACAGGGCCGAGTGTACCTCAAAGATCATGTCCAATTTGGACAAAGTGACTGACACAAATTTGGGACACGTCAGCATTGATGAGTTCAGGCAATGGGTCCTGGTTAACCCCAAAACCAAGGAAGCTTTGAGAATTAAGCAAAGTGGAATTGCAAAGGCAACAGGTTTTCCTGTTATCCTAGTCACTTTGGAGTTGGTTTTCATGTGTCGAGAGTGTTACCATGCAAAAAATAGGAGAGTAATCACTGCAGATGGGAGAGTATAGGTTGAACTCACTCATGTCCATTGGAAAAACATTTGGCATATTATTATTTGATAAAATGGAAGAAATCAATAAGGAGTTTTCTCTGAATGTTTGGAAGGTGAACCCCACATGGTGCAAAAGGAAAATTAACCAGACATGGCTACACAACAAGAGGGGCAATGCTAAAAAGGTGCCCCAGACATTATACAAAAGTGACTTTGTAGAGGAATTCAATAACCTAGTAATGCTTCTAAGAAGATTAATGGGCCTCCAACTTTCTCACTCTTTGAGGAGTGGATGTTTTATTTTGTAGAAGAGATCCTTTGAGGAGAGGCCAAGTTTCACTAGGCCAAGATTATTAGTGAGAATTTACATAACTAATTTATTGTGGTAAAGAAAACTTCAGAGTTCTACATGATCTCCTATTTGGTATACCTTTTGGTAGTGAAGTTTCCTTATAAAGGATTATACTGTGTTAGTACCTTGGAAATGAATATAGGGAAAAATCGAGTGTATGACTGTTATCCACAACTCCAGTATAGGAATTTCAAGAAGGATTACATGAGGGTTAATGATGCTTTCATCAGGCACATCATTTGGACCCTAGCATGAGATTATCATAGAAGAATGTCTCACAACACAAAAGCATTGGTAAAAGGCTTCGGGTAATTGTTCATTCAGCTCCCCCAGTTTACATACATAACAGCTGAGAAATTCTCAGGATTTCTCTACCAACTGCCCCACTACCCCAATGATAGAATCATATAATTGGAGCTCACCTAGTAGTTGCAAACTACCCACACTTTATTAAATAATATGCACTATGTTGGGGTCCCACTATGTTTGGCCAAGGGACCTATTCATGCCCTACTTCCCCTTGCACGGAGTATTCAAAGAAAGAGCTTGTGGAGTACAACCCTGAGCTGCATATAGAGAGAAGAGGCTTAGATCCTCTAGGAAAATTAAAGAAGTAGGTTGGAAGGCACTATGCCCACAAACCCCACATTGAAGACTTATGGGCTAATTGCGATGATGACCGCAAGGTCTGAAGGAGGCATTACATGAGGATGAGTGCAAAATTTATGAAGTCCATCAATCTGTGTCTAGTCCCCGTTCAAAATATCAAAGATGAAAATGTTATCAATGAAATATATAATGCTATGATCAATGTGCCATTGCCTATTATTTATTGGGATGATCTGGAGGTTACAGATTTAAATTTTGATACCTGCCCAGTGGAGAAATTGACCAAGAAGTGGCTAGATGAACAAGTAACCTAACTACATGAACAAGGCATAGAGCTAATCTATGGGGAGCTTGAAGATGAAATGGAAAGTGAAAAGGATAGTGGTGCCACTATGGGATCTGTAGGAGAGGCTCCTAAGTCTCTGCCCATTACAAGATCCAGGAAAATAAAAGACACATTCGAGCAACAACCAAAGAAAAAGTATACACTAGGAAAGCTACTGAAGGACAAAGACCACCAAATAAACCAAAGAGGATGGGAACCTTTATTTTTGGTATGCCTGATATACAAAAAGAAAGGCCTCCGCTCTAGGAAGAGGAGGAAGCCAAGTAACCAAAATCACCACCACCCACCACCTTTACGCTCTCGTCCATTGCAGCTATTGCACCATCCCCTTCCACTCCTCAATCACTGATTGTATCATCTCCGCCTGAGGTGGAAATTTTTTTCCACCTCACCTTTGCTTCCCCAACCGCTCTGTTGGTTGTGCTTGATTCTTCTTCTTCCATCACTTCCCCACTATCATCTTCTTCACTTTCACCCATGTTTTCGACTCTTTCCACTCTACCTTCTTCTCTTCCCACAACCTCTATGGCACCCCTAACCTTTCTTGGCACCTTTCCCTCATATTTGAAAAATTTACCACCTTAGTTCTCTAAGGTCATTGTAAATCCTCAAGTGAAAATGATTATGGACCAAATTGTTGCTGCCTTACCTCTCCCTCCACCTCCTACCTAGACACCTAAAATGGAGGCTACAATGAAAATTTTTGAGGAGATGGAGAGGCTAAGAATGAAGCATCCCAAAGAGGTAGCAATGGATATGATTGAGGAACTTGAGAACTCAGATCTTGAGTACTACTTCGAGTATGTGGAAAAGGGCTTAAGAATTGATTTGGATGAGGTGGCCTCTAATGAGGAAGGGCAACAAACACCTGGGGATGAAAATGTGGGCAATTTTGATACTTAATATGATGTTGAAATTGTAGATCAGGAACCTAAAGGAGAGCAACCCAAAGAACATAAAGATAAAGAGGAAAGCCCCAAGGAGCATCGTGTCAAGGAAAGAAGAACTGACATAAAAATTGGTGTAGAGAAAGTTGATGAACCTCTAGGAACTGGTCAAGATGAGGGTCTACAACATGAAGAAGTGACTCTAGAAGGAGAAAAAGATGAAGAAAAGGAAGATACAGATGGAAAGGATTTTGAGCTTGACAAAGATGTTGAGATTGAACATGAAGAGATCAAAGGGGTAGCATAAGAATAGGATGTTGGTGTGAGAAATGAAGAGTCTATTGAGTCTGACAAGGAAAAGACAATACTGCAAAATGAGGAGTAGGACAAAAAAGAGGAAAATGTTAAATATGCTCCCAAGCATTAGGAGGAAGAACCTTTAAAAAATAAAGAGGAAGGGGAAATAATGAATTCAACACTACATCCCTAGACCATCAAATAAATGTCCCTTCATGGCTAGAGTAGCAACTGAAGAGAAAGGATCCTATACTTACAAATCCTAAATCCCATCTAGAGGAAATACTAGCACAAACATAGGTAAAAACTCAAGAAAAGAAGAAGCCAAAGGTCAAGTCATATATCACAATTGATGCTTCAGGTTCTAGAATATTACAAGTGGCAAATCCTGCTATAGGAAAAGATGCAAACACTCTCCAGGGAAAGGATTATCAAGCAACCACTATCAACTTGGGCCTAGCCTCTCAAACTCAAAAGATCAATGAAATTAAAGGGTTCATATCCACCATCATCCAACAAATGAATAAAGACCAATAAACAAAGGAGGACCTAAAAGCACAAGTGATAGAGTTGACTACTTTTATACAACAATGGACAACATCTGGAGAAGAAGCTCCAATGGTATTGTCGGTGCCTGTATATTGACTAAGGAAGAGGTTAATAAAATGGAGAAGATGAAGAATTCGAACAAGTCCACCTCGGCTTGGCTCAAAAGAGTTATTAACATAGGTGACAAAGGCATTCACTGTGTGGCTAAAATGAATAATGATTATCACGTCCTGAAAAAGGAAGTCAAATGAGAGATTGGGGTGTGCAAAGAATTTCTCGAGCTCTATAGGATCACACACTCAAACCTGGAGAGAATTCTCAAGCTCTCCCCTATGGTCTGGGAAAAAGAATTGTCCCTGCCAAAAGAAGACCATTGGCTACCCAAAGCAATATGGCTGCTTAATTGTGAATAAAGGAAAGGAGTTCTAGAAATATCCTTGATGGAATTAGAGGCCAATCATGAGAAAATTGTTGATCACTGAGCTAAGTGCAATGAATTCCTAAAAGTGATGACAAGATATGAGATTCCAGTGTTTGAATTAGATTGAGAGGCTATAAAGTACAAGTTCCACAAGACAATGGAGCAAGGAGCCGCTGACACTCTATCAACAAAATTCATGGATTTTGTTGTGCGTGCCTTCTAGAGTCAGAGAAAATGGTCAACATAGGATAACCGTGTATAAAGCATTGGGATCAAATGGTGGAAGGATTCAAGAGAGTTGCCTTCCAGATCTTGAAATCCAACTTCTCCAAAGAAAAGAATCTCTTAGCTACCATTGGAAATTTTTTTGAATATGCCTTACTACAAAAGGAAGTTGGAAATCCTATAATAGATGATGAATTTTTAAATAAGTAGCTACATGACAAAATAGGCTACAAGAAAAAATAGGGAAAAGAAAAAATGGTCTATTTTATATTGTAAATTTTGTACTCTTATTGGGTGATTTGAAAGCACTAAACCAAAATGAATCTGAGCCATTCATTGTAAAGTAATCTTGACCATTCATTCTACTTTTTGAAAACTATAAATAGGGGCATCCTCTCATTTTCAAAGAGAGAGGAGAGTTGTTGTGTAAATGCATTCTACTACAATATATGAGAAATGCATTGAAGTTGATGGTTTCTTATGTATTATTCATAATTTATGCATGGTTCAATCTCCATGTTTATTTCAAGAATTGTTCATTTCTATTTAAGTTCATTTTCTGCTTGTAGTTCATGTTCAACTTTAATGGTGGATGTATGTTGCAATATTTGATGCACTTTCAACTCATACTTTTTGCAACTTGTTGATGATTTTTTTTTGTGTAAAGCTAGTCCGAGCTAATTAATTTACAACACTTAACTTCGACTGTGTATATGCATGCTTTAAGTATTCATGTTGTAGTCTGAAAATCTTAACTAAGCCTTAGAAGATTGCACTAGTTTTGTGACACTGTTGGCTATCCTTAGTTAAGGAAAACTCAGTTTGGGAAGTCTGTCTGCTGCAATTTCAGCCATGGTTATTGTTGATCATAGTTTTAATATTTAGGAGAACTTATAAACCCTTTACTTTTTTGTATTTTCTTTAATATCTAAATCAAACATAAGTTATCAACATCACTACATAGCAAAATATGATGATTATTACAAGTTCAGATTGTTGTCATAAAATTACATCACTATTCATCCATTTCCAGAATTCTAAAACTTCATCACAAACCCATGATACTTCCAAGCTTTATGAACCATAAAGGCCCCTTGTGATTACTATCTAATCACATCAACACTGAGCTATTTTTGCAAAGTCATGACCTGACATCCGAGAGACCTTGGAGTGATTTTTTGAAACTCAGTTATAAATTTTCACCTTTCAAGAGGGATAGAACATTTATGTTATGTTTGCACCCATTGTCCAAATCAATTATTTATTCATATTCCTTTAGTTACTGTACCATCTACATCAAATTCTATTTATATTAAATTCTAATGAGTGTGGTCAACTTTTCCAAAGTGTCGTTATTGAAAAATTCTCTATCTATTTTTGCCTCTAATTAGGGATTTTTGAAACTTCTAGTAGAATCCCTCAAGTCACACTCTATTAAGGATTAAACCTATCCTTTTATATCCTTTGTTTTACCTCTCCTATCTCTCTCAAATATATCTCAACCTTCTTTCCTCCATGTTTATTTCAATTGTCATTTTGACCTCTTTAATGGTTTCCCTTAATATTTTGCTATCTCCTTTTGCCATGGGTATTTTTATTTGGTGTTACATTAATCCTCTTATCCATCCCTAATTTCTAAACATAGACCAAACTTAGTGAGTGCATCTTTTCGGATCCTCCCCAATTCCATTTTCACCCCTAGGTTCCTAACTCCTCACCAAGGGTTAACACCTGCATATTCTATGACACAATATCAAAATTTATTTATTTATGTATATAAATTCTACTTTAAAATTTCACCACTACAAAATTCCTGGAGGTTTGATCTTCCCTGACCACTAACCATTGTAGCCCTAGCAACAAAACTAAATATTAACAAGAAATAATAGACTAGATATATGAGCTATTTCTATGTTAGTGTTGCATTTCACCTTAGTGTAATAGATGAGGAAAATGATCAAAACACATGTAATAGATTAAAAATTAGTGAAATAGATTCCAACATGCATTATAAAAATAAACATTCACACATGCATCCTTCATACATATAATAGAATCCAACAACATTCACATATTCATTATAGAATTATTCATTACATATTCATCTCAACAATGATATATCATATATATTATAATATTTCATGCTCTTATCTCTCTCTAGCTTGCATATATTACTTGACATCACTCTTATCCCATACACTTCTATCTTATCTTATCTCTCTTTGATCACATATATTTCATATTATGTATTTTATTCTTATGTGGTAGACATATGTTCATAAATACGCATAGGGACATGTTCCTCTTTATTTTCCTTCATCGATATACCTCTTTATGTTGAAAACCTAGAATATTGAGAGGAGGGTGAATCAATATTCACTGAAACTCATTAACTTTGTCAATTCAAACATCCATTCAAAGAATCATACTTAACTTGCAGTAAATGAAAGGAAAATATAAAGCATGCATCACATCAAAGAACACAAGAACACTAGATTTACATGGAAAACCCTTGAAAGGGAAAAACCAAAATGAGGATTAGCTAATAATATATTATAACTAGTTACAATGCTAATATAGAAGGGTGGACACGCTATCTAGAAAAGAGAATGGCTCACTACCAAAGGGCTCACTGCACAAAATAGAAAGTGATAGAAGAAAGGGTGGCTCACTTTCAATGATGAACTTCTAAAAATGCATCCGACATATGTTGAAGATATAGTTCCACTGAAGCTCAAAAAACTAACTTAACACACTTCATACTTCACCACAACTAAAATTCACACTTCTTTCTACACCACATCTCACACACACACTATTTCCTCATACCGCACAACCAAGCAAGGAATTAACCTTGTATATATATTATAACTAACAAAAACATCAATTAGGTTGGCCTAATTAGATGTATTGTGCATCCTCATAACCTGTCGACCCAAAACACAAACACATACACCTTGTGAGAAGAAATAAGATGTGTACACCATAAAAATATGTTAGAATGATCTATAATCACTCCCATGATTCAGCGTTATACACAATTTAACTATGTATGACCCCAAAACCTTCAGGTCGGCACTATTGGTGAAGCAACAATAAAATAAACCAATTGTTCACTCACAACTTGACATGTGGACCACAAAATCACTTGCCACTTGGGGCATACACACTTTTTCCATCCATAAACACTTTATCAAGACCACATAGCTAAATATTCATCCATGTTGGAATGCAGAGCATTCCAACATACACTTTGTAACTGCAACTCTATCATTTCTAAAACCGATACTCTGTCAACATTATCTTTGACTATGGAAGATATACAAGTTTGAATATTTGTATTTAGACACCTTCAACATGCACCAACATTACCTCAAAACCACGTGACCAGATTCTTAATAGAAAAGCAATATGAACTACAAAAATTGTTCACTAAACATTGAAAACTGTACGCTGGAACTTAGGAAAATCTAAAAAAAATAGGTCTTCTCCGGACCAACACTACTATATCTCTATAATGGGTTACCATCAATGACAACACCATACACTTTCATGCTCATCAATCTTCAAAAATCTCCCCACAACATACATCAACATCATCTATACATCATCATGCTCATGTTGCCAACATCCCAAGTCTTTAACAATCTCCCCCTTTATCATTGATGGAAACACACTCTCATTTTCCAAAACTACTCAAACTACTCCAAAACTACTCTCCACCTTTAATATTCTTCCCCTTTGACATCAAGGGTAAAGGAATCACTATACATACCTACATACTCCCCCTAAAAAATATATGCATACATGAGAGTAACTCTCCCTTACTACTTCTCTTAAACACAACAAAATTCTCCAACAATCTTTCCTTTAGGATATATTTACATCAAAGTGGTTCCCACTAACAATATTATCCATAAAAAATAACCAAAAAATGTATTGCAACATTATCCACTTCTTTCACATATGTACATTGAAATCAGAAAATTGCATAAAAAAAACATAAATGTACACCTTCAACTATTAGAGGGTAAAATACCCTTGTTAGAAACCTTTAGTTTGGCAAGGTGTGCCTCCGAGTCCTTCATTCCCATCTCCCAATCCTTTTTGGAAAATGTGAGTATACTGCATTGATTCTAAAACTGAATAAGGATATCTTCTACTTCATCAAGAGAACTAGACACCAGATTCTTCTACACCACCTTATTTGCACTAGCAAGCACTTCAGCCAAGGATTTAAGCCTTTCACTCACCAAGTCTTTGAGTTGGCTATAATACATAATGATTTTCTCTTTTTGTTCTTGCAATTGGAAGAACTATCCACACAGGTTCTCAATTGTTGCCCTTGTTGCACCATCTGCATCATTTTCCATATCATATGCATTGGAGGCTTGCGAAATTTGTGACTCAATTGAGTCCATTTGATCTTTTATGCTCCTTGTAAAATTAGACCATTTCACGAAAAGTTGAAACAAAACTTTTGCTTCTTCCAAGAATTTATGTACATATTTTAAGTGTCCTTGCAAGTTTCCATGTGCAAGACTAAATTTATTATAAATATCGGTCAATCTCTTATCATTGATCTTTTTCCCATTTCTTTTCCAATTTCTCTTCCAAACCAACAAAATAATCCTTAAACGAGTCCAACAACAAATTCAAATGTTGTACACTAGAGAGGGAATTATCTATAGTTGCACAGGGAATACCTTCTTGCAGTACCGTAACTGCTTCCTCAATTAATTTTGCACTCTTTAGGTGTTTTCACAGTATTTCCTTCCTTGTGGAGGCATGAAAAGCATCACCAAGTTGTAGCTTGTGTAGGGAGAGATCTTTCTCATATCCACCTATCCTTGCTGCATTGGAATCTATAGGAGCACTGCAGATACCACCGGTTCAAATTGCAACTACATATCTAGTAGATCCTTCAATGAATCTCTAGAGTTTCTAAGGATTCACCAATAGTTTTATCATTTTCGTCTTCCTTCTTCTCACTCTACTCTTTCTCACCACTGCCAGAGCATTCTTCCACATTATTTCCTTCTTGTACAAACTTCTCATTATTCAGAGGAGGTAAATCTTCATCTTTTTTAGCCTCAAACTTCTCTAAGACTTCTTCTTGTTCCTTCTCATTCTCCTTCTCCATATTCGAAGGGGGGAAATTTTATTCTACTTGTGCATCATCCCTCTTCAAGATACTCTACATATCATCATTCTTCTCCTCAACAATATTTTCCACATTTAGAGGGGCATTATTAGTAATCATGTCTTCTTTTGCATTCTCAAGCTCAGGCACATTCTCATGTTGTGCATTTTTAGGCTCATTGATTTTGGAATAGATGTATCATTCTACATTTCATCGTTCAGAGACATTCCTAGTTATTTTGCCAAATCAGAATCAGAGACACAAAATGAGCTAGGCTTGCAAGCTCTATTTCTAATCTCTTTCTTCCTAGCATAATTAAGACATTTTAATTATGTCCTTGGTCCACATTCGACTATTAATTAAATAATTCATGATTATTTAATTAATTCATATCTTTTTTATTCTTCATGATTATTAAATAAATAAATTTTATTTATTTATTTAATTACGTCACTAATTGTCTAATGTCTTTCTATAATTAAATAAATTTCCTAATTTATTTAATTATCCTTGTCCATTATGTCTTCTTGATTATTAAATAAATAACTTTATTTATTTAATATGTCTCTAATTTAAAGTCCTCTTGTAATTAAATAAATTCTTTTATTTATTTAATTATGGCCATCTTCACATTCTCCTCATTTTAAATAAAATTATTTATTTAAAATAAGTCCCACCACCTAAATTAAATAATTTTATTATTTAATTTCTCCTCTTTTATTGTGCTCATTTTAAATAAATCTTATTTATTTAAAATAAGTCCCTCTTTAAAAATCCCTTCTTTTGTAAATAATTTAATTTAAATTATTTATTGTCACATGACCCCACCCTTTTTGAATTAAAATAGTTTTTAATTTAAAAAGTCAACAACCCCTCTTGAATTAAATAATTTTAAATTATTATTTGATTCCCCAACAATTTCGGTTTGTGTGCCTTGTCACATGCATTGTCAACCCTTGATTTGATTTTTCTTAAAATCAATCTTGTCCATTCATTTCATAATGTTGCCCTAACCCTAATTGTGGGTTGTCATATTGAATCTTGTCCATAGATTCTAGGTCATTTATCAGTCTTTAATCTCACCCGTCCATACAAAATTGCATTTTCTATAAAATGTCAATTTTGTCTCATATCTATCACTGGCTATCCATTATTATCTCTTGTCATTTTCACATATTTCATCTCTTACATCTCTTGTCCTTTGCATTTTTAGAATTGTTTGCATTTCATAGCATTATTATTCTCATTTAGCATAGCATAGTTTAGATTTCATTTGATATTTAGAAATGTTAGATGCTTACTAATTGCATTAGGGCATAGTATAGCATATAGTTTATCAAATCCTTCAATGTTTGCTTAGGGCTTGTCATTTCTATTGACTTGCTCTTTGTAAATCTGAGGGCAAGTTATTTATTTCAGCAAATTTAGAAGGTGTAATGGAGGTTAGTCATGGAGGATGAAGACAACCTTTGAGGTTGTTCATCTATTCCAATGCACTCCATTACCATACTTTGGGTTTTCATGTTCTGCATATTACATTGCTAACCATAGAAATTTCCCTTTGTTACATTGGTGAACCCGACCTATTTTGACATATTTTGAAGAATTTTAGAGTTGGATCTTTCTTGTTGCAGGTGTTTTTGGCTTTTTGTTGCAGGTTTTAGCACCATTTTGCAGGTTTTCAAAGATTCAACCATATCTTTCAAACGGCTGCATATTTTCAGACAAATTTTTTTTTGCAGGTTGCAGACATTATCAAGAGCCTCCCGTCCAAAAACCAGATTTTTTCAATCTGTTTTCAATTTTTAATAAATTTTTTGGTTATTTTCATGAAAAATCAATTGTGAGAGCATATTAGCGAATTTTTCGGATTTCTTTACATTTTCGGAAAGCTCATTTAATTTCAATAGGGGTCTGTTTTTTATATTTTTAATTTTCCTGCAAAATAATTCGACAAAAAACAGATCTTTAAAAATTAGGGTTTTGCAAAGATTGACTTATATCTCACACAATTTTGCAGATCTATTCACAAATTTTTTTTTGCAGGTTTGGAATGATGTCAGGCACCTGAAGTAAAAAAATAAAATTTTTTGAAGCTGTTTTCAATTTTTAATAATTTTTTTATGATTTTTCATAAAAAATTAATTTTGGATGCAAAACAGTGAATTATTCAAGTTTCTTTACATTTCTGGAAAGCTCTTTGAATTTCAGTAAAGGTCTATTTTCTGTGTTTTTAATTTTAATGTAAAATGTAGTTCCAAAAATCAGATTTACTTTGACTAGCTAACCCTAGTGATCAATAATAGAAGTATCCTCTCCCCTTGCACACTTGTGTGATCCTGGGTGTAAGAGAAACTGTTATTGACTCTAGGAATTGGGCATGCACTAAGTCAAATAGGGTTAGGGCAACACTTTTTCTCTGTTTAGTAGCTTCAAGATTTTGGGTTACTAATTTTTTGTTTGCAGCTTGTGGCAAGGAGTCTAACATTTTTCTTGTTTATTTCACAAATCTTAGACAAATTTGCATTTTACATTCATGGGTTAAAATGAACATGCATGCATACTCATTGGGCTAAAAAGAACACAACTTGCATTACAACTCATTGGTTTAAAATGAATTTGCATTTTCATAGCATTGGGTTAAAATGAACTCTTAGTTAGCTCACACTACAAACAGTTAAAATGAACCCCATGTTTTGACAAATACTACAAACGGTTAAAATGAACTCCATGTTTTTTTTATGTTTGTCAACACATTTTGATTTGGGCTTAAAATGAACACCATGCGAGTGTGAGTTAGGATATTCATGTTTTCACTTCTTGTTTTTAAACAAGGATCGATTGAACTATGAATATTCTAATTTGCTTTTGTTGAACTTTAGAAAATTGGGCCTGCTTTGGTGGGAAAAAGTACTCACCCCAAAGCGACTCAAACCGGCAACGAAGCTTTTTAGCCAAGCTACTTCCGACCGGTATATAAATGTGAATCTTAAGGGAAAGCCTAAGATTACGAGTGCAGATATGTTATACGGACCAAGTAGTACTCCCCAAAACCCTGTTGAGCTTAACCTCTTCAGGCTGGAGTGCCTCCATAATGGAGCTTAATCTTGGCCCCATGTATAACCACTCGAACGGATGTCCGAATTAAATCCCTTGTTTTAGCAAGCCAAAAACCTTCTATTCTTTGGTACAACAACGGTCGTTGTGATGACACCCGCACCTGCGCAGTTCTTAGTAGAGATGATCAATCTGCCATGGGAGTTTCATGGAGGTTGGAAGCTTGGTTGCCCTGAGAAGTGAGTGCACTGTAAGGGGGAGCCTGTGGGGCCAAGCTTCTGAATTCATCCGCTAAGGATATGCGGTTAGTGGGATCCAAAAGAATATTGTCCTTGCAGCCATAAGATTTTGTAAAATGACTTCTATGTGGTTGATTTTTAACACCATGTGTTTGCCAACTATTTTCAGACAATTCCAACAAATAAACATCAAACTTGCCAAAATCTGAAACAACTTTTCCAAACTAAAACAAATCTTTGCAATCAACCTAAAATTTTGTCAAATCACTTTTTGCAACGAATTTTCCATCATGAACCACATTTGTCAAATCAAGTCCTCAATTTTGCACACTTTGGGATAGGAAAACTTTCCTTTCTTTGTCAAACCTTTGTCTTAAAATACATTGTCATTGGACCAAGTCAAATAAATCAATCCTTAGTCATTGTCCTTTGGTGAGCTGCTTCCAACTCATAAGTCTAGTGTGGAAATCTCACCTTGTCATTTTATCATCTTGTCCTTCAAATCAGTCCTTTGACAATCCAAATCAAGACATTGGTCAAACTTTGAGTGGTTAGAAAACCTTTCCTAAAGATCATTTGGCATAAGGAATCCCCTTTTATCACTTTGCATTGTCACCTTGCATAAAGCATAGTCTCATTTCATCCACCATCATGTCTTCAAATCACTATGACATGCTTGCTAGTCAAATTGAATGTCAATTCAATAGTAAGGGTCAAGCACAACTTGCTAGGGAATTCAAAATACTATACCTTCAATCCAAGTCCAAATTTACAACCCCTAGCCCTCCATCCATCTATCCATCTTGCCAACAATCCATGAGTCCTAGTCCTCTATCCATCTACTATCAAGAGTCCCCTAACACCATCCATGGCACTAAGTCACAACAAACTTCCATTAGTCAAACCCACCCTAACTTTGACAAGGGAAATCAACCATCCATCAATCCAAACCAACTATCCATGTCATATCCTAATCCTCCATCCACATCACATCCTAATCCTTTATCCATGTCATATCCTTGTCATGAAGTCATGTCCTATTCTAATCCTAGTCCTTCATCCCTCAACCAAGTCCAAACTTCCATGTCATATCCTAGTCCAACATGCACCAATCCATTTCAAGACACTCCATTGGGTCATGAAAACACATCTAGTCATGGTCTCCAAAGTCCCATCTCCTTGCATACACTTGAGGATACATGTCAAGAGGCAAGTCCAAAGCACAACGTCATAACATCACCATCATGTCAAGATCAAAGTAGTCCATTCCATGACCCCATATTTACATCCATTCAAGAAGTCCTCCTAGACCATCATGGCATACCAAATACACCTATCCTTGGTCAAGAGTCCATCCAAAACCATTTCATTCAAGATGAACCTATCATTGGTCAAGAGTCCATCCAAAACCATGTCATTCAAGATGAACCTATCCTTGGTCAAGAGTCCATCCAAAACCATGTCATTCAAGACGAACCTATCCTTGGTCAAGACCCTATTTTCGATCATGTCATTTCAACTGAGCCCATATTTGATCAAGACACTACTTTTGAAGAAGTCCAAAATGATCCACTCCTTGACCTATATGCCATTCATGATGACACACTTGAAGATGATTCCATCCAAACTTCAAGTATTGACACTTTCCACAATGAAACACTTGCCTCCATGGAACACATAGATGATCTTCCCCTAGAACAAGAGTCTCCTAGCATGGACATATTTGCAAATGATCAAGCTATAACTGAATTCAGTGGGCTCTATGACAATGACCATGAAGACGGTTTTGACATAGACTTGGAAGCACCAACAGAATCATCAGAATTTGATATGACAGGAAATCAAATCGAAGATGTCAGTCAAAAATCTGTCCAATATGTCAATGAAGCTACAACATCCTATCAATTAGGATCATCTATCTTTGTCAGAGCAGGCTTTCTCACAGATGAGAAGATTTCAAGCAATCATTTCCACAATAAAGATGGGTTAGCATCTTGCTTCCACAATAACAAGTATCCCATCGCCAACAAAATCTGTCAAAACATGCATTATCAAGGCAAAGGATTAGGCCTACATGAACAAGGCATTATTGAACCTATACAAGTTCAAGCAAATTACAGACATCAAGGTCTTGGTTATTCATCAGTCAGAAAATCTAATGATGTTAATGATACCTCCTCGATATTGGGGGCAACTTTATCTAATACAAACATCAAAATGGACGTCATGAGTAGTCCTTGTCATAAGGTTGTTGCCAACACTCCTTCCATCCACACCATACATCGCCATTCCAACAAGAATAAGCCTTCCATTTGGAACCAACAAAAGCAAAATTATTACAAGTCTAAAGTCCAAAATCAAATGTCAAAGGCCATCAAATCAGACAAAAAGTCAAGTGGACGAATGAAGCTAAAATGGATCCCAAAACAAAGTGAGTCAAGTCAAGAAAAGAATAAACCAGGCAACGAAAATATGCCCAATCCAAAAGTCAAGAAAAATGTGGAGCCACAGCATAAGAGGACTCCCACATATAATCAATGTCCACCTCCTTCAAAATGGCCATCAAACAAGACATATAAAAGTGTTGGTTCCAAACGCTATCAAAGATCCAACCTCCATCATCAATTAACCCAAGTTTGGAGAATAAAAACGGCTACATCCAAACATCCCACCAACCCGTCCATGTCCACCATCATCTATCATAATCCTACATCATCCTTAAAGACCAAACGTCCCATGTCACAAATCCATCGCATCTTGGCAGCAACGCTTTATCATAAGGACTCTCATGACACTCTATCACGATGTGCGTATTTTGATAAGGCCAACTCTAGTATCAAAAATGATCACAATGACATCAATCAGCTCTATGCAAGTGCTATCATCCTAACAAGGCAACTACTTCAAAAAGATCATTATTGGCATGTCATGACACCAGTCTCTACATCGGCATCGTCAAAAGCTTCAGCATAGTTAGAGGTCATGTAAAGCATCAAGGCTATTCGGCAAAAATTCAAAAATACAAAAAAATTGACAAAGATAAAAAAGGACAAAAATAATTTCATCCAACGGTGAAAACCTAGCAAACAGGCGCTCTGGATAAGTACCATGATGAAAACCTGGCAAACAGGCATCACGTGTAGAATAAATCATCTATGTGGACCATTACACTTGGGGGCAAGTTGTCTCATCTCCCATGCATTTCCCATGACATTTTCCATTCACCCATCTAAACCTTATCGCGTCCATCCATTTTTCCCACCTACTTTGATCTTGACAAAGACTGGGGCAAAAATACAAATCATGCTTTGGAAATTTTTTTGACATGTCTATCTTTTGGTCATACACTAGTCACAAAGTATCATGTCATTACCTTCATAGCCTCTATTTCACTATGCTACATCATCCTTGGAGACCATATGATAATTCTCCTAGTCCAAGTCATCAGTCTCTCTTGCTTTATACCTATCACCCATCTTGGTTTCCCTTGTCAATGGTTTATAGATCCTCCGTCATCCCATTTAGTCCTCACTTAAGTCATTCAAAATGCAACAATATGGAAAACCTGGCGCATTATCCAAAACATTCCTTGGCTTTGTCCCTAGACCTGCTGCAGACTTTTATACTCTTGTCAAATAATATCATTGTCATCTTCACGTTGTTTCGGGATGTGTCCTTCCCACGTCAAACAACATTTGTCATTTTCAAGTTGTTTCGGGATGTGTCCTTCCCACGTCAAACAACGTTGTCATCGTCATCATCACCTGTCCGTCGGTATTCAGCTTGGCTAGCAGCAAAATCATGGTTGTCCTTGGATTCATGCGCGTCGGCATCATTCACATGCATTTGTCATAATTTTCGTAAAACATCAAAAAAATCATAAAAATCTGAAAAAGTCCTAAAAAAATCCTAAAAATTGTATAAAGTCCTGAAAAAAGACCTAAAAATTGAAAAATGTCCTGAGAAAATACAAAAACATCCAAATCAATGTCAAAATCCCAAAAACAAAGTCAAAGTCAATCTGATCAATTCAATCAATCACATCAGTCAATCTTTTGTCCAAGTCCGAACTACGTTGTCTCTGCGCATTTGCTACGTAGGCAAGATTCATCTTTGAATCCCCGAGACATTAGGTCAGTCCTTTTAGGTTTGTCAAAATAAAATCATAAGTCAAACATGGTTGCGTCAGTCAAATAAAGTGGACATAGTCACACTTGACACAAGACAGTCATTCAAAACGTCACTGTCAAAATTGGTCAAAATTAGACAACATAAGCCACTCAATCATACAGTCAAAATCAGTCAGCTTGCCAAAGCATTAGTCAAAATATCAATCTCGTCACCTTTTTGGTCCTCTTCAAGATGTGTCCTTCTTGGATTTGGACCTCGTCAAAATGTCATTTGCCTTTTCAGGATGTGTCCTTCCTGACCTTAGGCACCGTCAAACCGTCAAACTGTCAAAACTGTCAAACTATCAAAACAATTAATCTTCGGCAAACAAACATTGGCAATACAATTAAATGGCTGTTAATTTTTTGGCTATTTTGTCTTATCTTTTTATTGACTTGTCTTTTGGTCATGTTACTAGCTACCTCAAGGATGTCCCCTGAAGGATTTAGAGGTGCGATGACGTCTCATTGACCTATTTTATTTTTCTTCGACTATTGTCTGTGGATTGTCTTGACAAAAGGACTGGGGCAATTGGGCGTCTAGTATGAGTTAGGACATTCCTTGTCTATGACTGTCTATTTTGGAAGTGGATGACCTTGCACACCTTGGTCTATGTCATACCATGGTGTTTGTTGTCCATTTGTGTCATTTTTTTACCGCCCAATGATGATTCGAGCAATTAGTACTCTGGCAAACGTTGAAGGATTTGATTTAGGAACTAACATGCATCTCATGTAGGCATTGCATTCATATCATCAACCATATCTTTTTCACTAATATTTCTTTTTCTCCGTATTCTATTCTTCTCATTCCATTTCGAGAGCACACTTGTGTTCTTGAAACCCAACTGTCCTCTCGAGGGGGCATACCGCAACCCTCCTCGTCATTCTTCCTCATCTTATCTTGCACTGGGGCATATTTTTGACTTATTTTCTTTGCCACAATGCGACAGGCTGCATTATGACAAAGAGGGGCAAATGTAGACACATAAAAATGAGCTAGGCTTGCAAGCTCTATTTCTAATCTCTTTCTTCCTAGCATAATTAAGACATTTTAATTATGTCCTTGGTCCACATTCGACTATTAATTAAATAATTCATGATTATTTAATTAATTCATATCTTTTTTATTCTTCATGATTATTAAATAAATAAATTTTATTTATTTATTTAATTACGTCACTAATTGTCTAATGTCTTTCTATAATTAAATAAATTTCCTAATTTATTTAATTATCCTTGTCCATTATGTCTTCTTGATTATTAAATAAATAACTTTATTTATTTAATATGTCTCTAATTTAAAGTCCTCTTGTAATTAAATAAATTCTTTTATTTATTTAATTATGGCCATCTTCACATTCTCCTCATTTTAAATAAAATCTTATTTATTTAAAATAAGTCCCTCTTTAAAAATCCCTTCTTTTGTAAATAATTTAATTTAAATTATTTATTGTCACATGACCCCACCCTTTTTGAATTAAAATAGTTTTTAATTTAAAAAGTCAACAACCCCTCTTGAATTAAATAATTTTAAATTATTATTTGAATCCCCAACAATTTCGGTTTGTGTGCCTTGTCACATGCATTGTCAACCCTTGATTTGATTTTTCTTAAAATCAATCTTGTCCATTCATTTCGAATTTGACCTAATGTTGCCCTAACCCTAATTGTGGGTTGTCATATTGAATCTTGTCCATAGATTCTAGGTCATTTATCAGTCTTTAATCTCACCCGTCCATACAAAATTGCATTTTCTATAAAATGTCAATTTTGTCTCATATCTATCACTGGCTATCCATTATTATCTCTTGTCATTTTCACATATTTCATCTCTTACATCTCTTGTCCTTTGCATTTTTAGAATTGTTTGCATTTCATAGCATTATTATTCTCATTTAGCATAGCATAGTTTAGATTTCATTTGATATTTAGAAATGTTAGATGCTTACTAATTGCATTAGGGCATAGTATAGCATATAGTTTATCAAATCCTTCAATGTTTGCTTAGGGCTTGTCATTTCTATTGACTTGCTCTTTGTAAATCTGAGGGCAAGTTATTTATTTCAGCAAATTTAGAAGGTGTAATGGAGGTTAGTCATGGAGGATGAAGACAACCTTTGAGGTTGTTCATCTATTCCAATGCACTCCATTACCATACTTTGGGTTTTTATGTTCTGCATATTACATTGCTAACCATAGAAATTTCCCTTTATTACGAACCTTTTATAGTGTCTCATTCTTTAGCCTTTCTATATTCTCTTTATCTTTTCTCATTAGAGTACCAAATCTCTACTTTGTCCTAAATTTCTTATTATACAACTTAGATAATTTTTCTCTATCCTCATCTAAGAGAGAAGAACCAATCCTCTCCAAGGAAAATGTTCTCATTTTGGCATCTTCATCAAATGCTTCTTGCATTCTAGTGCTCAAAACACTCTTCAAATCATCCAATAATTGATCTTCAATATCACTCATACCTATACTGAATGTAACCATATACTTTACAATGGCTTCTTCAATTGTAGCCTTATTTTCATCATTCTCTTTTGGATACATCTTAGTTGTCTCTTCCAATAGACCAAACTCTGCAATACTATTAAATAAAGAATATAACTTTAAATGGATTTGTTCCCTTATCAATGGTGTATTCTCTTTCTTCTTCCCCTTGCCTTTAGCTTATTTTCCTTCTTCTTTTGTCTTGTTTTCTCTTTTCTTAATAAAACAAGTTTTCTTTTATTTTTGCACCTCTTCTTCACTCTCAATATCATCAATATCAACTTTAGCTCCTTTTGCACTAGTCTCTTTCATGGAGGCTTGAGACATCTTCTTCTTGACCAATTGGGCTCCTTCCTCTTCTATATCTTCTTCATCCTTACAACTGATGTATTTCTCCCTTGTTTCATTTTCTTTTCTTCTCCTCTTGGGAGTCTATTGTGTCACAAGGGAACTAGATGTAGCTTTCTTCTTTGTACTCTCAACTTCTTGATGCACTCATCTGCATCCTTAAGATTCTCTTTCAGATCTTTGTTCTTAGATTTTTATTTATCTAGATCATCAAGAGATTATTTGAGTTCTCTTTCCATATCAACTTCACAATCTTCTTCAATAAATCCTTCAGGGATAATCTTTTCTGGAGGGATAGGATACTTCCTTTTAGCCATGTGTTCAACCTCTAAGATCTACCTCAACGATCAAGACAATAGAATGAACCAAGCTCTGATACCAATTGTTGAACACCCGGAGGGGAGTGAATCAGTATTCACTGAAACTCATTAACTTTTTCAATTCAAATGTCCATTCAAAGAATCCTATTTAACTCATAGTAAATGAAAGGAACATATAAATCATGCATCACATCAAATAACACAATACCAATAGATTCACATGGAAAAACCTTGAAAGGGAAAAACCAGGAGGAGGATTAGCTCATAATATATTATAACTGATTACAATGTTGATAGAGAAGGGTGGACTCGATTTCCAAAAAAGAGAATGTCTCATTGCTAGTGGCTCACTTCCCAGATTAGAAAGAGATAGAATAAAGGGTGGCTCACTTTCAATGATGAACTGCTAACAAAACATCTGGAATATTTTGAAGATACATGGGTGATCCCACAATACTGGTTTGCAATTTTTGGCCAAACTAGACACTGAACTGATTTTTTCTAACTAAATCTTCACTTTCAGACACTTATAGCAACTAAACCATGAGGAATTTGAAGAAGATGCAAACTAGTGATTTGTGACATTTGTCTATAGATTTTAAATATATTTTTTTCAAAAAAATTGGAATTAGATTGCACTTCTTTTTCCATATCCTTCGAAAACTATTTTTTTTTAGTAAACAACATTTTTAAGGAGTGACACTCACCGTATAACACATAAATTTTTTCCATGAAGATACAATTCTATTTTTTTTTTTAATTTAGATTTTTAACTATGATATCTAGTTCTTCCAATTGGTTTCATAGTGTTTTATTGAATATTTCTTCCTTAATCAAGTTTCGAAGTGAAACCAATTACAATTCAAACATAGGCGGACCGTATAACACATAACTTTTTTTGTAAGTATCGAAATTCAATTTTTTTTTGTTGGATCAAGAACTTCAATATCTAGTGCACTCATATTTTTCAATTTTATTTTTGATAATCTTCTATTTTTCCACATGTGCAGAACAAAGAGCTTGGTTTTTGATGAAAACCCTACATTCACAAGAAATAAAAAATGAATATAATAATTAAATTAAATTTATTTAAAACTATAATTTTTGGGAAGCTTATAATAAGGACTACATACTTACAAAAAATAAATTTTAAATGAATTCATTTGATCCCTTGAAAGGTAAATCAAAAGTGGTTTTTTATCAGCATTTTGATAGGTGTAAAGGAGACTCTGTTATAGGTATGGTTTAAAACTAGTGGGGTTCTATCCAAGGGGGTTTGATCTAAGGTGGTTTGATAAAACCCTCTTCAATTGAAATCCTTCAAATGTAAATTTTTAAGGCTTAAATCATTATATTTTCTAAAAATATGTGATTTCAGCAAAAAATAGAATCTCCCAAAAATTGTAAACCAGCATTGTGGGATCACCCACAGTTCCACTAAAGCTCATAAATTTGACTTAACACACTTCATACTTCACCACAACTATAATTTTCACTTCTTTTTGCACCAAATCTCACACACAATATTTCCTCATACCACACAACCACACAAGTAATTAACTTTGTATATATATACCACAAACAACAAAAAAATCAATTAGGTCGGCCTAATTAGATGTACCATGCATCCTCATAACCTATTGACCCAAAAATCCAACACATATACCTTGAGGAAATAACCAAGATATGCACACCATAAAAATAGGTCAGCATGACCTACAATCACTCCCATGATTCCACTTCATACATAATTTAACTTTGCATGACCCTAAAACCTTGAAGTCGACACTACCAATGAAGCAACAATAGAATGAACCAATTGTTCACTCATAACTTGAAACATGGACCACCAAATCACTTTCCACTTGGAGCATACACACTTCCTCAAGACCATAGAGCTAAATATTGATTCATGATGGAATGTAGATTATTCCAACATACACTTTGTAGTTGCAACTCTATCATTTCCAGAGTCAATACTCTGTCAACATTATATTCGACTGCAAAAGACATACAAGCTTGAATATTTGGATTTAGACACCTTCAACACACACCAAAACTACCTCAAAACTACATGACCATATTCTTCATAACAGAGCAATACAGACCAAAAAATTGGTTCACTAACACTAAAAACTGTACACCAAGACTTAGGAAAATCTGCAAAATATTTGGTCTTCTCCAGACCAGCACTACTGTATCTCTATAATGGGTTGTCATCAATGACAATACCATACACTATCATGCTCATAAATCTTCAACAATCTCCCCACACTATACATCAACATCATATATACATCATCATGCTCATGTTGCCACCAACCCAAGTCATCAATAGTTTGTAGGTTCCATAAATCAGTTATAGGTGTGCTACACTATGGTTTCCTTAGCTTGTAGTGACTATAAGTGAATATGTCCTTCTTGGGGATGTTTTCTCTTCCTAATAACCTTTATAACCTTTGTTGGTTTTTACTATTGGTCTCCATTAGGCCACCCTTTTTAGTTTTCAACCTAATATGAATTGCACAATTCTATCCTACCAATGATTATCACTTCTACTAATTATTTCACTAAATGGGTTGAGGCCATCTCCTTAAAATCTATTATAATTATTGATATTTATGATTTCACCATGGTTAACCTTATTTCCAGATTAGGTTTTTCATCCACTACATAGTTGCATATATATATAATGGTATAAATTTCAAAAGTAAATAATATTTTTAATAGAGAAGTTTCATATTCAATATAACAATTCTCTACTCTAAAATTTGTAAGGTAATGGAAAAGCTAAAGCTATCAACAAAACCATAATTTTTTTTGAGAAATTATTAGTAAACAAGGAACTAATTAGCACACAATTTTTTTCCCCATAATATGGTCTTTTAGAACTAGTATTCATATTCCCATGGGCCATACACCTTGAATTTGTTGGTCTTTGGTATGGAAGTCAATATGATTATAGACTTAGATATCCCCTTGTTGATTTTCCCTTTACATAATAATTGTGACACTCCATACAAAGAGCATATGTTACACGAACTTGAAACATTAGATGAAATAAAATTTGATGCATTAGATAATATTTGGATCTATGAGATATATTTGAAGAAAACTTATAATAAAAGTCACCATTCATAGAGATTCTTGATTCGATGACTTAGTTCTTTGTCCAAATCCTAAAATACCAAATGATAAAAAAGAGATACAAGGTAAATTTCATCCCAATTGGATTGGATCCTTCATCATCACTTCCTAATTTAGTGTAAGTTATTTTGGCTTAAAAATGAAAAACTAGTGAAGTAGTTCATCAATATCATACAATTATTTTGATGTTCTTATTCATTAGAAACATTATGGGATAATTAAAAATATTCTTATCACACATGGATATCCTTCACATCCTACTAGTATGTACATGATCCTTATATATCCTTTAGGGCCATACTTGTCTTATCATTTTCTTATACCATGGGCAACCTTATTAAACAAAACTTGATTCTTATCTCTTATTTTATGTTCTTAATTTTATATCATTCTTATCATACCATTTAACTATATTAGTGGAAACCTTATTGCATGTGCCTTGATGATTACTTCCAATTTATGTTCTTACATGATAATTTTTACCATGTTTACATGTTTTATCATTCTTATATATTTTTCTCCTCTCCTCCAATTCTTTGCATATTTTGTACACAACCAATTATGGGGGAAATATATCATCACTAGCATCCTTCATGAATTAGAATGCAATGGTGATGCAATCATGATTACTTTTTTGATAGTAGACATAGCTTCATTATTGTATCTAGATGAAGCACATTTCTACAATCAAAGAATTTTTTTATCATGCTATCTATTAAGTCAAATATTTTCCTATAATATACATAAAGACCTTTGAAATCTTATCTATATTAAGAGGGAAATATTTAAAACTTCCACATAGTTGGATCTTTTGTATTACTTTCCAAAACATGTTAAATCTCTTACCTTCCTCTCTCTAATTTTTATTACTATAGAATTAACTGGGTTAATACAACTTATATTTGTGTTTATGTTAAAATATGTGATAGAATCTATTTATTGTATATTTAAATTCTCTATCTTGTTACACTCAGAATTGTAACTCTACAATGACAATATGACATATAGGTGGTCAGTAGATGCATGAAAGCAAAAAAAAAATCTTAAAACACTGGGAAGCTTCTTATCAATAATAACATTCAATTGTTATGTATAATGATTTTTTCCATTTTTTGAAGCAGACAAGATTGCAACATTCTATTTTCATCGTTTAACTATAACTTTTTTGTTTTTTCCATCTAATGAGTCGATGGAAACATTATATGTACATTTACATGCAATTATAAATATGATCACATTGAATCATTAAATCTATCTCACCACATCCAAGTGTAGCTTGTAGAGAAGTGTTGAATCAGGTTTGAATCACAATTTAAGTTGAATTTAATTATTTCTACCACTGTGAATAAAATAACTAAATAATTCTTTTAGAGAATATTTTTTTGTCTACGTTCTACTTCATAGAAAAATAAATGGTTATATTTATCTGAAACATTGTCATAACCATTAACATTCTAATTTGATTTAAAAAATTAGTTTTATTTTGATTTAAAGCCACAAATTCTATTTTTTTTCAACTATACATTCGTATTTCCCATTCTCATATCTCACAAGTATTATTTTGGCTCTCACTAGCGGCATGAATTCAACTCTCACTAGCACAAATAATTTTACATCTCAATACAAGTGTTTGGAATATCATTTCATAAGGAATGTAATTCAATCTCACCTTTCTTAGACTTCTATTCACAGTGACTTCACAGTATGTTGTTAGAGCTTTGAATCCATATGTAACTCATTATAAGCAATTGGTTATCCTTCACTTCTTTGTACAACTTCATATTGGATAATATTTAAATGATAATGTGTATATTAATTTTTTTCTCTAATCAAATTGTCCCATGAAAAATGAGATGCAACCTTTACTTACAATGTAACATGAGGCTAATAAAACCTAAGGAATAGAAACTATCATATACATCCCATTTTCCACCACATAAACTACCAAGAATGGAATGACAACGATCATAAGTTCTGTTAAGCACATCTTTCCCAAACATTTCCATCAAATACATCTACAATGGATCAACAACCTCTTATATGTGTACCCACCTCATACCTTAGCAATTTCAACCTCCAAATCTTATGCCTATGGTGGAAAAAAACTATTCTTTTGATTTTAAGCCACCAATTTTTTTTTAATAATATTTATGCCCACAATAAATATGGTTTCCATTACTTTATTTTCTTACAATAGTTAAGTTAATTTAATGGCTCAACATTAAATTAACTATTGACTATAATTTCTCTGCTACAATCAATTAGGTAAAATGTGTCTATGAATTGGAATGGAAATGTAAAACTAAAATAGAAAAATGAAAAATTTCTTTTATCTCATTATGCCAAGATTCATGAAAGAGTTAAAAAACAAGTTTTCACACAAATCGAATCCAAGAAGGTGAACTCATTGAAATGGAACAAGTAGTCAAGAATTTTCATGCAACATGTGATAAACTTGTTGGATTTTGTGATTTCCTAAGGTAGTTGTACGACCACGAATATTATGGAGGAGATGATAGTCATGTTTAATAGCATATCAATGAAAATAAAAAATACTAACTATCATTTATTACATTGACATATAAAATTGCAACCATAATACATTTTTTTTATAGTTTTCAATTCTTTCATATATAAATTTGTGTATGCTTTTAAATTAAGAATTTATAAATATTTTTTTCTTATTTATTATAAATTTTTAATTCCATGATTCTAATTTATAATTTATTTAAATGATAATATCTTGAGGATTCAATAGTTTCATAGTGCTTCATACTTCATGCAATATTTCTACTTTTTTAAACAAAGTGAACATATTCTTAACTTCAGGTAATTTATCTTTCATTGATTTCCTATATTAAATCTACTATTTTAACAATAAAAATTTATAACAAGATTATTTTGTTTATGATACTTAAATGATTATCTCTCTAGGATTTTCTATATTCATATTGATTCATGATTCATTTAATATTTTTTCTTTTTTAAATAAAATGGACATAATATTTAATTTAGATGTTTATCTTTCACTAATTGCCTACATTAACTCTCCTAACCCTAACCCTAACCCTAACCCTAACCCTAAACTTAATCATAACCCTGTCACTAACCCTAAACCTAATCCTAATCATAACTCTAATGGAACCATAACCCAAACGTTAACCCTAAACTTAATCCTAATCATAACTCTAATGGAACCATAACCCAAATGTTAACCCTAAACCTAGTCCTAATCATAACTCTAATGGAACCCTAACCCTAATTTACAACCTAACCTAAACCCTAGCCCTAACCATAAACTCAAGCTTTATCATATAACCCTAACCCTAATTCTAACCTAACCCTACCCATGTCCCTAACCCTAACTCAAGCATTGTTGTAGAACCCTAACTCTAGCTAAAAGTGAAACCTAACTCTTACCCTTTCCCTAATTAAATTTATATCCTAACCCTATATAAACCTAAACCTAACCCTAACCCCAACCCAAAGATTCATTGTATAACCCTAAGCCCTAACCCTTAACATAAACTTAAATTTAAACACTTACCCTAATTGAACTCTAACCCAAACCCTATATGAATCCCAACCCTAACCCTAACCCTAATCTTTATCTTATACCCTAACCCCAACCCTAATGTTAACCATAACTAAAAAATTACTATAATTAAACTTTAACACTAACCATAATTGAACTAGAACCCTAACAATAATTGAACCCTAACCCTAACCCTGACTAAAATTTAGTTGTACCCCTAACTAAACCATGATCCTAATATTATGACATACATAGCATATAATTTGACTTTGATCTTGTCATGTTTTGAAGATTTCTTCTTCAACTTCATATATGTATAATTATATTATGACTTACATAATATATTAAATATTTTACCTTATTGAACCTAAAAGCTAACCCTAATTGAATTGTACTCGTACCCCTAAATAAATCATAAGCATAATATTGTGACATACATAGTCAATATGTAACTCGGTTTACATCTTATCATCTTTCAAATATTTCTTCTTCAACTTCATATATGTGTGAATATATTACATGACAAGCTAGATACATATTTTACTTTTTTATCTTACAATAATTAAAATATATATGTCATTTATATTTTAGGTATGGTTCAACCAAGAAAGAAATTTGAATATGAGGAACAAATAAAATAATAGCAAAGAGAATATCAACAAGAATATTGAATACATCAAAATGAAAAAATGATAGATGTTAAAAGGGATGAGGCTAGAAGAAGATCAAAAGTAATAATGGAGCAATTGGGATCTGAAATCATATTACAAGAAAATATTAACAATAGAGGTGATCAAACATCTCAACAAAAATCCCATTCACAAAGATAAGAGAGGTGAGAAGATGATCCAAAACCCTAATAACATTAACATAAATACATGTTAGAACACATTTCAAGAATAATATTGTTTGCAAGTAGAGGGAAGGGAAAAAATAATCCATAATTAGGGGAATGACAAGAAATTCAAATTGAACAAAATATTAAAATGAATGTTGATAAAGAAGCTTTTGTAGCACCATAAATTGTGCTTCCTTCACGCTTTATTCGGGGCTTGCTTTTGTGTTTGATGGGTCTAGATAATAGATTATTTTTAAATCTTTTATATATGCTCAAAGACATTACCAAGACATTTCTCCTATACATATTCATACATTATGCTATCTTTGGTACTTATTATGCAAACCCTAAACTTGGTTTAAGTATATGCAAGTATAATTATGATGTGATGGTTAATGCATGATTTATGTGTGAATATGTGTGAATTGTGATTAGATATCTATTCTTAGTCATGGTTTTTAGTATGTATGCATTTTTTGTGAACTAACCCCTTGTAGCTAGAGGAGGCACTACAACCCTCAAGAACTACGACATGGAGCTAGTAGCTAAAGGAGTTTGTGAATAGCGAAATAGGGGATTCCCAAGGTAAACTGAATACGATGAATATAGTATGAAGACATTTAATGGATAAGATGATGCATCATTATGATGACTAATGAAGACATTGAAGAAGGAAGAATCCTATTACAATTGGGATTCTAAATAGAACTAATTTTAAATGTTCTACATTCCAATCTGTTACAAATAGTCATAATCCAATTTGGATTCTTCTTCTTTTTCTAGTTGCATTAAAAGTTAACTGATCTTTGTCACCCTCTTAAATCTAGTGAGTGGTCATTAAAGGTTTCAGTTTAGAGTCTTACTTTGAATAGACTCCCTCATGCCTATATGTACAACATGTTGGTTGAGTTTTAAGTTAGCTAGTTAGTTTTCAATCAATCAATTTTTAGTAGTTATCAGATACTCTTTTAGTTTTTAGTGGAAATACAAACCATATTTATTGTGCAATGATGATTTCATGAATAATATCATTGATCAGAATCTTATGTGATATTCTCGATTTCTGTAATGATGAATTTGAGTTACTATGATTGTGTTGGATCTTAAGAGCTAGATTTGGGTTTAGATTAAGTAAAGACAACTACTTGAGCAAGGGCCACTCAAGGTAACTATCCTTCACTCCTTCCTTTTTAGTTATTTTAATTTATTTTTTTAGTTGTTACCTTATATATGTAGTTTGTGTTAATAGATCCTTTGTGTTTTAAATCATTAATGAATGTGTAGACACATAAAAATATTCTAGACTTGCTAATACCATTTTCTAATGTCAAAGCTCTTCTATTGATTAAATAATTTTAATTAATTCATTGTCATCTTTTATTTCCTCTTTGATTAATTAATTAAATTTAATTTATTTAATTGCATCTCTAATATCTTTGTCTTCTATAATTAAAATAAATTTTATTTATTTAATTATTTATCATCTTGCCACTATAATTAAATAGTTATTTTAATTATTTAGTTATTCATTTATCCTCTTCTTCCACAATTAAATAAATTTTATTTATTTAATTGCTTATTAATTTTTCATCTTCTTCCTATTTTGAATTATATTATTATTTAAATAAAAAATCAGCTTGTCACATGTCCCACTTTAGAATTAAATTGATTTTTAATTCAAAAGGCCAACTTAGCCTATAAATCAAATAATTTTAATTTATTATTTGATTTTCCATTATCATCTTTCCTTCTAATTTTAAATAAAAAACATTTATTTAAAATTACACACTTTCTAATTTCCCACCACATAAATAATTTAAAATCATTATTTACAACTTTCTTTCTAAATTTAAATAAAATCATTTATTTAAATTTTCCACTTTCTATTTTTCTCTCCAAGTAAATAATTTAAATTAATTATTTACTGTCACATGACTCCACCACTTTTGAATTAAATTAATTTTTAATTCAAAAAGACAACTCGGTCTCTAAAATCAAATAATTTTAAATCATTATTTGATTCTCCAGATTTGATTTTTCTAAAAACAAATCTCAGTCCTTCATTTCAAGTTTTACCCTAATGCTACCCTAACCCTAATTGCTAATTGTCACATTTAATTTCAGCCTTTGATCTTAGGGCATTTCTCAATCTTCAATCTTGACCATGCATCCAAAATTGTATTTTTTATAAAAAGGCAATTTTGCTCTCATTTTGTCACCTCTTGCAATCTTGTTTTAGGCACTCTTGACATTTTAGCATTTTGGCATCTTGGCATTTTGGCATACTTTAGTCTTTTCTTACTAGTTTCATAGTTGCATAGTGTAGCATTTTGATTCAAATCCTTCAACATTTGCTTTGGTCTTGGCATAGTCATTGTTGCTCACACAAAATATGAGGGAAAACTACATATTGCAGCAAATAGAGAAGGTGTAATGGAGGTTAATCATGGAGGTTGAATACTTTTGGTAAACTCTTTCCTTTTGTTTTCATATTCTTCTCCTATGTGCTTCATTATTTACTTTGGGTTTGGTTTATTATGCTCTAATCTGCTAACCTGGAATTTTACCATTAGTTACAAAATGCATGAACAATCTTTGTTTCATAATTATAATGTAATTACTAGAGTTGTACTCCAAAGTGTAGAATAGGTTTAATCATTAGTTTAATCAATTTTCAGTATTTACTTTTGAGCAATATTTAACTACAATCTTATATTGTAGGTACCCGTAGCCATAGGAACAACTTTACTTTCTTTACTGTTTTGCAGTTTTATGATTTTCCAGCAATTGAAATATCTTTACTAGATTGTTTTAGATAGTTTTCATCCTTTGAGAGCACATACAGTGCCAACACCATCACAAGTCTACTAGCCCTAGTTGATAATTCAATGAAGGTCTTTCCAAATGTTAAGTGGACTGTTCAGCTAGGTTTTCCCTTTGAATTGTGTGATCACCACCAAGTTTACTAGACACTAATAGGGACTACATTTTTGGCGTCGTTGTCAAGGATGGTGCTACTCTAAGAGATCAATTTCTTTCATTTTCAAGCTTTCCTAGTTTAGAGTTTTCTTTCAGTGTTAGGACTGTTAGGTTTAATATTATCAAATACTAGAGCATTCTACTAAAATTGTGCAGGATTCGTTGCCATACAAATTCATATCTATTATATGTGGATGTAGAGAAACTCTTTGGGAAGATTCCTCCCCTCAACAAGCCAACAAGATAGAGTAGATATTGGTGACTACATTTATCAGAGTGAGGGTGCTATTGAAGAAGAATCTTCCCTTTCACCAACATCTACTAAAATATAGAGGGGACCTTCCAAACAATGGGTGATGCAGTAGTGGATGATTCACTTGAACATGTGACCTTTGAATTCCCAACACTAGTAGAATTTGGCAAATAAATGACTATGTGACTAAGACTTTTAGTCACATGACTAAAAATTTTAGTCACGTGACTAACACTAGTAGTATTTTGAAAATAAATGACTAATATCAGATAAATAAAAATGACTAGATAAATGACTAATATCAGACAAAAAAAAATGAATAAATAAATGACTAAATATATGGCTAAATTAATGACTAAATAAATGAATATTACTCTATTCTTTTTTCTTTCGAATTTGAGCATAATCCATAGAGCTAATTAAACCCTCCTCATGGGACCCCTACCTAAGTAGTCCATTTGGTCGCCTAGGTTGCTTGGTGCACCAAAAATACCTATTTCCTGGAAGGCATTGCCTCTCGGTGCAGTCTCAAGGCCTTCACATATTTTATAAAAAAAATTATAAACATTTACATTCTTTAACTTTTATTACTCATTATGTTAATGAATCATTAATGTTTTTAACTATGATTTGAAGCTAGTTTGATTTTCCTATTGCGTTAGCATGTCAAATGTATCAAAGAGAAATTGTGGTCAATTTCACTAATAAATTAAATATGATTTAAACAATCCAATTACAATAAAAATGAAGAATTGATTCACTTCTATTTTCACTTCCAGATATACTTGACCATTGTAATAATGCGAAATAGAAATGACAATTATGATTGCTTTTGGTATGCAAATTTTTTCTC
The DNA here is from genome assembly GCA_007115665.2 of Sequoiadendron giganteum. Taxonomy (NCBI): domain Eukaryota; kingdom Viridiplantae; phylum Streptophyta; class Pinopsida; order Cupressales; family Cupressaceae; genus Sequoiadendron; species Sequoiadendron giganteum. The sequence continues at coordinate 454,708,946 of CM021109.1, read as the reverse complement.
TTTCAGGCTTTATATTGTTAACTATTTTTTAAAAATAGAATGATTTTATAATCTATGAAATCAATTGTGTGTGAATAATCTTTCTTTTGTCCAAATTAAAACTCATGTAAAAAGGAGTGAATTCATTCCAATTTCATTTGTCCTAATTTCTACTGTAATCCAAATCAAGTCTCACCTATTTTTTTATTTTGCAAATCATGATTATTATCTTAAGGTGTCATAAAGTATTCTTTTTTGCAAAGGTTTCCAGTATTTAGCAACTTGAAATCATTTGATCTTAAACCCCTAGGTTTGTATAGGGAATGGGTTTACATTAAATTTTATTTCATTGAGTCCATTTTATGTTGTATAGGGTTTTCAAGTCTTTGGTTTCTTTGAAAAATTAAAAAGGGGTGATATTCTTATAGAAAAACATTATAAAAGGTATTTTTATCCTTTTAAATGGCCTTTTCTTCAAAATCCACATGAAAATGAGCAAGACATAAGTTTAAAAAATATATTTTTGGAAGAAAGGAGGGAAACTTGCACGGGTTTCATGAATGCAAGGAGTTTTCACTTATTTTGGCAAAATAGACTGGAGATAGCACAATCTCTATAGAGAAAGATTGATATTTTGAGGGGAAACTATGTTTGCGGCTTCTAACATCCCTTAATGGATGCCATCTCTGATATTCGTTGCATTGATGAGGAAATTTGTATTGTTTCTGGGTAGTTATTTGAGTTTCACCCAACAAAGATCATGGAGTAGCTTCTTGGTAATGTTTATGAGCATTTCCAACCTTTATTTGCATGGTTGATTGCCTCCTCTACCTTTTTTCTATGTATGTGCATCTTCTTGGTTTTTCTTTCCTTCTTTTCTGAGTTGCAATGGAAAAAAAGAGTTCTTGTCTTCATTCTTGCATATGAGGGTGTTTTTCAGCTGTTTGGAGGCTCTTTCCTTTATACATGCAGGCTAGGGTTTTTTATTTGTGTCTTAATAGGCTCAAAGTATCAAATAACTACCTTCAACCAATTGATATTTCACTATCACTATGGTTACCAATAAACCACTTTCCATGAGCAGATCTATTTTTGAGTACACCAACAAAGAAGCAACAATTCTCACTGTCCTAACATCCAATTCTTTTCAAGCATTGAACTCTTAAGCAATCTTTAGTTCACTAATTTATTATCATCACAACATAGCAAAAAAATGCCTAAGCTATTCACCTAAGCAGAGAAGCAATACCATCTTGAGGAACCAAGATCCATTACTGTCCAAACATTCACTGACTAAGATCATTAGGTTCATTATTTGAGGAAAGACAACACTACACTCCTTTATCTACCTTTATCTGTCATGAGAGATTTCAAACTACAACCCCATATTCCATTGGATACTATCATCATCTACATGCCACCATAAGAACATGAGTATATAAACTATAACAAGGTCACAACATCAATATTGCACTATATACTGTCAGTCACTGTCTCAATGGATAGACCATTGATCTTGACATGAAAAAGAGCATTGAAATTCATGGTTGTCACTATCACAAATGCACTTTTGTCAGACATGATGCATCATTCACTATCCTTTCAAACATCATGTGCACTCACTATCCTTTCAAATATTGCTTGCACTATCATGGTGATTTCTACCCATGTTATTGCAAGCAGCGTGTCTCTACAAAAGCCATAAAGCATTGTCATGGCACTATGAATAGGATTGTCAAGATTACAACTGCATTTTGTGAGTCAATGCAACACATGACTCTGCAAATATGTGCAGATGTATATGAAGATTATTACCAAACACTAAGTCATTGCAACTTTTCACAAGAGATATCAGAAGACCAATAGGATCACTATACTCATATCTACATTTTTCATACCTCAACTTTGAAACATGATAATAAGAATGAAATCAACTCCTCTTGATAGCCACCAAATAAAAAAACAACTCTTGATGAATGCCAAACATTGTTAACTCCAAATCTCACTGCTCATATATCTGAGGATATGCATAGAACACTCTCATAAACATTACACACAACTTGTTCCACTGCCAGCATATAAGAAAGTCCTGTTAGCAACAATAGATGCATATATCTAATTTGTTGAAGATTTCCCTCCGTTCATGAGCACCACAAACTTTCTTGAGTTGCCTAGGTATTACTAACTATATTCATTATACATTGAACCATGTTTTGGAGTGGATAGGTACCATCATACCTGATATAACTTGAAGGCAACATCAAAGATATAATGATAACACTATCCTTTTGTTAAGTCTATGAGAATGTTTTTTTTTCAAGTTCTATTATCTTCCATTATGAACTAATCTTTTGGTCCTCATTGATTACCTTGTGATCATTACCTATAGCATACACATGATGTTCTCTCCTTTTAAATCCATATGATCTTTCAAGAAACTAAGCTACCTTTATTTCTTGAGAATTCTCCACCTATATTCATCAACTTTAGAGATTTTTGAAATTTGAAAGTAGTAGGATAGTTGATGTGTTTGTATTCAACAATATTGTGCAAGGGTGCCTTTCCATCCTCAAAATAGATCCAAAAATTTCCCCATCATGTACATTAGATGTAAACAATGACCCAAAGACTAATTCATGCAAGAGAATCTGACCCTTTACATGATAAATTGCCTAATTCTCTTTATATCAATCAACGTCCCCACTGAGATAATAATTGGTAAATCAATTAAATATCACATACAACCTTGGTCCATTCAAATGAGCTTCTAGCTATCATTGTATGCCTAGGATATCCTTAAAACCTTTATCTCCCTGTCCATTTTCAACTGCCCCAAAAAGAGTATTTAACTATTCATGACCTAGAACCTTTCTTTGACCTTGTAGACTATCCTTGGGGAAATCACACCTTCACTACTGTACTTCTTGATGATGCATATATGTTAGTATTTGAATTAAATAAATTGGACAATATAAGATCTAAAGAAAATGAGATAATTTGTCCATTTGAGGGGCTAGGAAATTACATAAGCATCAAGACATGGTATATCATTTTGAGTTGTTGCACTTTCTCTTTATTACTGTCCTCTAGAAACAAGGCCACAATGTGTCCCTTTAATGGATTGATATTCTTTATGTAGGTTGTCTTATAAAATGAGGCTATATCCATGCTAAGGACCTTGTCTTGGATATCGTATATTTAATCCTATACTTCAATCATCTATATGTTTCTCTTATCTATCCTTTACACATCAAGCATTGATGAGTGTATCATAGGTCCTAACATAAGGTTTTATTCTTGTTGAATTGACTATTAGCTATAGAACATTAATGTTACTACTTGCTACTCTTTGGGCTACATTTAAACTATGCTACATCATTCATATAGACTTATTTGCACTATATGTCAACTCTTCACAGGACTGTCCATTTTGTGCATTAGGGTAAAGCTCTAGAAAATTTAATGAGAAAAGTAGGAATCAATTCTATAAAGCCTCTTCAAATTCATAATTGTTGTGACATACTTCTTCATTGTGCTTACAATATTTTCTTGAAAATTTTACCTCCATCTAGGTATGTTAAAGGAGCTTCACCTTCAAGTGAAAAGGAACCACTAACCTCATTTCTAGATTTCACTTCCCTTGATCTTTTTTATGGCATGATTGTCATGTATGACGGTGTTCTTTTGTGACTACCCTTTTCTTGTTGTTTGGTTCTTGGCTTTCAATGCTCTATACTCTTTTCTTTGCACTACAAATTTCCCCTTTATGATTGTGTCATTTTGCATGTTATGACCATTATGTCACTTATTTCCATGACTGTCATTAAGGGGATGTGGTTGATAAGTCTGCTTCTTATCATGCAATTCCCCCCTTCATTGAATCTTCCCTTGATGGGATTGTCATGAAATCTTCATTTATCTTGCCTTGTCTTCCTAAAGAACTGTATATGATAACTGGCATAATCATGGCTTTGGGTTTTAGACTGCCCCTTTTGACTATGCATGGCTTTTCACCTTAAAATTTATCATCATTTTTAGAACTTCCTTGCCAATTTCTACTCCTAACTTTAGATATCTTCTTGATTCCATAGCTATCAGAGAATTCTTGAGATATGGTTTCATCTCTACTCCCCAACTCCACACTATACTTTGGTCCTCTAGCCAATTTTATAACATCTCTAGTAGCAATGGCTAGGATATCAACACAAGGCATATTGTTGGGGTAGATTTTATCAACAACTTCCTTTTCTTTGATTACAGTATCAAACCCATCACCAGCCAGTGATAGTTTTTCTTTGGAGTCATGTCTTTTCTATTGTGGTATACTTTAGTCCTCTGATGTATATCACTATCTTTCCTAATGTTATGTACCAAATAGATACTACCCTTTTGTATTTTTCCTTTGGTTGTCCTAAAAGTTACTCATCTAAAATGAATGAATATTTTCTATTGAATCTGCATTTTCAATCTCCATAGTCATATGCCTTAATTGTATTCCTTTGTACGACTGTGAAGTCTCAATTTTATGCCTTACACTGAACCCTTAACCTTAATTTCTATCTATACTCCCTCATTTATTAAATCTGCAATTCCAGTAAGGTCACCCTCAAGAATCCCATGAGTAGTCAATGTGGGGTTCCAATACAAATACCACTAGGAACCATAACACTTTTATCAACTATTAAAAAATTCTTGTTTAGTGTAACTGAAGAGGCACTCAAAACCTTTTAGATTGGTTTTGCAACATGATTCCCTTATGTGGCAAGTTGAACATTCATTAGTCTTGTGGCTTTTAATTCCCGTTGGAAAAAGAGGACATATTGTTAGGCTTTTAAACACTGTTTAGAAATTATGTTATTCAATAAAAGTAAATCGGTTGACTGTTGTTATCTTTCAACCTATTATATATGGTGATACTTAGTATGTTTGAAGTTTGGCCCCTTTTTTGTCACCATTACTCACTGAGACTCCTACTCCTATTTCCAACTTTCCTTTTGAGGTACCTAAGATTGGAATTAACACTATGTGAATTCCCACTTTCCATTCTAATTATTGTCTAGAATGATGTTTATTTTTTGAAAGCAGTATAGGTTTAGCCTAAAGTATAGTATATATAGATTGTTTGCAATGGAATGTGTTATGCATAGCTGATCAGTTTTCCATTGCTAGATAATTATGTGATTCAGGCCTGACCTCTTTTGTTAAACAATGTACACCATGTAGTGAAGATGAAAATAACTTTTTCCTTTGTTTTGTTTTTGCATGGAATGTGATGATTATATTTGCAGTGTATTCATGGGGTTTCATTTTCCATATCATATATATTTCATTGTGTTTAGTATAGTATCCTTTCTATATGAGAGCTCTAATGTGCCTTGTGAAGCTAGCTAATTTCCCATTCATTGGTGCTCTTTTCTTTGTGTTTTCTAAGTGGGACCAAAGGATTTTAGATTTGATCTCAACATGGAGGAATTCAATGCCTTTTGTCTAAAAATATTTGATCATCTCTATTTTTATGCTCACGGCCTCAACTGTTTTGTTTGTATAGTTATTTGGCCCTATGGAAAACCAAAGCTTCATCATCCCTTTACTATCTCTGCAAAAATTTGTTACTTCAAGACCAGGATCACCTTCAAAGCACCATCTGAAGTGAATTTTTAGAAACCTCTAGGGTGTGGGATTCACATTGCTGGGAATTCCAAATTTAGTAGCTTATCATTGTGAACTTCTTATGCTTTTCTTACTAAATATTTGATGTATTTTGATTCATTATACTCATTCTGAATTAGCTTTGGCTTCCTTGAAGTTACATAATCATATGTTTGTTGTTTCTATATTGGATAGTTGAAATTGATCTTCGTGGTCATCTGTGTAGCATCTCATGAATCACTTGGCTATATTTCTTAGTTATTGAATATCTATAATTCACTGAAGTGAATGAAATTGTAACAAATAGGTGAGTGAAATTTTAGCTGATCTCTATATTGGATATTGATAGGCAAAATTCCTCTACAAAGAAGACAAATTTTCTCAGGAGGAGCTTCAAAGTATCAAGCTAATGATACCGAGCAACTTATACAAGTACCTCAACATATTACTTGAGGGGTGTAAGAATTTTGAGGAGGAAAGCCTGACGAATTTGAAAGGTCATGAAGTACATGAACAAATCTCTCCTACAGGTATTCTTGTTGGAAATAAATGATAGGATATTCTCACATAATGGAGTGGATTTTTTTTTGCACAATATAAATTGATACAAAATATATTTGTAATTTACTACATTATATGTTTTTCCCTGGAGGATTCACTGTAGGTTATATTCAACTCAAATTTTTTTGCACTCTTTTGCATTGGAGAAATCCTTTCCTTTTCAAATTTAGAACAGGAAATTTTGTTTTCGTGCATTTAATAGGTAGAAGGGAAATATAGTTGAATTGAAAGCTATCTATTATTCAAATAATATAAGTATGCATGCCATAGTATTTTATACCATAACCTTCATTATCACTTTTGGCACTGTGGGTTCAAACAATGTTGAAATTGAGAACAATTGGACTTGTAAATAACATCTGAAACATAACACTGATAATTGAATGACACGTTGGTTTATGTTATTGGAAAAATTCTACTGCCATGATGCACTCCTATCCTCCTACTATAGTCTTTAGTGAATTATTTGATAGTTTGATACACTTCCATGGCTTAATAGTGTTCTTTATGTTTATTTCAATTAATGAACATGTTCTATAGGGTTCCAGATCCATTAGTTGCTACATATAAAAAAATAGGCTTTCTTCTCAAATATTCCTTTAAGAAGAAATCCTTGGGGTGAGTTCTCATATGTCATTTTTTCTCTTTGAAGCATTGCAATAAATGAGCATGTTCTGCAACCAATGACCTTTGCTAGTCTTCTTTTAGGATAATATTTATGAGCATGAGAAGATTTCCAGATAAACAGTTTAGTTATATTCTTAATGTTCTATAATTCTATTTGACCAGCTAGAATTGCTTCATTTTCAACTTGGCTTAACTGTTCAACTTGTATTTGGAATTGTGCAATTAGCTTTCTTCTTTCATGACATAGTCTCAACACCTAATTGAGATCATTTTCATGATATAGTCTCAACACCTAATTGGGTGAGAATATTCTCACAGTTATTCTTTTGAACTTTGTATTTTTTGACTTATACCTATATTGTGGCCCAACAAAACTCTCTTCTGCCCTGTATTCATACTGGTGATGGACTGCATGGTGTGATAAAAAATGTTGATTTTTTCTGGCATGTCCTCATTTTACATTTCTTGATAGAGAGATTCTGAAAGATGTGCAAGATGTTCTTCAATCTCAACAATCAATATTGAGATAAAATGGAAGCATCACTCTTGCAAATAAGGTGCTAAATCATTTATCCTTGAAGGAGATTTATGTGCATGGAGAAAACTTAGGAATGTTGGACTCAAGGGAACACTGAGAGGGGGGTGAATCAATGTTTAGAAAATCTTAACTTTAATAATATAAAACTCAACCATTTTGTCATTACATTAAAAGAAAAATGAAATCATTCAAAGGAGACATTCATAACACCATAACACATAGATTTTTGTGTGGAAACCCTATTAGGGGAAAAACCACAACGGAGGTTAATCCACAATTTGAGTACTCAAATAAAGTTTTACAAAAGAGAATGCACTTGCATTTAGGCACACTTCCTAGAGCTCTCTGCTCAAAAGAGAAGGCTCAACTAAGATAGTAGCATATATTCATGCCAGGTTACAGTTCTGGTGAAGCTCATAGATTTGATTTTGGATTTGCTCTCTGACTTTGCACTTCACTCTGCTTTGCTCTACTCTTTTCTACTCTTTGCATCACACATAGATAAATTCACACTATTACTCTTTTGAATTTCACACCATATTTTTGTTCCATATATTCACTATCTTCTCATACTTCTCTACATATGACACACACAAAATGATAAAAACTGGTCTCATATATATATCCACTATCAAGGATTTGATCATTCTTATGTCGGCTTCATAAAACATTTAGTTATTCTCAAATGTTGACTAGATCCACCACTAAAACATAATAGAGCATGAAATCATTTGATTAATTACTCTGTATACATCCACAATTACTATATTCGCCAGGTCAGCCTTCTAGCACAAATAATCAACAGATTAGTGCATCGGATCTCCTAGATCATGTACCAGTGAATGAGTATTAGTATAATTCATGAATAAGCATCAAAAAACCTCAAAAAACCTTCCTCAGAGATCCACAACCTAAAATAATAGTTTGGTGAGGTATTCAGATCAACTTTTATGCCTGTAACTAGATGTCCTGTTCTTTACTTTGTTATGTCGGTGTAAACCAAAACTATACTATAGATCGGATGCATGACTTAGGTTGCCATCAATGACAAAAATTACAAGCCATATTCCAACAATCTCCCCCTTTGGCATTGATGGCAACACTTAGTGAAAAATGACTAAGTGTCAAAATCATTATAAGTATGATGCCAAACTTTGTTGCACTCTCTCCTCCTAAGATTTATAAAGAATTTTTCACTACATTCTCTCCCCATTCGACATCAATGAAAAATAATAGAAACCATATGCAAAAAAGACAAAACATATGTTCAAAATCTTCAAAAATATTGATTATATATACTGACAATTCTCCCCCTTAGACCAAAACTTCAAAAAATTGAAAAAAATTGACTACTACTTTAGAAAATTATCTTATGATTTTTCTTCATTTCCGGAAGGAATTTCTTCCAAGAATCTATTGTGATACCAATGATATGATCAAACTATTATTCTTGGATGTTTTGTTGAAAATTTCAGTTAAAGATTCCAAAATTGTAATTGCTTCTTCCAGTTTCTCACCTTTCCTTAGTATCTCCACCATCTACTCCAATCTGCATTCGGTTAGATCCTTCACCTTCCAAAAATTGTCCACAAGTGTGTCTTTGAGAATTGAAATTTTGTGTGTTCAGATTGTAGATCTTGAATTCTTTTCCTAATGGTACAATCTTGATCCTGAAACATGTCAAAGCTTTTTCCAATACCATTCAATTTTGTTTCAATCTGTTCCAATTTCTCTTTGAAATTACTAACAACATGGAGCCAATGGATGCAATAGTTGTAAATGTTAGTGGCTGAATTTATGCATTGTCTCAACTCATTCATTTTCTTATTTAGTTTGGAGAGAGATAGCTTGAATTTCTCCTTCAAGTGTGAGATAACTTCACCTTCTTCTTTCTCTTGAGCCTCCGAGTTCAATGTTTCTTTGTTGCATTCAATCATTTCATCAGGCAGAATGTTCTGCAAAATTTCCAATTTGATCTTGCATTGCTCAACATGAGTGTTTAGCACACTCAAAATCATATCTTGATCATATGATGGTCTAACAAACCATAACCTAACTATTTTCTGCATTCCACCTTCTTCCTGAATAAGTTGTTGTAGCTTTTCTTTTTTTTGATCATCTTCTTCATCACAATTTTTTTTCTAGTTATGATTCATTTTTTTGTGGATCCTTAGTTTCTTCGTCAGATTCTTTGACTGGAATATACACAATTTCCTTTTCTTTTCCTTTTCCCTCAATTCGGGGAACTTTTCTTTCTAGAGGGTTGTATTCAACAACTCCTTTTTCTCTTTTTTGCCTTTTATCCATGCTACCAGAAGAGGAACCAACTTCAATTGTTCCTACCGGATGGGAAATACTGATTGAACCACACTTTCCAAGCACGTTCTTGAAGAAATTTTCAAATTCTAGATCCCAATCAACCAAGCTCCTAGAATATGAGCATATTTGTTTGCATACTGGTTTGTTTTCTTTCCACACCACATTATTGATTTTTGGTAGACAATTCAAGAGATACATTACTAAACATATAATCAGAGTACCGAACCTGAAAGGGTATCCTATTTCTTTTATTAGTTGCACATTCTCCATTAGTTGATCCTTTATCAACCCACACAGGTCAAAGTCCTGACCTTCAATTATCATCTTGTGAGAAATGTAGACTGCGCCAGCTGAGGTTGCTTCTTCTCAGTTTCTAAAAAAGACTTTATATGAAATTTCGTGCGTAATGTATTCTACAATAGAATTCTTGATTGTCACAATTATCAGTGCCCTCTGATCTCTGATTATTCCGATTAGGGTTTCAACTTCCTTGTTCTGGATGGATTTCTTCCTTGGTACATCTCCGACTTTGCATAATCCAATCAAACTCTCAATTACCTCCTTTGAAATGATGTAGCGTTTGTCCAAAGTTAAAGTATCATCATGTAATCTTCTCAAGATGAATTTGACAAATTTTGCGTCCTCAAAGTACAAAAACTAATTCAAAATATCCAAATTTTTGTGTTTGGCTTCACTCAATTGCTTCAATTCGTTGGGTAATAGAAAATTCCTCATGGACCTAATCTTTCCACTATTGTATTCGTCCAAAATGATTGTCCTCTTCATTTGTTCCATTTTCCTTTCACACTTAGGTTTAACAACCGTACACCAAATTATATGAAAACTCTGAAGACAATTAAAATACCTGATAGATTTTGAGTTTCAATGGAGAATCAATTTCTCTATTGGACTAACCACCAGCATCTGCTTCGGGTTCATGACATGGTTTAACCGCCTCCATGGATCTTAACTAACACTTGTATCAGGCATTGACAGGTCAATCTTTTGGTTCAACGGCAAGGCCAACAATTGGTATCAGAGCTGGTCACGAGTTTGAACCCCTCGGGTGACGCTGAGGGGGGGATTGCTGGACTAACCGCCATCATATCCCTTCGAGTTCATGACATGGTTTAACCGCCTCTCGTGGATCTTAACTGATGCTTGTATCGGGCATTGACAGGTCGATCTTTTGGTGCAATGGCAAGGCCATCATTCTCTACTTCAAAATTCTTCTAGTGAGTGCTCTCCTTCTTCTCTTCTTTGATGTAAAGTGACAAATGACGATTCCAACTTGACTTTTATAGTTCACACACGTGCAATAAATGCATTTTCCCTAAGTTTTTTAGGTGCTCTATTTTCTTAGATAGCGATAGAGAAAAATTCTCTTGCGGATCTATGAATTCTCTGAATTTTCTTGTGAAAGTTCTCCAAAACCTCTGCACATCATAAATACATCTTCTTGACTATTCTTCACATTCTGGTACCATCCATAGATAGGGGAGGAAATATTTTCTTGAGAAACTCCCCCTAGACCAATGGTCTGAAATCAATTACCAAAAGAATTATCGGAAGCAGGTTCCGGTACGAAACTATTTCCAGCATCATAATCATTCTTTCTTACCCATGTCTTCTTCATCTCATCTCTTATCTCATATGTAGTCACTTTTCCTTTTCCTTTGTCATTTCCCTGTATATTTCTGACTTTGTATACCAGACCTATTAAGTTTTGTTTTTACAAAATATTGCAATGTGGCCGTATTTATTGCAATTGTAGCACACAGTGCTTCCTTGTCCAAACCAATCATTCCATTGATTTCTTCATGATCTGCATTGATTAGAAATATGTCCAGATTTCTCACATGTATAATATTCAACATTCTTTCTATTGACAGAGTCTGGAAATTTCTCCTTTTTCATATCCAAAACCTCTCTTATCATTTACACTATTTTTTCCTTGAGTAAGCTCATCAAGCTTCACTGAACTGATCTTAAACTTTTCTTTGTACTCATTTTCAGAAGTAAGTTCATTTTTGAGGATAACAATCTACTTACCAAGTTCTTCTTCATTGTTGCAGTTCACTTTCTAGCAGAGTGAATTATTCATTTATTCTTCTTTGTTCATCAGATTTCTCCTTTAAGGAATGAGATAGTTTCTCTTCATTCTTCTTCCTTTCTTTAATCTCTTTAGTCAGCTTCATCACCATAGATTCCATCTCATGCTTTAGGGTAACATTTTCTCTAGCAAGCTTTTCACATTCTTCAGTTATTTCCTTCAAGGTCTGATTCAGGTGAGCATCATCCATGTTTTCACTCTCTTATTGCTTGATCTGATCACAAAGATCCTTTCTCTTCTCCCTTGATTTAACAATCTGATCCTTTAATGACTGAATGAATTTCTTAGCATCCCTAAGATTTGCTTTCAATTCTTGGACTTCTGTTTTAGACTGATCAAGCTCATCGAGTGCTACCAAAAATTGTTGTTGAAGACTACCAAAGTCCATCAAATTCCAAGATCCACCTCAAGCTTCTAAACTTCTTCTGAGGAACCAGATGCTCTGATACAAATCATTGGACTCAAGGGAACATTGAGAGGGGGGGGGTGAATCAGTGTTCAATAAATCTTAACTTTAATTATCTGAAACTCAACCATTCTATCATTACATTAAAATAAAAATGAAACCATTGAAAAGAGACATTCATAACACCATAAAACAAAGATTTTTGCATGGAAGCCCTGTTAGGGGAAAACCACGGTGGAGGTTAATCCACAATTTGAGTACTCAAATAAATTTTTACAAAAGAGAATGCACTTGCATTCAGGCACACTTCCTAGAGCTCATTGCTCAAAAGAGAAGGCTCAGTTCCTTAAAAAAATTTAGATTAAAAGCATTTGAATGATGAACTAAGATAGTAGCATCTAGTCATGCCAGGTTATAGTTTCGGTGAAGCTCATAGATTTGATTTTGGATCTTCTTTCTGACTTTGCACTTTTCTTTGCTCTACTTTGCTCTTTTTTGCTCTTCGCATCACACATAGGCAAATTCACACAATTACTCTGTTGAATTTTGCACCATATTCATGTTTCATATATTCGCTATCTTCACATACATCTCTACATATGACACACATAAAATGATAAAATCGATCTCATATCTATATATATATCCACTATCAAGGATTTGATCATTCTTATGTAGGCTTCATAAAAATTTAGTTCTTCTCAATTTTTGGCTAGATCCACCACTAATTATTTATGCGCATCCTCCAAATTTGGTTAAGACAAAGAGAGGACCTAAACCAACATAATAGAGCATGAAAAAATTTGATTAATTACTCCTTATACATTTGTGATTACTATATTCACCAGGTCAGCCTTCTAGCACAGATAATCAACAGATTAGTGCACCAGATCTCCTAGATCGTGTACCAGTGAATGCGTATCAGTATAATTCACAAATAAGCATAAAAAAACATCATCAAACCTTCCTCAGAGATCCACAACCCAAAATAATAGTCTAGTGAGGTATTCAGATCAACTTTTATGCCCGTAACCAGATGCCCCATTCTTTACTTTGTTCTACCAGTGTAAACCAAAACTATATTGTAGATCGGATGCATGAATTAGGTTGCCATCAATGACAACACTTACAAGAAATATGCCAACAAGGAGGTCTTCCAAAATATTCTTGGACCCCTCATCTATGGTATCTTTTATTTGACTAACCTCAGTTCCAAAATAAGTGTTAAGGCGACCAAACCAATCTTCGTCATTTTTCATCATAAATCTAAAACTCAACCCAAGTAAATTGACACTTTTTAGGTCCCCTCTCTTGAAAATCCAGCCCTCACTAGTATTTAATTTGTAAAAATGGGTTTTAACATATTTGTAACTTGCTAGAGATATAACTATGGCTTCTAGGAATTTACCAACCTTAACTCTCTCACGTAGATATGCAAATCCATCAACTATTATTTGTTTCATCCTACTAACAAATAGGCTTTCAAAAATTTCATCCCACAGACTCTTTGAGTGCTTCAAAACAATTTCACACATGCATTTCCATGGAAACTCAACATTTGAACCAAAAACCATTTTTAGCCACTCCAATATCCCTTCAAATGCATCCAGACTATCCAATGTTTCTCTGATCAATGTCTCATTCTCTGCAAGTTCCTTGCCACCTTTCACAAGATCAAGAAAATACTTTCCCCCAAGGCTATCTACAGAGAGAATATCATCTACACATGTCTTAAACCACACTAAGCAAGACTCTGATATAAATTCACTCGTAGCTTGTAGCTTTTCTCTATGAGATTTCCACAACTACACCTCATTTTCTAGGTTTGGAATCCCACCAAACAACTGTGATCCAGGTGGCACTGCCAACACAGTCTTATAAAAAAGAGGAAAATCATTTAGAACCTCCAAGAAGAGTTCCCTAGCCTGACATAGCGTTACCTGTATGACTCTTACCACATTACAAAAAATGGAACTGACTGCCCCCACCTTATCGGTCTATCGGACGGACGTGTCTTCTAGTTCCAATGATGCATCAACGGTTTTGTTTCTTCATCGGTGTGAGGATCTTCTATCGACAGGATGAGGTCTCCTGTTCCCATGATGGTTTGATGGGGATGTTGAACCTTTCTAGATTATAGTGGAAGACAATGCTAGCGAATTTATACTCCATCATGAGTATTTTATGTTGAAGATGCAATATGTGGAAGATGATCATAACCTTAGCTTCATTGTCCCAATATGTGAACCTCTTCCACCCCAGTATTTTATTCGTGTTTTCTTTGACAAATGGTTGGGATCAAAGACTATTTTTCCAGTTTCATTTAGACATCTTATCCTACCAGAAAAATATCCACCCCCAACTGAATTGCTAGATTTGTAGCCACTTCTTGTATCCACATTAAGAAATCCTTCATATGAAGCTTTGTATCAGCAGTTTAGGCACTTCAATCATATTCAAACCCAGGTATTCATAGTCCTTTTTTATCAATTTCTCACAAAATTATGAATGGTTTTTCCCATCTTTGGAAAATGAATGAGCTCTCCAATCTCTTGGGCTGTAAGATCATAATATTGACCCAAAGGTAAATATTTCTTCTCAATTTTGGTCAATATGTCATTTGGAATGCCTTTAAATTATCAGAGTGGAGTTTGAACACTTCACATGTGCTTTCCAACCATCTTGCACAGGTTAAGTGCCTTCTTTGTTAATTGAGCCCATCCTCTTTTTAGGGAAATCTCAAAAAGTGCTCTAAGGAGGTGACTTGCACTCTACAACACATAACCAAAGAAAAAAAATGTATTTAGAACTACATAGCATGCATCCTCCAAAAACTTCCATAACAAATTATAAATTCCTTCTATCTAGCAAAGGTGAATGATTTGGAGAAGATAGGTCTATCAACGAAGCTATGAGGGGAGTTCCCCGATGTAGTAATGTTACATCGATAGTGTCACTATTGGCCTAACATTACTACATCAGGCGAACTCCCCTCATATCTCCACCGATAGACCGATGAAATTAGCTCACAACACAAATATCAACATAATAGAAGGCTATTGGGCCAACATAAAACCTAGTGGTGCAGAGGCACCATTAAAACAGGGTTGACTAAGCTTAGGTTTGTGGGTGAAATGAGGTCCATGAGACCATTCATGTTGTAATAAGGTTTACATGATCCATTTAATGTATTTTTGAGTCTTTAGAAGAAACTTTGGGAGTCTAAGTTGCAAATATTGGAAAAAATGTAAAGTTGTCATTAGTAAATAATGCATAATTAACAATGTAGAGGGTTAATAGCCTTTTAAAAAAGGTGGTTAGGTGGTTATAGGCATTGGAGGAGGTTTTTGAAGCTATATTTAGTTTATTCCATCATTGTAAAGATAGACTTGAAGATTTTAAATGAAAAAAAAAGTTTTGTATTGAGTTTACACGTTTCCCTTGCAATTTTTGAATTTTGTTTGGCTAGAATAGACTATACAACTTTAGATTTTGTTTGAAGTTTGGCATGGAATGGTAGGCCATTGAGTATAATTTCAAATCCTTTAATTTTGATTGAAAACCATTAAGTCAGGCATCAGATATCTCTATTTTACTGAAACTGCTTTGTTTTGGTCCAAGTTGGTGGTTTGAGAGTATAAAAATGAGTTTTTAGGGCATTCCACCTATTGTATCCATTGTAACTTGGTGGAATGGCCCCATTTGATGTATTATAGGTTTTCAAATGTTGTGGAGGTATGAGGGATTGTGTATGTGGGTTTTGGGTGTTGCCCTAGGTTGAATTTGAGTGTTTTTCCTTATGAAAGTAAGTAACTAAAAGGTGGTTCATGAGTTTTGTGGAGGGAATAACCTATGTAATGAACTTTTAAGCTATTGAAAGAATAATTAAGATTGTTTGAATAGGTGGCAAGGTCTAGGGAGTCCTGGAGGTATGATTTGCGATAAACCCTCCCTTTGAGGGCCTAAAATCAAGGGTTTCATAGTTTGCTATGTTAGAAGAGTCATCTCTGGAAACTAATTGTGGATTTAATGGTTTGAGGGAATGTGAAATTCTTCCCCAAAGTTTTAGTTGTTAGTGATAAGTATAAAGATGGGTTTCTTTGTAATTTAGGCCTAATTAGCCTAATTAGGACAATGTAGGAGTGGGAGCTTTAGGAGTTTGGTCCAAAGGACTTGTATCTGATCTTGAGATATGTTGTGTAACTTCTAAGAGGGTGTCTAAATCAATGATTTTTTTGTAGATTTTTTTGGAAATTTTGGGAGTTATGGCCTAAAAACAGGATTTGCATGGCTACTAGAGTTGAGAGTGTGCACAAGGGAAAGGCACCTTGAGTTAGTTTCACACTTTTTGAGTGATATGGATTGGAAAAATTGGCCATATTAATATTTTTAGAATCCCCTCGAAGGCATGTTGACAATTTGAGTTGTTTTGAGTTCCCCATGTCTGCATCACCTAGTTCCCCCGATGCAATGATAAAAGGCAAGAGTAACACTATCGACAATAGTTTGAAATGTAAAATCGATAATTCAAGTCACCCCGACATGTCCATTGGAAAAAATCTCCCCAATGATTTCCTTGAGCCAGACATCTACCATTGAAATGAGTTAGAAATCTCACTTCGACAGTTCTGGTCACACCAACAGTTCTTATCGGCAAGACATTCACACGTCACACCGACATCGGCTAGAATTATGCTGTCGGAATGAGTTTGAAATCTCACTCTGATAGTTCAAGTCATATCAATGAATTTTGTTGGCAAGACAGGTCCTAGGTCACACCGATCTGATCCCTTCAAGACTTTAGAACACAGCTGGTTATCGACAAGAAATTTCAAGGGTCTCACCGATTTTGCTCTTTTAGGAGTTCCATGTCAGTTAGTTTGAATCACTTTTTCCAATTAAATAATTTTAGAGGTTTTGATCAAGACATTCATGTGGAAGCCTCAATCAAATTCCCTACAAATACCTACACATAGGCCACATCTCTCACTACTTGCACACATTCTATGGCCTAGCCTCCTCAAAGCATCTCTAAGGATTTGGAATTGATAATCTGTATCCTTGCAATGTCATGAATAATCAACTACTCTGATGAAGTAAGGGCCCTCTATACATGTGACCATTATGTTGATGAAATTTTATTCCTTCTAGTTTATCTAGTGAAAACTCTCAATTTTTGGTGAGTTTACCTTTTATAGTATCTATTCTCATATTTCAAAGGTTACAGATCAAGAGGATGAGTTTAGTGTGGTGAATAATCAATGCCCTACTCTGAAAACAAGGTTTTATGAGTAAAGATGGAGGTTAGAGTCTATGGTTTATAAAAATACCTTTAGAAGTGGAATTTTCATGGAATAATAAGCTTGTGCAAACAAAATAAAGAGTGATCCAAGTATTGGTTGTGAGGTTTTGGGTTTGGAGATAGAAGAAACTAAAGACCCCTGTGGTAGCCAAGGCCTAAAGAGGCATAATTCTGACTGAGACGGTCAGTTTTGAATCATTTGGTCCAAAGGACCTATACCCCACTTTGATATTTGTTTTAACTAAGCCAAAAAGGTATCTAAAGGTGTGGTTAGTTTTGGGTAAATGTGTTTATCCTGGGAGAAATCTCTGACAGACCGTTTTGCAGACCTACAAGCTTTGCATTCAGTTTATGAAGGAACTATGACCAAATGAGGAAACTAGTGTTCTTGTGGTTTGTGATAAGTTGAATTATGTTGAGTTAACCCTAGTGGAGAGGTCTCAGGTTAATATTTGGTGGCTTGTGCCTTTTATTCTAAATTTTGTATTACTAAAAGTTATTATAGCTCATTGAGGATAGTTTGGTGATGAGATGGTCTTGTACTAATATTTAAAGGAACCTATTCTATTTTAGTCAATAATTTTCAAGTTGTTAAAGGTGGTTTGAAGGCTTGAAAAAACATTGGAACTCTGATAGCCAACATGGGCAAGAAGGTCAACCATGCACACATAATGATCAATTGTAGATATAATACAATACTACTTACTCATGTGATTGAATTATGTACAACCCTCATCCACTAAACCTCCATGGTTGCATGCACAAAGAATGAAAAAAAAGCTTACAATGTTAGGATATGATTCAGAGTGCTTCATTAATTCAAATATTTTGAGAGCATCCTTGCAAAATCCATTTTGTGCATATCCTACAATTATTTCATTCCATGAGATGACATCTCTTTGAGCCATTCCATCAAAGAGTTCACATGCCTTATGTACATTTCCACATTTTGCATACATGTCTAACAGAGCATTTCCAACATAATATCTGACAAAAATCCCCCATCCATTATGCTCTGATGGATGTTCATACCTTGCTCCAAAGCTCGCATTTTGGCATAGGTAGGGAGGATGCTAGCATAGGTTGTGGAATTTGGCTTCACACCTGCTAATTACATTTTCTTGAAAGTTTCTAAAGCCTTTTCTAAAAATCCATTTTGTGCATATCCCGCAATCATCGTATTCAATGAGATGGCATCTCTTTCAGGCATTTTGTCAAATAGTTCACATGCCTTGTCTATGCTTCCACATTTTGCATACATGTCTACTAAGGCAGTTGCAACTACAAAATATGACAAAATTCCTCTATTATTTATGCCTTGATGGATGTTCATACCCTATTCCAAAGCCCCATTTTGGCACAGGGAGGAAACATGCTAGCAACGGTTGTGGAATTTGGCTTTATACCTACCAATTTCATTTTTTCTTGAAAGTTTCTAAAGCGTTTTCAACAAATCCATTTTTTGCATATCCTAATATTAATAGCAGAGATCAATGGACAATTTCTCTGCTCATCCTAATATTAAGGGTAAATCCGACAGTGTGTGTATCCTAAATGATTTAAACTTAAGCACATGAGGAGCTTGCATACGGTATGGTAAGTAGAGTGGTAATGATTACAGTGAAGGAGCATTAATGTTTTTCTCCCAAATGTTGTACGCCAAGTGTATGAGAGTGGAGGATTGCATAAAGGCACCACGTATGGGGATTAATTTTGATATAGTGGAAAATCTTAAAGAAAATGAATGGAGGCAATATAGGTTAGATAAGAGGATTGGGTGCAAGGCATATAGGATGCAACAGAGGTACCAACCAACAATGAAGATTGAATGCCAATTGAGAATAAGGAATTAAAAGGCCAATATCGTATCCCCACAAAGGAACTCAAGCTCGTGTATAGAATGGTGATCTCTTCCCACATCCCTCCAGAGGAAAAATGAAGACATTGCGGTGTAGTGGTGGCATCCCACATTACCGCGAAGGCCCAACACTATTTCTGAGATAGTGCGGTGAAAATAGTGAAAAGAAATATTATTGCATAGAGGAGTCAAAATGATTCCATTAGCAACCTATCATAACTGCAGCACTTGAACATGGTAGGGTTTATAGATTTAAATAACCTCCCTCATTCCATTGGAAACCTATCACAATTGTAGCACTTAAACATAGAAATGTGTAAAAGTTTAAATAACCCCCCTAATTCTTGGAAACTTATCACAGCTACAACACTTGAACATAGAAGGGTTTGGACATTCAAATAAGATCCCTAATTTCTGTAATACTAAAGTGACTGACTGATACACTTTCAACATTGATATTTTCTTTTTCTTAGAGATTATACTATATAGTTTATACACATGGAGCCTGATACTTTTGCATTGTTATAGACCATATTTAATATAAGGATGTAAAAATTCAGATGAGTTACTGCAAAATATTTTCATAGTGCACAAGTATGGAAGGATGTGGATGAAGTATTGACATGTGATCCTAACAACTATTCTAAGGTAGAGCCTGTACCCTTTTTGACCTTTGATGAAGTAGCAGAACTTTCTTACTTTGGTGCCCATGTAAGCATTGTGTTGGTGATTTTCTGGTTCTTTAAATTAATAATGGTTATAAGATGAAGTTAAAAAATTTGTGTTTAGCATAGTGTTGAGACTTGGACTTGGCTAAAATTTGGCAAGTTATTTTTTTTTTCTTGGACTTTGTTGGCAATATTTTCTGCATGCTTTCCTGACATTCATATTCCTCCTTGTGGATTTTGGAAACCCTTATGGTTCTTTCCATTTTTAGGGTTTTCCATTTGGGGCCTAGGGTTGGGTTGTATCATTGTTTTTGTGACCAGACCCTACATGTGCATCTATAGTTTTGTATACTTTGAAACTAACTTACTCATAATGACCAACCAATGGATTCCATTCTATTGGCATGACCTCCTATTGATAAAATTGGTTTTATCATGTGCCCTTGAAGGTAGTGTATTTTATGTCACTATGGTCTTCTTGGTGTACTCTATGCTTAAAGTTGTCATTTGGTGCTTGCTCATAATGTCTCATGTTCTTGGTTTAGATTACTTTTCTCTAATGGTGGCCCTAGTGCCTTAAATCCTAAGTTCCCCCTTTTTTTGCTTGCCTTAACTCATAATTTAGTGGCCCAATGTTCATAATTGTTAACTCATGGCGTAATTCAAATGTGTTAACTTTCTTCTCTGTCCTTACCAATTTGATAGACTAAACTGCTTGGACATTGAATTTTCAATCTCAGATTCTCAGTGACGACATAATGGATTTGGAGAAGGTATTAGTTGTTCCTTATAATTGATGGCTCCACCTTGATGCCCAATGGAAATTCTCTCATTCTTAGCAATCTTTGGTACAAATTCTTAGGCCTTGTGTCAACATGTGGACCCATGCCCACCCAATGTCAACTTGCAAACCCATGCCCTAATATTCATTCTTAGGGAGTCTTCCCTTGTTTCTTGTGCAATAGGCTTGGCTATCTTTGCACATGCAACTCTTTCGCTATGTGGAAAAATCAAGAGGATGTTATATTGCTTGTGGCCTTGGTTTCAATTGTAGGGTGGATTTCTATATGCATGTAGGAATAATTTCACTCTCAAGGGGCCAAGTGCTACACTATAGGAGGTTTTATTTTCATAGTGGGCATATTGCAGTAGTGGTCACTTATGATCGATGGTTTTCATGTCTTGGTGTATTCAATGCTTGACATGAAACATGCAGGTTATCACATTCCTTGCTATAATCCTATGTTGCCACTTTTGTCCTATTGTGATGTGATAGTTGTTTGGTGGGTCTGCGTTTAGTGCACTTTTTTCCTTGGGATGACCAACTACAATTTATGGGCATGGGATGCAACTTTTGCTATAGGAGCTTAATGGACTGCATTTAATACATGTGCATTGGTTTTGTACTCCTATACTGAGAGGGGTTGACCTATAGGACCATTGATTGATCTTCTCCCTTTTGCTTTGTATTGATATGCATGTTCAAGGTTGATTTTTTCTAACTTCTAGATGCAATCTTCTCTTCCATTGTATGTTGATCAAAACTAGTGACTGTAGAGGCTGCCTTATCTATATAAAACCTTTTTTGACTGATCTCCTATGCCCATGAGGTTGATTGTAACTGACATCTATATATACATGAATGTAACATAATATGGGGATTGGTTGTTGAGCCAATTTTCTGGCCGTTTGTGTCTATTAGTTGTCTAGGGCATCAAAAATTGCAAGTGTCAATTCTATAAGGGGACTGCAATTGTATTGTCTGAGCTATGGGAATGTGTAGCCTAGCAAGATGAATGTATGATTTATTTCTCCATGACTAGTAGGGATATTGTAGGAGATTTAATGAGCAATTCTATGAAGTCGTCTTAGTCACATTTGTTGGCTTGATTGTAGTGAGCATTAGTTTTTTGTGGGAAAGCACTGTAATAAGTTGCAAAGCTTTTGTGACTTGCTTCTCTTCAATGCAAATGGAATATTTTTGATTCATAATGGATCCTTGAAGTAGATAATATTGTGAGATTCTTGATCTTCCAAAATTGCATGGACATGCAAGCTTTGGTCCTTTTGGTTCACACTTTTGCTTTTAGTTTCCCTTGCATGCATTGACTTTGTTTCCCATTTGAAGAAGTCATCAGTCCTGATTAGTGAGAGGCCAAACGATTTCAATATAATCACATTTCTCTTGTTCCTCGTAGTTGTAGAAATAGTGTTAGGTTATTTCATACTTTTGTGATCTAGCTGTACCCAATGCCTTATCTCAGAGCAATTTTATCTCATGCAATATGGAATTAATAAATGTGTAGAGGATCATGTAAGTATAATTGGGTGTACCATGTGATCAACTTGGAACCTAGATTGTACTGACCACTTAACATTGACATGCTTCCTTGATTGCATGGATTTATTTATAATGCTCCAGTTGATGTATTGTTCAGGGTAACATTTGTTTTTAACTTTTGACCTTACAAACATATTTTCAATCTTTCTTCATGTGTGTTCTATTATGCCATTTTTGCACTTCCTAACATTTTGTAAATTGATGTTTCTTCCTTCTGGTAATTAGATTGCACAACATTGATCCTACAATTGAGATACATTATTTTTAAATAAGCTTTAACTCGCATGTTTGATTCTTATTCAAATTTCTCCATCTTGCACATATATCTCCATTTTCCTTTGGTTTTTATATGCTTGTCATTTTAAGTATTGGGTATTTATGCCACTAATCTATGACTATCTTTTGAGAATATTTTTTAGTTGTTTGAGCAAGATAAGGTCTTTTATAGATTTTCTAATTTATCTTTAGGTTTTTCATCCACAATCGATGCAGCCTACAAGGGAGGGCGAGGTTCTTGTAAGGGTCAAAAATTCTTACAATCCACAAGCTCCAGGCACACTTATAACTAAAACTAGAGATATGAGCAAGGTAGATTAAATATTTTAATTTTTAATTATATAAAGAAATATTTAAGATTGAATGGGAATGTAATAGATGTGGCTAGAACATGAAAGAAATCCCTCTTATGTTTCCTTTGAAAAATGTTGAGATTTACACATAAGTGCCTCTAATATGAAATATGTTTACCTTGCAGGCATTGCTGACAAACATAGTGTTGAAGCACAATGTTACAATGCTTGACATTGTAAGCACACACATGCTAGGTCAATTTAGGTTTCTTGAAAAGGTAATCCTTTTAACTTATGAATTCATAGGAGAAAGTGTATGTTGCATATTTAAATGTTGTTAAAATTTACGAAAATGGTTCTAGTTTTTCATACCACTTATCCCATGTAATGCAGGTATTGTCTATATTTGAAGAACTGGGTATTTTAGTTGATGTTGTCGCTACTAGTGAAGTCAACATATCCCTCACATTGGATCCATCAAAGATTTGGAGTAGAAACCTCATCAAGCAAGCAAGACCTCATCAGGTTTTGTATGTTGTTGTTTTAGGAGATTGTGCTTTGTGATCATTACCAGTAGATTTTTATTCTAAAATTTGGAGTACAAATCTTGAGTTGCTAAACCCACTACACTGATGGTGTTTCTCTTGTTGTTTCAGGAAGGGGTCACTGAAATCCTTGGTCAGTTTTTATATTGTTGAGATTTAATTTTTTAGGTATATTTAAGAAAAACAGGGTTTCCTTTGCATCCAACATTTGTTTATTTCATTGTATTTATGGCTTTGGTTCAATGCTCATGTTAGTTTCATAACATGAATTTATATATATCCTTTATCAATCTATTATTCGTCGTGTATGTTTTAACTATCCTATGTGTTTTAAGCCTTGTCCTTGGTCATGGTAGGATGCAATCTTATCTATTTGTTTGTGAATTAGGCTTATTCCAAACTCACTTGAATATAATAGGAAATTTTAAAGGTTTAAATAACCTCCTTGATTCTGTTGACAATCTATAACAAATGCAACACTTAAAAATAAAATATTGTCACAGTTTAAATAATCTCCTTGATTTAATTAGCAACCTATCACAGTTGCAACACAACACTTGAACATAGAAGGGTGTGGAAATTTAAATAAGCTCCTTGATTCCATTAGAAACCTATCACAACTGCAACACTTGAGCATAGAAGGGTGTGGACGTTTAAATAATCTCCCTAATTCATTTGGAAACCTGTCACAGCTGCAACACTTGAACATAGAAGGGTGTGGATGTTTAAATAAGCTCCTTGATTCCATTGGCAACCTATCACAGCTGCAACACTTGAACATGGTAGGGTATATATATTTAAATAGCCTCTCTGATTCATTGGCAACCTGTCACAGCTGCAACACTTGAACATAGAAGGGTGTAAAAGTTTAAATAACCTCACTAATTCCATTGAAAATAGAATGTTAGGATGTGTTCTAGAGTGCTTCATTAATTCAAATATTTTGAGAGGTTCCTTGCAAAATCCATTTTGTGCACATTCTGCAATCAATCATTTCATTCCATTAATGTAGCAGAGGATGTAGAGAGCGAAGCATTGGCTACTTTGATCTTTGAAATTGATGAATTTTTTACTAAATTGATAATGTTTGAAGTTTCTTTTTCTTTCTTAAATGTTGAGTCTAATTAATAAGTTTAATGTTGTGTTCCAACTTGTAGGTGAGTATGTTGATATGATAAAGACTAGCATTGTCGAACCTCTAAAAGTTATCAGAATTGCATTAGCTGATGCAGAAAGGAAAAACTATTTATCTTTATTATAATTAGTGGAACTTGCAACTACAATATCTGATAAAAATCTACTTCCAAATATGCTTTTGATGGATGTTTTATATAATTTTGATACATTAACTATATAAAAATCTACTTCCAAATATGCTTTTGATGGATTTTATATATAATTTTGATACATTAACTATATCTAGGGCCTAAGTTTAGTTTGCCATAGTTGGAAAAGGAAAAGAAAATGTTTGAATTTTATCCTCTGTATTATTTAACTTTTTTGAGTTTTTGATGTGCAAATTTTGAAACCTTATTTTCAGGCTGCAGCTCCAAATTGGAGAAGTGAAAGGTAAATACCAGCGATGAAGAGTTTGGAGGAGCCGAAACCAATAGCGGCTGGAAAGTTGTGGATTTGCAAGGGGATTAAATGGGTCAAGCCCCTATAGGAGGTCGCTACCTTTCCAAAAGGACTGCAGTTAAGGAAGGGGAAAACAATATAAGTATATGAAAATAGGAGTATTTTGTTTATATAGTGTCTGTAAGTTGTACAGTGTCATTGAGACATTGAATGTAACCAATGAGATTTTGATTTGCCAATGAGGCTTAATGAAATAAATTTTTAGAGTGGTTTTCTCTCCACTCATAAATATTGTGTTGTGGCTCCTCTTGATTTGTAATTTGTTTGTGTTTGTGTCTAATCAATAATACTTGAAGTTTATATGCATAAATTTGTGAGGATTAGTTAAGTTAGATTTGATTTGTAATGACTAAATTAATGACTAAATATATGACTAAATTAATGACTAAATATATGAATAAATATATGACTAAATTAATGACTAAATATATGTCTAAATAAATCACTACCATGACTAAATAAATGAATAAATTAATGACTAAATCAATGACTAAATCAATGACTAAATCAATGACCAAATCAATGACCAAATTACTGACTAAATAAATGACTAAAATTGTTTAGTCATAAATTTAGTGGTGTTATAAATGACTAAAAATAAACCACTAATAGTCACGTGACTAAATTTAGTCATTTATATGCAATATTTAGTAGTTTATTTAGTCATATATTGTTTTGTGTGTAGTAGTGCAATTACCAACCAAGAAAGGGTTACTATGTTGAAGAATATCCCTCCTTCAACATTACCAGTCTTCTACGGGTTGGTTACTGAGGATCTAGACACATTATTGTTCAACTTTGATGTCTTATGTAAGAGCTATGACTATACAAATGATGCCCATAAGCTCAAGTTACTCCTTACTACTTTAAAATATGTTGCCCTGAGATGGTTTATAGGATTAGGCAAAGATGTTCCAAATTGGGACACCATGAAAAAAAATTCTTGGAGAAGTACAAAGATTATTGTAGAGTCAATAGGAGAAGATATGATATCTTTTGAATGACTTAGAAAGAGGATGAGATATTATAAGAGTATGTAGAAGGGTTTCAATTTTTCTTGAAGAAAACCCACAAAATAAATTCTCAGAGGAAATATTGAAGCTTGTGTTCCTAAGAGGAGTTAGTGAAGATTGCATGGATGCCCTCAATATTATTGGGAAAGGTTATGTGTCTTGATTACCCTTTGAAATAATTTGCAGGGTCTATAGAAACTACTCTAGGACCTTCACCAAAAGGTCAAGAGGGGAAAGAACATCCACCATTGGCAAGACACCTAATGGGGTTTCAAGAGTGGAGTTAAGTAACCTACTATCCAACATGAAGGAGGATATCATAATTCACCTAGATACTCAGTTGAAAACTCTGTATATAAATAAGAAACAAGAAGAGGTTGAAGCTATGCTCACTGAATATTGCCCCAATTGTAGACAAAGAAAACTAAAATGCAAGTGCAAGAGGGTTGCTAGTGTTACAGAGGACAAGTCAGAGAAACCTGATTTTTAACCAATTGAAGGAGAAGATGAACAATTATTTTGCATTTCTCAAAGAAGGCCATGAAAACCAAGACAAGGTATGCCACATGACCCTCTTAACTTAATACATCTTTTCCTATTAGTAATCAAAATTTCTCTTCTTATAATTCTCAACCCTAGCCAAATAATCAAAACCAATGGAAAAACCCTTAGCAATGGTAGAACCCTTAGTAAAACTAGAACCAAAAAAAACTAAATACTTGGTCACAACCAAACTTTTAAGGTACCTATTATAACCCTCAATGGCTATTGCACCAAAAATAATGACAACCATAATGGTAGAAAGGTTAATATTGGCAACAAAAAAATATAAATTATCAACAACCCTTGTTTCCTTCTCAACCATAACAATAGGCTATCATGCCTAATCTTTGAAACACAACATCTTAGCCACCTACACCACCATAATTACCTACCTAATCTACACCTAACCCTAACAACAAGCCTGTTCAACAGGCTTATACTAATGAGGCTATACAATACCCCACTTATGGGGTAGAGATGAGTGGTGTCCACCTCAGATCATGAAATACACTAGCTAGACCTTCATCCCCTCAAATCACTTAAATCACTTAAATAGAGGATGTGGAACCTATATTTTAAGCTTCAGATAATTCACCTTTGGAATCTAGATCAAATTGGTTAAGCAAGACTACCTCAAGCCCAAGGCCTCTTTTCCCTGAGCATTTAGCCATTCAAACACATCAAACCCAAGTTGGGACAAACTTATTGGGTCAGCTTAAGGATGTCAATATCAAGATTCCCCTCATCCAAGCTATCAAGGATATCCCAATCTATACAAAGATAGTGAGGGACCTATGTCTTAAGAAACAAGGGAGAAAGAGGAAGGATCCTCAAAAAGTTCATGTCCTAGAAAACCTTGTTGATATTATTCTAGGGAACATAACTGTCCCTAAATACATAGACCCTGGTAGTCCAGTAGTGGATATTAAGATTAATGGGACCCTTGTCAAGAATACCTTGACTGACTTAGGGGAAAAAATTAATTTCATGACTAAAGAAACAATGAATTTACTTTAGTTAGCTAACCTTAGACCTACACCAAATATTTTATAGTTGGTAGATAGGTCAATTGTAAAGCCTAAGGGAATCATTGAAGATTTAGTCATTTCCTTAGATTCATGGGAGTATAATGCAAACTTTATAGTCTTGCAACCAAAAGTTAACTTTGTAGGATATCCACTCATTTTAGGCAGGCCATGGCTAGCAACATTTGATGCATTCATAGGTTGTAGGTCTGGGAACATGATAATATCTAATGGGACTACAACCAAGAAATTGGTTCTATATCCACCAATCCAACCTCATGAGAACCCAGGGATAAAACTATATGGTCTACCTTGGATGAAGAAGATCATTACTCACTGCAAACTCTCATGACAATAGAACACAACCATTTGTTAGGAACCCAAAATTAGGATGACTTAATTGACCATATCATATTAAACAATTGTAGTAGGGACCTCCGACAACAACATTGTCTCTCATGTCTGCAGGATCCATTGTAGAAAATTTCACCTACAAATTCATCAAAAGAGGTATCCCAATTGTTACATTCCCTTTTTCCACAACAATGTGTTCCCAACATTAGTGGCCTTGATCTCTTATCTATGCAATTAAAATCCAAAACATGGGAAATTATGCAAGGTAAAACCCTAAACATCAATAATGGATTAACTGAAGAACAACAAAATTATTTGAACATTTTGTTGTAGGCACACACAACAACCTTTGCATGGGACTACCATGATATGAAAGGAATTGATCCAAAACTTTTCATTCATAGGATCTATATAAATGATGGTTTCAATCCAATTAGACATACCCAAAGGAGAATGAACCGTGCCTTAAGAGAAATACTCAATATTGAGTTGCAAAAGATACTAGATGCAAGCTTCATTTATCCCATTTCCGATAGCCAACGGGTGTCACCATTAGTCATTGTTCCTAAGAAGGGATGAAAATGGAGGGTATGTGTGGACTATAGGGAGCTGAATACAGCCACAAGAAAGGATCACTCCCCCCTACCTTTCATTGACCAAGTGCTTGACTCCTTAGCAAGGAAAAAGTATTTATCTATCCTAGATAGGTTTAGTGGCTATAACTAGATAAAGATCGCTCCAAATGACCAGGATAAGACTATATTTACATACCCTTGGGTTACCTATGCCTATTTTTTTCTTCCCTTTGGACTGTTTAATGCCCCAACAACTTTTTAGCGGGAAGTGCTAAGTATCTTTTCAAGCTATGCTCATGATTCCATGGAAATCTACATGGATGACTTCATTAGATATGGAAACACCTATGAGGGAGCACTTAGCTATTTGGAAATTTTTTTGAAAAGGTGTCAAGAACATAACCTA
The DNA here is from genome assembly GCA_007115665.2 of Sequoiadendron giganteum. Classification (NCBI taxonomy): domain Eukaryota; kingdom Viridiplantae; phylum Streptophyta; class Pinopsida; order Cupressales; family Cupressaceae; genus Sequoiadendron; species Sequoiadendron giganteum. The sequence continues at coordinate 454,679,917 of CM021109.1, read as the reverse complement.
TCATTGAGTCATGAAAAATGTATCATGATGATGACTCAATGGATTGTTCTAGGACACTTCATCTTAAGTGAAGGTATACAGGTGGATCCCAACAAGATTGAGATCATTTCTAGACTTCTTGTGCCATAGAATCAAAATTATGTCAGGAGATTTTTGGGCCGTGCAAGCTACTATAGGAGACTCATCCAAGATTTCAACAAAATTACAGAACCCTTGCTTGTCTTACTTACTAAAGACATAGAATTTGAATGGACTGTAGAATGTCAATGTTCCTTTAAAGCACTTAAGACATCCTTGACACAAGTACCTATCTTAAGATGGCCAAATTGGAGACTTCCTTTCCATATAAACGTTGATGCTTCAGATTTTGTAATAGGAGCAGTCCTGGGATAGAAAGAAGGGAGCAAAGAATATGTCATCTACTATATCAACAAGAATTTTCAAGGAGCTCAGCTTAACTATGTTGTCATTGAGAAAGAGATGTTAGAAATTATTTATGATATCAACAAGTTTATGCATTTTATCACTAGTTATCATGTCTTCATTCACATAGATCATACAGACATAAGATACTTGACGAACAACCTTGTAGTTGGGGGGAGACTAGTCAAATGTTTCTCTAACTACATGAGTTTGACATAACAATAGTGGATAAGCCAAGGAAAGCTAATGTGATGGAATATTTTTTTATCTAGGTTTCCTACACAAATAGAAGAAGGTTTTATGGATGACTCTTTTCTAGATGAGCATTTATTTTCTCTTACAGTAAACACACCATGGTTTGCCGGTATTGAAAATTACGTAGTGGTAGGGAAGACATTTCTCTCCTAGAGAAAAGAGATGGTGCATAAAAGCTTTCCATATTCTTGGGTAGCTGGTTACTTATTTTATATTGGTCTACATAATATCATGAGAATATGCATAAGAGAAGATGAGTTATTTGACATTCTAAAAGCTTATTATGATGAGCCCTGTGGGGGTCACTTTATAGCCAAAAGGATAGCATTTAAGATTTGACAACAGGTTACTATTGGCCAAATCTTCACAAGGATTCATTAAAGTATACTAGAAGCTATGATATGTCAAAGTATGGGAAAACCAACAAGGTCAGATGAAATGCCTTTGCAGCCATAGATAACATTAACACCATTTGACAAATGGGGGCTTGACTTCATTGGCCCAATTTCACCAGCCTCTAATAATAAAGAGTATATCTTAGTGTGTACAGACTATTTGACAAAATGGGTTGAAGTTAAGGTATTATAGTTTGCAAAAAATGAAAATGTAGCTAAGTGCTTGTATGAAGTAGCTTTACTAGGTATGGCGTACCTAGAGAAATTGTCACTGGTCAAGGTCAATAGTTCACTTCTGACCTTATTTATTAGTTTATTAAAGAATATTCAATAAGACACGAAAAATCCACACCTTATCATCCCCAAGCCAATGGGCAGGTGGAGGTTACAAATAGAGAGATTGAGAATATTTTGACCAAATTAGTGCACATTCACAGAAAGAATTAGGCATCAAGATTACCTAAAGAAGTGTGGGCCTACAAAGCGACATAGAAAAATACTACACATTTTTCACCTTATGATTTAGTCTATGGTAAAACAACAACTCTTCCAATAGAGTTTGAGTACAAGACACTCAAGATAATAGTGAATTTAGGCATGGATTTGATAGAAGCACAAAAAGAGAGGTTACAAAATTTAAATGGATTGGATGAAATCAGACTGGAGGTAATGCATCATACAAAGATCATACAGAAATAGAAGACCAAGTGACACAATCAATTTATAAAGGAAAAAGAGTTCATTGTAGGTTATTGGGATTTACTATATGATTCTAGGGACAAAGATCACAAGGGAAAGTTATAGTCAAGATGGTTGGGACCCTAAGAAATTCAACAAGTATTTCCTAATGGAGCAATTAAGTTACAAACTATAGATGTAGTTAGATTCACATTGTTGGTAAATATACATAGATTGAAGATATATAAATAGCCAGGTCAAAAAGATGACTTTCTTCTTTCATTGATGCATCTATATGGTCAAAATCATGATTCAGATATAGACAATCAATCATAGGGTAACACCTCAAAAGAAAATACAATTAGTTCTCATAGTTCCTCAGTAGATGACCTACATAGTTCATCTCCTAAGGTTACTCAAGTATAATTTACTATCCCACAATTTTATGCACACACAACACAATTACTATGATTCAAAATATTCTTCCAAGAATGCTTCATACTACTAAAGGGACCTATAGCTTCATGAATTTAATTTGTTATAATTTAGTTGTGCCCTATTGCAGTAGGGACTTGTAGCTAAATACATGTGAATTGTCATATTTTAGTTCGGGACTTGATGCAAAAGGTACCCGCAGTGCTATTTTTTAGAGCGTTTCAAAATTTGTACAACATTAATTGCAGTTCATCACCTTTCATTTCACTTTTTCTCACACATACAACATTAGTTCTTTCATCTTAAGAACATGGAACATGCTCATTCATTTCGCTTTGCAAATTTGAATTTCAAAATTTTCAAATGTCACTTCATATCTCACAATCTGTAAATTCTACTTTATTTCATTACACATGCCACCATGTCATTAATTTACTCATACACTACAATTAACTCTTGTCAAATCAATATCAAATTGTGGATTCTCTACAATCAACCTCACATGCATGGTGTTTATTTAATCACATCTAGTAGGTATGCATACTACACTACCATCATTAACATGGATTTTGAAAAGCTTTCATTATGTATTTACATTAAATTTAGCATGTTATCTATTCTTTAAAAAAAAATCCATATTCTTCAATCATACCCTTCACCTATTTTTCACATGAATTGAAGTGAGATCACTTCAAACCTTAAGTTGGGGGGGAGGTAATATATCACCTAAAAAAAATTGTTTTTCGCCACCAAAAGCAAAATGAAGAAACAGGCATGCAAACCCTTTTTGTCTTATTTATTTTTGCACTATAACCTTGAGCTATTGATATTATTTGTCAATTCCCTAGATCCTAGATTCTGATAACCCAATTTAAGCTGAGTTAAGCTGATATAGAGGGGTAGGGGATGTAATAATTATAATTATAGTGGAAAGTGCATGTGAGGATAACAAAGGGTTTGAAGGTGGTTAATTTGAAATTGAGCTAAATTTCTAAGAACATTGAGTAGAGGTAGAGAATTCACCATGGGAGGTGACATTATCCGAATAGAGCCATCATCTCACAAATAGATATTGGAGGACACATTATGTCTTCTCATTTTTACAAGGGTTGGTTGGCTGGATTACTTTCTCAAATTAATAGAGTTCAATGAAGAAATGAATAGGAATTATTTAGCCACATTACAATTTGATGAGGCCATATTCAAGGGTTTGAAGGTGGATTCTTCAGAGATCACAATTGCACAAGTGTCAGGTTGGTCGAGGGTTGGATTTGAGTTTCTTTCTCAAGAAAATGAAATCATAGCTATAGATGAGTTTAGAGAGCTAGGAGAGAACCTAGACTCCTCATCACAAGGTACCAAAAGAATAATATTTCCATGGGTATGTGCCTCTTGTGTCTTATATTATTAAGTACATTACATGTGATGTTAGACTCTCTCTCTATTGTATATTTTTCATTTCAAATTGGTGTCATCTCCATAAGAATCTATTGGTCAATGTGCCCAATTATATTTATAATTTTCTCAAAAGAATGGGGTCAAAATATCAAAGGAAACAGAGTGATTCAGACTTATCACATTATTGTATGATAACCTTGTTGGTAAAAAGAAGTTTTAGGATTCATCACCCTTAAGTTTCTTAAGAGGATTTTATAGCTTGTCAAAAATTAATCAAATAGTTGAGGAACTTGCAGAGCCAAAGGCCCCAGAATCACCTACTGAACCTATAAGAAAAACCCCTCTTGCTTCACCTATGGCTTCACCTACCCTCATCCAAGGTGAACTTTAGGAAAAAAATGAGAAATATTTACCACATGTAGCCTCTAGCCAACCTATAGCAAAAGAGCCTCCATCTTCCTCCAAAACACCTAAGACAAGGAAATAGAGAGGTATCTCATCTACACCTTCTAAGGAATATAAGACAAAGAAGGGTACACAACAAAGGAAATCTACCCCACCTAGGCATTCAAGTTGTTATGAGAGGAAGTGTCGAATAAACAACATAGAAAACAAGGGACAAAGGACAACAGGAAGAAAATATTATGATGGTTGATATTGATTCAAAAATAAATAGAAATGCCTTTGAGAATGTAAAGGTGCCTATAAAAAGAAAGTGGTATATATCTACCACCTCTAAGTCAGACTCAGAGGATGTATTTGTTGCCAATAAGACAATAAAGAACACCCCAGTTAGCCCTAATAATGAGGGTTATGATTATACAGGAGGTTGTGATAAAAAAGTTAGGAGAAGAGGAAATTTTTTTGGAAGACAAAAATGTTAAGAAGGAGCTACAAGAAGCTTTATAAAGAATTAAACACCTAGAGGAATTGGTTCAAAGGGAGATAAAAATACAAGAGTTGGAAGAGAAACTACAAACATATGGACATGGGGAAAAACTAGACCTGTTGGCACAACTAGCCATGGTCAAAATAGGGAGTAAAAAAATTGCAGTTGAAAATTAAAAGCCCCCTGATACAAAAACCCCTACATATCATACAACTATATCCCTTGGTTACCAACTATGGAAGATTACTCAATAATTTTCTCAGCAAAGGGAAAAATGGAAAAATGATGGCAAAGCATATAGAGATATTGGAGGGTAAGGACATTGAGTCGAGTAAGTTAGTAGTTAAAGTGTAAGAGGTAGTACATAAGGCTGCCCAAATTGTTAGATGTAGACCCCCAACTAGTACTTATGCCTTATTTCTCTAGGAAATTTTTTTGAGTCTTCAATTCAGTAGGTTGATAAGCAACCAGCCAGTTTCCATGAGCAGGAAATATGATTTCCTTAACATTTTTGTTGACTCTACACTAGATGAACAAGACCAAATTTGTGAGCATTATTTGCATAACCATGTAGTTCTAGAGGAGATAGAATGGAACCCCTTGATGTTTGTGGGGGATTTATAGGTAAGGGCACTAGCATCCTATTTTATAAATGAAATATTTAGGGGTGAACTTATGGAGGAGTATGAGGAGAGATAAAAATAAATTGCTCTCCCAATAAGGAAAGAATCCAAGGACCTTGATGAAATCATAGATGAATGGTTAAAAATTTTGGAGTACAAAGAATTAGGAGGAAAGATCATGAGATTGAGGATGCAGGATTACAAAAGAATGTAGACACTAATAGTTGGATTGTTTCATCATTGTTACAAGTATGTGTAATAGAGATGGGACAATTTGACTCCAAAATTATAGAGGAAAGAGCCACATTCAGTGTACAACTTCATGGAAATGATTTAGAGTGTGTAGGTATATGGATATTGCTATTGAAAAAGCACTTAAATGGATGCCACTTACATTTCAGACACCAATACTCGTTTATCCAGTGCCACATTGGACATGAGATAAAATAGAGGAATGTGAGCAAGGTAAACTTACCAAAATGAGGAGACTTTCATGTTACAAAGGTTTTTACCTGAAGCAGATAAAGGGAGTGAAAATTATCATGGATCTTAGAGAAATTACAGTGCACTACAACCTCCAGCCCTAGTTGATTTTCTTGAGGGAAAGCAAAAGGGTAATTGGGGGGAAATGATGGGTCTATATAATAGTTACTTTTTATATCTTTTATACATGCTCAAATACATTACCAATACATCTATCCTATATATATCCATACATATTCTATCTTTGATACTTATTATGCAAACTCTAAACTCAGTTTAAGTATATAGAAATATAATTATGATGTGATGGTTAATGGATGATTTATGTGTGAATATGTGTGAATTATGATTGAATATCTATGCTTAGTCATGGTGGTTAGTATTGTGCATGTTTGGTGAACTAACCCCTTGTAACTAGAGGAGGCATTGTAGCCCACAACAACTATAGCATGGATCCTGCAACCAAAGGAGTTCCTAAATAGAGAAACAATGGATTCCTAGGATAAATTGAACATGATGACTACAATATGAAGACATTCAATGGAGAATATGATGTATCATTATGATGAATAATAAAGGAACTAAAGAAGGAAAAACCCTATTACAATTAGGATTCTAAACAAATTTAATTTTGAGTGTTCTATGTTCTAGTTTATTACAAATAGATTCATAATCTAATTTGGATTATTCTTCTTTTTCTATTTGCATTAAAAGTTAACTAAATCTTTGTCACCCTTAAAAATCGAGTGAATGGTCATTAAAGGTTTCAATTTAGAGTCCTACTTTGAATAAGCTCCCTTGTGCCTATATGTATAGCATGTTGGTTGAGTTTTAAGTTAGCTAGCCATTTTTCAGTCAATCACCTTTTAGAAGTTATTAGATACTCTTTCAATTTTTAATAGAAATACAAACCATGTTTATTGTGCAATGATGAGTTCATGAATAAGATTATTGATCATAATCTTATGTGATATTATGAATTTGTGCAATGATCGATTTGACTTACTATGATTTTGTTGGATCTTAAGAGCTAGATTTAGATTTAGATTAAGTGAATACAACTACTTGAGCAAGGGCCACTCAAGGTAACCATCCTTCACTACTTCCTTTTAAATTATTTTAATTTTGTTTTTAGGTATTACGTTATAAATACAGTTTGTGTTAATAAATCCTGTGTTTTTAATCATTAATGAATGCATGAACAATCTATGTTTCATAATTATACCATAATCACTAGATTTGTTATACTCTCGAGTGTAGAATAGGTTTAATCATTAGTTCAATCATTTTCCAGTATTTACTTCTACAAAATAGTTAACTATAGTCTTATACTATAGGTACCCATAGTCATAGGAACAACTTTACTTTCTTTACTATTTTGTAGTTTTATGGTTTTCCAGCAACTGTAACATCTTTACTAGATTGTTTTAGATAGTTTTCAGCCTTTGAGAGAACATAGAATGCTAGCACCATCACAATTCTACTAGCCTCGGTTGATAATGGTCTTTCCAAATGTTAAGTGGACTATTCAGCTAGGTTTTTCCTCTGAATTCTGTGATCACCACCAAGCTTACTAGACACTAGTAGGGACTCTACAATGTCAAATTCATTAGTAAATTTTAGAAACACTCCCTAGCCTTAATGTATTTCCCTTCAACCTAAGAGAATGTGTCAGTGCTACCCTAAAAGTGCCTTCTTGATCATATTTCACCATTTCAACCCTGACAAGTGCTCTTTTTCTAGATGAATCCTAATTAAGCATATCCTAAACTCATGAATTAAACTTAAAAGTGTGCAAAAAAAGTAGACTAGGGTATCATCACTCTATACCATGTTCTTTTCTCGATAATTTTGATTTTCTATTTTTTTGGTCTCTAATTTATGAGGTGTGAATTCAAATTCAAGAATTGGTAGTAAATTAATCCCAAAAATTAAAATCAAATGAGTTAGCCTATGCTTTATTTTATTCCTATGTTCCACTTTATAAACATGAATTATTATTTCAAAAGAGAGAAGCAATTGCAATTACAACAAAAGCTCTACCAAAATATACATCCAATTTTATAGAATTACAAAGGAATTTTCATATTTGATCAAGTCAACAAAATGATTTGATTTTATGCCAATGGAGAAACTAGTTGGAATCTAGGGTTGGAGATAGCTTTGGGTCCCTTAAAGCACCTAATGAATTTTTTTCAACATATTCTAATTTTTAAACTTTGATCTCCTTGTTGCCCTATGTAAGGTATTTGAGAATTTTTATTTTTTCTAGGGTATTTTGCTTTCTCTTGCGTTGATCATTGATTGTGTCATTGGGGAATCCTTCGCTAACACATTCAAGTAGGGTTTTTATCATTTACTTTAAATTTTATCTCGTCACACCCTTAGACACAAAGGTTCAGAGCACACACACTTTATCCATAAACAAATCAACTATTCATGGAGGTAGAAGTACCAAAATAGGGGTTTGACCCAGGAAGACTCCTATATAGCCACCCTTCCTCCCTCTTTGTTGTGATTATTGTAGGTGCAGATCTAGAGATGACAAATTGAAAAGCAGGAAAGGATAGTGCAGATATATTTGTTGTAGCTCATATATTTATAGATCTTGGATCCCACTTCTCAATCAAGGGTGTTATCGCCCTTCACCCTCCAATTCAAATCCAAATTTTCATGACTAGTACACAAACCTCTACCCTTCTCAAATCTTCTTTCATTCCATAAATTTTTAGTTTCATTTGTGTGAATAGTTTGTGTTTTGATATTAGGTTTCATAGTTAATTAAGTCAATAAATTCACACAAAAATCCAATCAATTCTCAAAGAAACAAAAAAACCAAGTCCAGGGTAGATTTTCTCTCCTAGATTTATTAGCCAATCTATACATCCTTGTCGGTGTGGCTTCTAATGTTTATGCAAAGAAATATTGATCCAAAGTAATCTATTTGTTAGGTCTAGGATCTATTTTTCAAAATCATAGCTTCCAAATTAGTAGAATATGTTGCAAAAACACCACAAAATTTATGTCCACATGACTTGCAATCTACTTCAGAATTAGACAAAGAAAGTATAGCAAACCTAAATAGATTACTTTTTAGTGATTTTAAAATAATGAAAATGGCATTTTTTCATTGTTTAGATAGGTTTTTATCACCAACAATGTGTTATATTTTTCAAGAATTTTATATTGGAATCATAATCTTTCACATTTACCAAGGTCTTGTTTGCAAAAAAATGTAGACATGAAGGAGGAAATTGTTAGGATTTAGGCAGATTGGAGCAATAAACATTAACAATTATATGCAGATTAAATAACCTAGAAATAACAATGAAGAATAACACAAAAGAGATTAACATAGGGTTTAACATGGTTCACCCAATATGGGCTACATCCACAAAAACTCAGCCACCCAATGATTTTATTATCTAGTGCAAAACAAATTACAATCTTGTGAACTCGATACTGCAAAATACATCCTGGTTGCTTATAACAAGATTTTTTGAAGCTTCTAGAATTAGGGTTTTACATATTCATTTTTTTCATTTGACATTTTAATAGGAAAACCTTAACGTTTTATGAGTGTACAATATTTGCATGATCAGTTGCCACAAACCAACAAAAATAATAGATTTTCATATGCCAATAATATGGATCCTAGTCCCTAGCCAGTGAAACTTGAAAGTGTCACTCAAGTAGAAGAAATGTTAATTGCATGTGTCAATCAAAATTTTTAAGTAACAAGCAACTAGTGGTCAATTTAAATATAAGGGACACACAATAAGCTTTCCCCAAAATATTAAAAATGTGTCAAAGAAATTACCACATTAAATATATTCGACTTATTATAGTTCATATAAAGGATAAATGTGGCATGAATTATAACATCATAATTAATAGGGATTGTGTCTATAAAGAACTAAAGTACAAAATCCTACATGACAAGTTTTACTTTGATATGACTATCGATGGAAATTCTCTTGACAATATATTAATAAATTCATATCAAAATATTTTCAACCAACTAAGGACCATGCATATGGAATTTTTTTTCAATAAAAATGATTTTTTTTGTTGGCCCATTAATATATAGATGAGGGTAACATAATTGATCATAAAAAATAAATGGCATCAAGACCAGCTAATGCACAAATAGAAATGGAGTTGATCCGTGCGTGGTTCAACAACCCAAATGAAAATAGAACAACATTGGTTGAATGGTCTTCAACAGTTGGATATACAATAAATAAATATGTTACATTAGTTTTTCTTGATATGGCATTTCCAACATTATTTCTTGATGGCAGATGTGATTGGTTGGAACCACCACTAAGGAGAGTATATTTTCATGAATTTTTCAAGCATCTACTTCGTTATAAAGATAATATCTTTAGTAAGCATCCAAGATTTTTATATTACATGATGAATATGATAATGAGGTACCATGCACATATTTCATTGGAATTTTTATAAAAACAAGTATCCAAGACATTCCCATCACCATAAAATGTTTGCATGGATATATGGAAAACATGCCATACTCTCATTTATTAGACAAGTTGATGTGATTTGGAACCAATTTAAGGAGTAAAAGATCATATTGGAAAAAATGTCAAGGAGAGTTGATAGACATGCTTCATTAGATTGACATACCAATATTTTTTACCTTGAGTGTAGTTGACTTGTATTGGTCATATTTGCATGTATTAATGTCAAGAACACCACCAACTACTCCACAAGAAGCACAACTTTAGTGAAAACAAAATTTCTTTGACTACCCTCGTATTTTTGCACAATACATGTATTTACTTCACACAAATTTTAAAAAAGAGATACTTCAAAAAATTATGAATGTTTAATACTACTGGTGAAGTACAAGTGGCAACATAAGGGGTCAAGACATTTTCATTGTTTCATATGGATGCATGGAGCACCAAATATGGATAATATTGATTCGGCTAATGAAGATCAATGAAAAATGTTGAAACATTTTTTCACTATATTGTTCACTCATAACATCTAAGACAATATATCCATCAGCGAAATATACAAGTATGTTTAGAGTAAGTTAAAAAATATGTAAAATATTATATAGCAGCTATTTATTTTTGATGAATAGGAAGCTATCTAGATTAAAAATAAAGATAAAGTTACATATTCACAAAAATAGGATGGGTGGTAAGAAGGCACACCCTGAGAGTCACATGGGCCGAGCCTAGAAAACCAAAAGTAGAGTCACTTGGGCCTAGCCCATAAAACCATAAACATTACAAACATATAAATAAAAAATGCCATTAAGCGGCCAGAGCAATGCTAGTAGAGCCAAGAGGGTCTCTTTCATCCATCATTTTACCCCATACATCAGCGGGGTCAAGAGTGACGTCAGGAGGGCCCTATCCATCATCATCTTCTTTCTCTTTATCTTCTTTGTTATCCTCATGTTGAGGCAAGATTGCCAGAGCTAGATGCAAGAAACATTTTGCAGTGTTCAGCCAAACAAAGTTTCTACCAGGAACATTATCAAAGGGCCACCCTAGGTCAGCCCATGGAGGAGGAGAACACGACTGCCAAGGAGCGCCAGAGCCATGACGAGAAGGAGCCTTAGAGCGAGGGTGAACATAACCAATCCACCATCGGCCCCATGAAGGTGACCAATCGTGGGAGGATGTGGGCAAAGAGGGAACTAGAGCCATAGTACACAGGGCATTACCCCAATGGTCCAGAAGCACCTGGAGGTGAGACACCTCAAGTAGAACTCTATTTGCTTGTACTTGAATCTGCAAAAGAACATTAGAGAAAATATTAGCATTAGAATACAAAGAAACATTTTTATCAATTTGGTTGTGAGAAAATATGTAGCCATTTCTATCTTTCCAAATACTGAAGAGGATTTCCACCCTGAGCTATTTATTTTTACTAATATATCCAATTTACACATAAAAATTTATATTGCATGCATTCCATAATTTTCCTCAACATTAATGTCTTAAAACATGAGACAACTCACAGAAATAAATAATGGCAATGACTATGAGGAGATGCTACACATTGTAGAGAGATATAGGATGTGTAGAGAGGGTTCATGTCTATGAAAAAGGGGGAAAATGGTATATAGGTAAATTTTTCAATACATATTATTATTTCAATTAATATAAACAATGTATTATTTTTATAAAGAAATAAATTTACAAAAAATTGTTACTTAAATGAAATATATGTATAATGCTCCATGGCCATTAAATTTGGAAGGATCAAAAGTATATGAAGATATACAAAATCATGAAAAAAATTACACCATTAAGAAATGATAATAGAATTAAATCACACAACAAAATATTGTAATCATATGAATTAAATTGATCAAATAACACTAAAATAAATCAATTAAACAAGCAAATGATTAACTAAAAGAAATACTCCAATGAAATTTGATTAACAACACTAAAAAATTCAATTCAAAAGCATGAAACATGATTCAAAACAATTAAACCTAAACTAATGTGCAAACCTCCCCATTCCATTATGGACATGAAGCACATTTGGTGTAATATGATGTAGATTGCTCAAATATTCCTAATCCATTATACAAAAGCTCAATTTCAAGTGATTTGAAGGTGCTTGATTCACAAATTCTCTCAATAATTCCCTCAATTTTCTCAAAGTGAGTGCTCAGTTCATGAGAGTAAGGGTGCTAAGAAGATTTTGAATGAGATTCATGTTGAAAGGTGAAGTATTTATAACTTTCTAGAATTATGATAAATGGTGAAGATAGAAAATAGTGATCAATGGATGAAATCGAATTGAGGATGAAGGCATGGATCAAGAATTGATCAAGTGGTTGAAAATTCATGAGAGATGGAGGTGATCCTAGAATACTGGTTTGCAATTCCCTTCACAAAGGAAAATTGCAAAAACGCTCCCAAAAGCAAAAAATTCAAGTTTTAAGGGGTTCGCTCAAACTAGGGGGTCCGTATGAACCCAGAACCCCCTAGTTCAAGAAAACCCCTTTTCATGCTAGGTTTTCTCAAACCCCATATGGTACATTTTTTTTAAGAAAACAAAGTAAAATTTCAAAAAAAGGGGGAGTTCGAGAGAAACCCTTCGAGCTAACCACCCTTAACTCGAAGGAGTCAAGGGGGGTTCGCTCGAACCCCCCTTTTTTCCCTTCTCCCCCTCCTTTCCCATTTTACTACAAAACTTTGTGTTTCCAGGCTCAAGTTGAAGATGAAAATGGATTCAACTTCACAGATCCAACTAGATGATGGTAGTCCTTGGAACAAGCTATCCATCAAATATAATTTAAATATATTTTGGTTTTATTATGTATATTTTTTAGTTTAATTAAACTTAGGTTTTTCACTAAAAATCAGGCTCTTTGTTCTACACATGTGGAAAATATTAAATTATCAAAAAAATATCTATGTACTAGATATTGATGTCCTTGATCCAACAAAAAAAATTGAATTTCGATACATACAAAAAATGTTGTGTTAGCAAGTAAACCTATGTCTAAATTGTAACTGGTTTGACTTAAAAACTTAATTAAGAAAAAAATATTCAATAAAACACTATGAAACCAATTTCATGCACTAGATATTGTAGTTATAAACTAAATTCGAAGAAAATAGAATTTTATCCTTCATAAAAAAAATTATGTGTTAGCAAGTACACGCCACTCTTTAAAAATGGTGTTTACTATTAAAAACTAGTTTTCGAAGGAGACAGAAAAGGAAATGCAATTTGATTCCAAAAATTTAAATATATATATATATATAGAATCTATAGACAAAATATCACAAAATCACTAGTTTGCATCATCTTTAAATTCCTCATGGTTTAGCAACTATAGATGCCCGAGAGTGAAGATTTAGTTAAAAAAAATTAGTTTAATGTCGAGTTTGGCCAAAAAATGTAAACCACTATTGTAGGATCACCCATGGATCAAGGATTAGATCAAAGGCTCACAATCCTTGAGAGACTCAATGTAATATCCCATAATTTTAGGAATTATGTTGGAGATATTTTGAGTTGGAGTGAAGAGTTCAAATTTGAAAAGGGAATATTTCATGTGGAATATTCTTTATGCAAGTTGAAGGGTTAGATGAAAATTAGTCAATTAAATAATTCATGAAAATCATTTAATTGTGCAAGTTGGAAGAATTAAGAGTTGTAATTAAATAATAAGGAATTTTTTAATCAAGTGGGATTAATGGCATTTAATTAAATAACATTACATTATTTAATCAAAAGGGGAGAAAATGATGAATTATGATGAATTAATCAAATAAGATTAATTATTTGATTAATAGGAGAAAAAGGTGAATTTAACTAAATAATTGGACATTATTTAATTAAATAGGGGAATTAAGTGAATTATGCGAGAAATTGTGTTAATAAGTTAAATCAGGTGTGTGATATACTTAGGACATTTTTGGGTGTCCATATTTTTCCCCTCTTTGAAGTGAAGTACCTATTGCAAAACATAAAATGAGGATAGATAGACAACTCCTTTAGCTAAAATGTAAAACAAAATGCAATTTAAATATTTTTCTCTTTACCTAAGTTCATACAAGGTGTGAGGGGAGAGGTTACACATCTAAAACCTACCAATCACGGAATACAAAGCACTCATGTTCATTTTAAGTGTGCACCAAAGATCAAATGTTTGGTTTATTTTAAGCACCAAATCCAAGGCATGCAAGTTGTATTGTTATTTTTAAACTGAAAGGAAAGATGACTTCATTTTAAACCCAAAGAAAATATGTAAGTTGTGTTGTTCATTTTATTGCACCAAAGTAAAGATAAATTAATTTTATTGCACTAAATTGAAAAAGGTGTCTTGGATTAAGGCTCTAGTGATCAAAATCACTAGTTATGTTCCAACTCCTCCAATCCAAGTTTCTTGCAAAGAATTAGCCTCAAGAAACATAGAACAACAAATGTTAGATTGTTAGGGTTAGATGAAAAATAGTTTGACATAAGATAAAACCCTAAAAATTGAGCTTACCATTATACCTACAAAGGCATCGCTCTACCTATGAAAAGGCATCACTCTGTTAGACAAAAGCATCATTCTATCAAACAAAGGCATTGGTCTATATTTATGTAAAGAAGTTAGAAATTTTCATAAGCATCATTATTTGCAAATGTGTCACTTTGTCACCTACAAAATAATAGAAGAGGTTAGAAAACAAAGGTGTCTATATAATAAGGTGTCGCCCTTTTAGTTGCAAAAGCATCGAGCTTTACAAAATCATTTCCCTATCACTTGCAAAGGCATTGATTTTCTTCTGGAACTTGCAATGTCTAATAAAACTAAAACAAAACTAGTTAGATAGGGATGTGGGTCACACCAGGCATGCCAATATGTAAGCATATGAATTCAATTGATCAAATAACACTAAAATGAAGAAATTGATCAACTAAAAGTAATACTCCAATGAAATTCGATTAACAAAACTAAAAGATTCAATTCAAAAGCATGAACCATGATTTAAAATAATTAAACCTAAACTAATGTGCAAACCTCACCATTCCATTGTGGACTTGAAGAGAATTTGGTGCGATATGATGTAGATTGCTCAAAATGTCCTAATCCATTGTGTAAAATCTCAATTCCAAGTGATTTGAAGATGCGTGATTTACAAATGCTCTCAATAATTCCCTCAAATTTCTCAAATTAAGTGCTCAATTCAAGAGAGTAAGGGTGCTATGAATATTGTGAATGAAGTTTTTTGTTGAAAGGTGAAGTATTTATAGATTTGTAGAATTATGATCAATGGTGAAGATGGAAAATGGTGATCAATGGATGAAATAAAATTGAGGATGAAGTCATGGATCAAGAATTGATCAAGTGGTTGATAATTCATAAGACATGGAACACGGATTAGATCAAAGGATCGTAATCCTTGAGATACTCAACAATATCCCATAATTTTAGGAATAATGTTGGAGATATTTTAAGTTGGAGGGAAGAATTCAAATTTGAAAAGGGAATATTTGATGTGGAATATCTTTATGAAAGTTGGAGGGTTATAAGAAAATTAGTCAATTAAACAATTCATGAAATCATTTAATTGTGCAAGTTGGAAGAATTAAGAGTTTTAATTAAATAATTAGGAATTATTTAATCAAGTGGGATTAATGGCATTTGACTAAATAATATTGCATTATTTAATCAAAAAGGGAGAAAACGATGAATTATGATGAATTAATCAAATAACCTTAATTATTCAATTAATAGGAGAAAAAGGTCAATTTAACTAAATAATTGGACATTATTTAATTAAATGGGGGAATTAGGTGAATTATACGAGAAATAATGTTAATAAGTGAAATCAAGTGTGTGATATACTTAGGACATTTTTAGGTGTACATTGTGCCCCTCTTTGAAGTGAAGTACCTATTACATTGCTTCAAAGAACTAATATTTTCTCAAATAAAAATTTAAAAATTTTCAGATTTTTTTTTATGTCCCACTATGCCCCAGCGAATGAAGGAATGTTGGTGTGTTACCCCCTTGAGAGATTGAGCGAAATGACTAATTTTCAAGTTGATCTCGCAACATTGTGACAGGAATGATTTGGCCACATAAAGGACAAAAAATAGGTCCTGGGAGGCTCAAATACTAACCTAGGTACATAAAAATACTAAAAAAATGAGTTTCAAGGTCAAAACCCTAAGTTTTTCAATGCATATATGTGAATTTGGGTGCATTTCCAACTCATTTACACACTTTTTTGAGAGAGATTGAGATACCTTGTGAGATTATAGCTTAGATTTCATCTAGAGCACTCACAAAATGGCACACAGAGTGCTCCCCATATATCATGTAGATTAGGTCTATGAGTTTCAACAATCGATTGATGCAAGAACCTCAATATGTACCTCGAAAAACTTGCTTTGCATAAATTTCTAGGTAGCCAAATGTAGGTTCGAACTAGGGAAAACAAAGGTGATGTTAAATGGTGATTCTTATATAAACCAACGTGATGCTTTTGCAATGCATCACAACACCTGTGCAATGGGCATCACAATTTTGCATTCATGCTAGGGTTTTGGAATTCAATCATGTGTTTGCAATCTAGCAACACAGTTGCAAAAAAATACGGTGATGATTCTACAAGATAATGACATGTTTCAAAGGCTTGCTTTTTAGGGTGTTGTTGAAATGGTGACACTTTTGCAATAAGGCAATGCATTTTCACTATAGAAATGCTATTGCAAAAAAGCGATGTATTTACTTTACTGACAATGTGATGCCTTTGAAGAAAAGGCTCACTTTGCTTTCTAAGGAGTTTGACTTAAATATTTTTCAATTTTTTAGCAAATTGATGTTGTACACATTATACGTGCAGGATACCTTCCATCCTCTCCTTTCTTGAGAGAGGATACCATATATAATAGAGTGGATTACTAGATTAGGAGAGCTTGATGTTCTATTCCTAAGAGTGGTTGGATTATACCACATTGTATACATGCTAGAGATTAGGACACATTTAGCAATGATGACTACTTTGGTGGAGCGTTAGTGTAGACACCTAAAAATGACTTAGGCCTGCGACCATTATTTTACCACCTCTCGCCATGACATGATTATAACTCTATAATTATGTTTCTAACCCATATTCAACTATTAATTAAATAATTTATAATTATTTAATTCATTCATTCTTCATGATTATTAAATAAATAAATCTTATTTACTTATTTAATATGTCACTAATTATCAAAGTCTTCTTGCAATTAAATATTTATTTTCCTTATCATTAATGTCCTCTTGATTATTAAATAAATATATTTTAAATATATTGATTTAATATGTCACTAATTCCTAAATCCTCTTAATTAAATAGATTTGCTAATTTATTTAATCAATTAACTACTTCTTCTAAATTAAATAATTATTTTTAATTATTTAATTGTTACATGTGACACTTCTATATTTTTAAATAAAACAAATCATTTAAAAATGTCTCACATGGTTAACTGTTTCTTCATTTAGTAATCAATTTCAAAAATCAATTACTTCTTATCTCACAAAATCCATATTTTGAATTAATTTAATTCAAAATGGAAATATTCTTCTACAAATCAAGTAATTGCTAAAATTACTGATTTTCTAAAATCTCATCCCCTTATCTTCTAATTTTTACCAATTTCATCTCAAGGTCACGTTTATTCTCCACCGTTGATTTAATTTATTAAATTAAATCTTGTCGACAGATTTGGGGACTGTTTCCCTAACCCTAATTGAGAGTTGTCACCTTGAATCTTAACCATTGATTCTAGGGCATTTCTCAATATCTCATCTCATCCGTCCATTCAAGATTGCATTTTCTATAAAATGACAATCTTGATCTCATTTTCGGGATTGATCGCTTAATCTATTATCTCATTTTGGCATTCTCATATCATCTTAGGCTTACATTACTATTTGCATAATAGAAGTAAAATTCTAGTTTTGCATATAGTTTATTTTATAAATCCTTCAAAGGCTTTGTTAGGGCTAGACCTTTTTAGAGTGTGCTCACAAATCTGAGGGCATCCATCATCAACAACAAGCTTGAGGAGGTGCAATGGAAGTCAGCCATGGAGTATTAAAGGGGTGAGACCTTTCTAGTTTCTTCCCTTTTTTATTATTTCTCCTATGCATTCTATTGTTTGATGTTTTATTGACTTGCAGGTATTACTAATCTGGTTTTAAACATTGCAGGAAATAATCCTCCATTACATTGGTGAACCTGACAATCTAACACATTTTTGCAAGTTATTGTACAGCCTTGGATTTTGTTTTATAGGTACAGGAGTACGAAACGATGCAATCACAGGCCTACGCGATGTAAGTGCTCTGACACACCGCATTTGCGATCACAAACGACGCATATGCTCTGTCATGGTGCATACGAGAGCTAGAACGATGCATTCGACAGGATGCGACACATTTGACAGCCCTCGCATAGCAACCGCTCTAGCGAGCCACAAACGACTAGTCCTATTGTTTTTTTAATTTTGTTTTCTAGATCCGATGCGACCGTGGCCAATTTTTCCTTTTGATGGGATTAAAATAAACCAACCCTAGGATAGACATTTAATTCATAATTTACCAATCCTAGGATAGAAAATTTAATTGGGAATTTATCAATCCTAGGATAGTCACCACATTTTACTTTTGTTTGGTTAAAATGAACCCCATGGTTTTGTCAGGCAATATCTTCACTTAGAATAGAAAATTTTCATTTGGGTTTAAAACTAAACAATTTGTCTACTGTGTTTGATTGGATAATAGGTATATGCTCTCCCCTTTACTTGGAGATCAAAAAGCCAGACTTATCCATTTTTATATTTATGCATTTCATGTTTTCTTAAATCCTTTAGAAGGCCTTCCGTAGTGGGAAAAAGTACTCACCCTATGGAACAACCAAAGCCAGGTTTTCCAACCCACTATAATCAAAAGTGAATTTTGGGGAAACCCACATTCAACAGCAGTAGGCAAGATAACCATCCCCAAAGTCTTTGTTCTAAAGATTGGGAGGTTTCCTAAGGGAGTCTATCTATTACCATGTTGAACAGAAACCTTTACTAAGAACCATAGTGTAGAAGCCAGCTGTGTCAGTATCCAGACATTGTTTCAATCACGGTGCAAGGGGAGGGAAGAATCTCCCCCCAAGACACTCACCATATAATTGCCATGGACTGTTTGCTTAGGGGATTTAGTATCCACTTCCGTCACCTTGAGTAATCACCTGGAAAAGACAAAAACACAGGCGCCCTCTAGGGGGTGACATGGTTGTGTGAGTAGACGTGATTTTAAGTTGTGGGTTGTGATTGTTATGATGACCTTTTGACTATTAAGAGTGAGTCTACTTGAAGTATCTTTTTTGTTCAAATACCAGTGCAAACAGAAAAGGGTCATGCTTGACCCTTGAACATACACTCAATGTTTTAATTTCTATGTGTTTGCCAACTTTTTTCAAACAAACTTCAACAAACTAAACATCAAAAAATTTGGGTCAAAAACTTGTCATGTCCGTAAAATAGTTCTTGTTTTCCAGAAATTTGTCTCTTGCGATGCAATCGCTCTAATAAACCATAATCACCATATCTTGAGCTGTATTCACTCTGATGGGCCGCATTTGAATCATCCTGAGCTGCATTCACTCTGATGAGCCACAATTGAACCACACAGAGCCGCATTTTCCAATATCAACCCACATTCACCATACTGTGTCACAATCGACACTTTCTGAACTACATTCGCCTCTGTGAGCCGCATTCACTTTGTCATACTGCATTTGCTGTGATGCACTTGCGAAGAAATTCAAATCACTTTCTCACTATCAAAAAACTTAAAGTCCACAACTTGTCTTTATTTCAATCAAGTCTTCCTTCACTGTTACAGTCCAAACCAGACTCTGAATTGCTCAATTTTCATCAAACATCGCATTTTAGGTACCATTTTAGGATCACAATAGGGTTCCCTTTCTAGTCCATTAGATTGCATTGATAGCTTCACCATCTCCTTAGACACTTACTTTTGCAGATTTTAGGAGTTGACTCTTATCATTCATTGTCCAAACTTTGCATTCAATAGTAGGTTATCATTGGACCTAATTACCTTTGTCACTTTGCAAAACTTTTGTGAATTGTTTCCCACTCAATAGTCTAGTGTGGCAACTTCACTTTGTCCTCTTTATAGTCCTTTTATGGTCCATTGGTCTTCCAAAATTGAATCATTGCAAAAATTTTGTTTTCCCAAGTTGTCCTCTTTAAAATCCCTCAATAGTAAGTACATCTTAGGCTCCTTTAGTTGCATATCATTTGGCATCTCCATTTAGTATCACACCATTTTACATTCACAAGTCTTTAGTCTCACTTGCATGTCATAGCATTCTTTAAAAATCCAAAGAAACCAAAAACATAGTGCCATACTTAGATCATTCTCTCCATCATCCCAAGTTGAGCAAAACCTTGTATGGTTGAAACTAGATTACAGAAAAAGAAAAGACTCATGGATTCCTTTAGACAAGACACCAACTTTCTTGAATTCACAACTGGCATGGATTCATTCCCTAATGCCATGAACAATACTTGTTTTGACATGGGAAATTCTAACATCAATCCTTTTAGTGAAATGAACATCCCATCATCTCCATCACATATTTTTGAACCATTTATCCGACGGGATCAAAATGGGGACATCTTTGAAGAAGACATATTAGTTGTTGCCCAACATCCATAAGTTGCTGCTTTTATAGAAGAAGTAGTCTTAAATGACTCTTCTAGATTCCTAGCTATGCTGCTTGACCAAGGGGCTAAATTACCCAAGGGATTTGATCTTAACACTCTTAGAGCAACTTCCTCCACTCCACCATCACACAATTTTTCCATGGGAGCCTCTTCACAAAATGTCATCAACACAATCAATGCTACCTCCCTTGGTCATACTACCACCACAACCAACACAACATCTAGTGGGGGATCATCTTCCCAAACCAACACCAGATCACAATCCATCCCCCAACAAACATCCACCATCCCTTCACAAACAATGGGGTCAACCACATCAAACCTCTTTGGAACTACATCTAGTTCCATGAGTACATCAGCAAACCTATTATTAGGTTCTTCAAATGCTATGGCAACCAACTCATCCAACCCTTTTGGGAGAAATAAATGAAGAGTTGCCATTAAAGGCACCCAACCCACTTTCTCACAGGTTAATACCAACATTCCTGTGACCCAAAGCACCAACATTCCTCAAGGCCACAATCTCTTATTTGGGCAAGGAAATCAAGGCGCTCAATCCTTCACTCCATTTGGGCATCAACAAGCTCAAAATCAACAAGGCCCTCAATCCTTCACTCCATTTGGACATCAACAAAATCAAAACCAACAAGGTCCTCAAATTAATTCCAACATGGCAGGATATCACATCCCCACTTATGCCTCTCAATTCCATACATAGCAGCACATCCCTCATCAAAACACTCATTTCCAACAACCACCTAATCAGAACACTCATTTTTCTCACCGCCAACCAATTTCAAATCAACACATCTTATCACAACAACTGGGGACTCAAGCTGCCCCTATCAACAACATGGGTGATGCTACCAACCATCCCATGGTCCAAGCACTCACACTCCAACTCGCTGCTCTTCAAACACAAGTGGAGACCTTGCAGCAATCCAACAAAAAGTCATACATGTCACATGACTTGTGTCCATATCCATTTGACACAACTTTGCATATGCCACCCTTTCCTCATGGATATGTGTACCTCATTTTCCCAAGTACAAAGGAAAAACAAACCCCATTGAACACATAAGAGAATTCACCACTAGTTGCATGGACATTGCATATGAGCAAACTTATCTCATGAGACTCTTTTCTAGAAGTCTCGCAGGTCATTCACTAGAATGGTTCTAACTTTTTCCTAAGGGGATCAAAACATGGGATGAATTGGCAAACAAGTTTGTTGAAAACTATGCCTATAACATTGACATGGATATCGACATTGCCTCCTTATGCAGACTTACCCAAGAGGATGGAGGAGAGACTTTTATTCCATTCTTTCAAAGATGGAGAACCTTAGCAAACAGATATCCAGTAGAAATACCTGAAAAGGAGAAAGTCACCATGTTTGTACAAACTCTCCTAGGACCACTAAGGTATGGCTTACAAGTCCATTGTTGTACCACCTTTGTTGACCTTATTGAAAAAGGTGTTAAACTTGAGAAAGCCTTGATTGCCAAAGGCGAATTAAAATATGGTGGCAAAACCATCAACACCACCACAAATAATAACCCAAGTAGCTCAAATGACAAAATGTAATGTCCCCAATTTAGCCCTACGCTCTACAATTGGATTTAGCCTCCATAAACTCATAGGCTAAGAAGAATGGGAACACTTACTATTTATAGTAAGTCATGTTACTGCTCAATTGGCATACATATGTGGTTTTTGGAAAACTTACTATTTATAGCAATATGTTATTTTTGGTAAGTATATTTATAGCAGTATCACTCTAGCAGCAACTCATTCTTTTGTAGTTAAGTGTGGCCGATCAGTTTGGCTTTCTATTGAGTTGAAGTGAACTTACTATTTTTGGCAGTGGCTATTTTTAGTAAGTCTAATTTTGACAATATCATCATCTGTAGTTCAACTCAGGTCATCATGTTATTTGTGGTAATCCTTTAGTTTCAGTATTGGCAATGGTTTTGGTTATCTCCTTGGACTAAGTGTTATACTTAGTTAATTTCATGTTTTTAAGTTGTACCCCATGCCTAGGAGTGATAAATTTATGTTGTTTTAAAGAGGGGACATTAAGGGGTCATGTTGAGCATTTAATGATTTATTAAAATGCTTTATTGTTGCAAATAGAAATGGACGCCTAAAGGGAAGGGAAATAATGTTTTATTATTTCACAATAAAGTGAATGGTTGAAGGGCATCCCTTGGGAAGTTGAAGTGATTCAACTTCTTGGAATTTGAAGTGTTTCATTTGCCATTGAAACTTATATATTGTTGCATTGTAGAGGGTTGATTATGTTATGTTTTTGAAAGCAAAGTTATGCAGCTAGTTTGAAATCTAGAATATGGCTAAGGGAAAGCTTAGCAATTCTATTCCATTCTTTAGACCTGAAACTATGGTTCCCTAGATGATGGATTGAGAGTGTGCTTCATTCAGAAGTACATATTGAGCTTCAAATTGGAGAATTGTGGTGTGTTTTCCAGATTTCAAGTTGCTAATATTTACACAGCCAAAAGTTGAATTTGTTAACAGCTTCTTGTGTCATTTATTCCTAGTTAGGGGCATTGAATAATATCATTGCTAAGGTCATGGCAACCCTTCTTAGCAAATTCCAAATTTAATTTCAAAGTGTATGTTTTTTACTAGCAAAATCACCCTTGTTAGGGTCGTACCTTCTTGTTTGCATTGGGAATTGTGCCAATAAATAAATGTTGGGTTTTTGGAATTGTTTCTTCATCATAGCATTGGCACCTATCCTCCAAAGGTTCATTGCACTTGGTTTCATACAATTCAGAGGTAAATTGATTAAGATATAAGCATTTCATTGATTCACAGGTTGTTGATTTACAATTTTAGTTTGCTAATTTTAATTATCAAACTTCAAAGAGATCATATTTTAGCTTCTTTTTCAATGTTTATGAGCTTTCTAGATTGAGATAATCATTCTTCACTTTGTGACTTTTTCTATCATTGTAATACTCGTAAATTGTAGATTATTAGATTGTAAGGTTGTGAATTAGTAGTACTAATCCAACCATATGTTATTGTTGCATTTACTTGTAATTTCTAAGCTAACATTAAGTACCCCTAGATGGTTTACCGCTAGTGTGGAGACTAAACTTGTATCTCTCATCTTACCCACTATAAAGTGGAGAATTCCCACTCTTGAGTGGATGCTTGCCGTAGCAGAAGAAGTATTAATATTGTAATCTTTTCCCCCCATTGTTTGGTGGTAGTGTGGAAAGTTCCTTATGGCTGGTTATCTACCTTTGTTCATTTCAATTTCAGCATTAGTAATCCACCATATGTTAGCACCTCGCATATCAAAGGATCTTGAGTGCACATTCTTGGTGTTGAGTTTAATCTCTCTCTTTCAGTATAATCTTGTAATCTTGATTCAATAGATCTTAGGGATACTCTAACAATATGCCCACCCCTCCTCCTTAAGTGGTTTTAGGGCGCATTCTTGGTTAGAGTTATTTCATGCGCGTTTTGGGTTATGCTAACCTTAACGGGTGCTTGGTTACATTGTAAATGTTTGGTTTAAAAAATCAAATAAATTGAGAGAGTATATTTCAGTGGTATCAGAACCTGTTTTCCTGCCATCCTGTGAGTTTCAGTGCTTTAGTGATCAAATGAGAGTTAGAGAAGACCATTACTACATCAAAAAGTAGAAGAGTTTAGTTTCAACTTCAGAAGTTTTGAAGTTGACACCTTTTTAGTGATTTGAGAAACCTTGTCTTGTCAGATTAAAGTATGGCTAATGAAGAAGAGATGAATTTGGTAGAGACACTTTATATGGCTGGAAAGAGTCTTGACAAAGAATTTTAGTTAAGGGAGAATGGAAAAAACATTCTTCATTTGTTAAAATAGTGTTTGAGGCAAGTGAAGCAATTACCCTCAGAGGAAATGCAGTTGGCATTAGCTCCTGCTGTGAATTTTTTGAATCAGCCCCACTGGCTGAGGCATCCTGATGAAGAAGTAAATTTGTTGGTTACTTCATGCCTTGGTGAAGTGATGAGAATTTTGGCACCTTTGGTGCCCTATGATGATAAAATTATGAAGAGAGTTCTTCCTATGTTCATGGAAATTTTTCAAGATCTTGATGAAACTGATAGCAATCAGTACTCCAGAAGAGGTGCTATACTGAAGATCTTTTCAGAATTCAGAATAAGTGTGTTGCTGATAGATTTGGGTATGCAAGATCGAATATATTATTTGATTCATTACCTCTTAATTTCAACTTGGAGTGAACGAGAGGAGGATGTAGTTGCAGCAATGAAAAACATTTTGATCTTAATTATCAATGAGTTGGATGACATTCCTAAAAACATCCTATCCTTTCTGCTAAACATTCATGAACAAGAAGGAAAAAATTCCTCTACTGTTGGTATGTTGATAAGAGATTTATTCGTTCAGTGTGAGAGAAAATTGCAGCCACACTTGAAGAAGACAAAGCAGAAAAAAGAGGAAGTTAGTAATGTAGAAGATGGAAATAAAATATCGTTTCTCAATGATTCTAAGGTTGTATGCCAAGAAGTACCTATTGATATGCAGCTATTCACACAAGTTGAGGATGAATGCAAAGAGGCAACAACAATTTTGATTTCCCATGAAGAGTTTATGTCAAGGAATCAAGGATACCTCCTTGGTATGTTTGTGACTACAAATGAAGAGATCAATATTATACTTTCACATGAAGTTCTTATTGAAGGTAAGGAGGATATAATTTTCAAACCAACTAATAGTGATGATTCCTTACTTCATTATAATAATGAAGATTCATGTGGTTTTGAGTTTGGTCATCAAACTAAGATCTTGAAGAAATATTCTCATGAAGATTTCAGCTTTGTTGAGTTGGGAAGTGTCTCATTCATAGAGTCACCATTTCAAGTGAAGTTTGAAGGGCAGTTTCCTTTTGATAAAAATAATCAGCCTTTCGGCATTTGGGATCCGGGTGTGAAGGCACTTAATTTTGTTAATGAATTTGTATGGGATAAATTTCCCTTTGATCCCAATAAAGAACAAAATTTTGATTTCATTGCAAGCTTTGATATGGCCCTTGGAGGAGAAAATGTCTTTGACAAAGAAGCTTGCATGGGTAAGCCCCATAATGAATCATGTAAGATGGTTGCAGCCACTAAGGAAGAATTTGTTGCCACTAAAACTTTCAGGACTGTGATCAATAATGAATCATTGATCAAGTTGGGGGCTTCTTCAGTATATAATCAAGGAGATAGTGAAGGGGAAATGGAGCTTGAAGACCACAGGGCCCTTGATGATGAAGTTTTTAAAGAGGTTATCAAATTCAAATCAGATTTACCACATCATGAAGCTGATTATAAACACAGGTCCGAAGAATTGGTAGGATTTGATTCTCTTCATGACCTTGAGCATTTTTAGTTAGTGGGTGGTGAAAGACAAGAATCTTGGAGCAGCTATGGGGGTAGCAAAGACAAGAAACAAAGTTCTGATTTTGAAATACAGTTGATCAGCAGTTCACCATCCTTGCACTTTTGTGAGTGGAAAGGTCAATTCATGTTTTCCATTGAGGATGAGGTGCATGCCTTATTCGAATTTGGTTGCTCATATAGCTCGATTGAAGAGAGACAGGAAGGATTTTGGGATAGAGTCACTCTCTTTAATCTACAATTTATTAAAGACTCCTTAGTGATTATGAAATCAGAGTATCTATGCTGGATTAGAGATTGGGATTACGCCTATGAATTCACAAAGAAGATCATTGGTTTTTTTCAAAGAAGTGAAAGAAAGGTTGATAAGCTTACCCTTGAGCTTGAATCAACAAAGTGCATGATAGAGAATGCTCAGTTGGGTGTAGTGGAGGTTGGAGACCAGCTAGCTGATTTCAAACATCTCAGAGAATGTGAGGACGAGTTCTACTTTGTGATTGATAATCCTCCAAGCTTGCTTGTAAGTGAATGCATAAGAGGTTTAGAGAATTCAGTCTCCATATGGGAAGTGTTGATTCATGACGACTTCCCCATTTTTGACATCAAGGTGTTGTCAAAACATGTTTTGATAAAACATGTTGTTTACATGCCTAACAGTTTATTCTTTGGATTGAGTAATGCTCACACTAACCTGTCTTGGGAGATGGATTTGAAGACAATGTTTGTTTCAAGCTCCCTTGTTTTTGAAGTTTTCTTGGATAAACTTCAATGGTTCACTAAAGAAGTCAATAATTTTCTGAGTGTGCATTTGGAGTTGATTGGCACTTAGGAATGTTTTGTGAATTTCTTCAGGGGTGTGGTGGATCATTCTTGGTCAAGTATCTTTGTTTGGAACCCTCAATGTGGAATGAAAAATCTTTTGGGTTATGGTAGGAAGGTTCCTTGGAGGGATAAAAATTTCAGAATTAATGGTGATGTTCCCTTCTTTACCAACCACTTGATGGATCCATTTTTTCATCAACAAATGGATTGGAGAGAGATTTTGAGCAATGATCGGTTCTTTTTTGTGATGAAATCTTCAGAAAGGTTGTTTTCAGCTGTGGATATGTGCAGATGTAATATTTTGGATGTTGATTTTCAGTTTTGCAGCAGTTGTTTATCTCCTTGGATGCTGATTTTCCTTAAATCAGATCTCAAGTTGACCATTTCAATCTTGTTCAGTAGCTGGTGCATTCATTTTCAGACTTTCCAATCTTCTGTTAGCCATGATTTTTGGTCTCAAGTGGGAGAAATGAAGATTTGGATTGATTCGAACCTACATCTAGAAAGTGTTTAGGTTCATCTCAATGACTATCTTGGTACATTTACTTGTACATATGCTTGGGACAACAAACCAATGCTTCATTTGGTTTGACTTTTTGAGACTCTTGTAGGGAGATTGGTGAAAGTTTTTAGAATCCTTTTTGGATATATAAAAATTATTCGGAGGAGGCATTGTTCATCCTTGAGGAGTTTTGAGGATGAGACTATTGAGCTTTTGCAAATAGTTGTTTTCTTCTTTGCAAGAAGCCTTGAAGGAGTTGTTACTCTGTTTGATGCTTTGAGGAGTTTCATTGATAAGAATATTGTTGAGATACTTAGATCATTTTTCCTTATGTCCAAAATGTTGATAGTCATTGGCATTGATGATATTAACTCAGATTTTATTGGACATGAGATGCTGCAAGTTTTTTTTACATCAGTTCTTCTAGGTCTATCAATTTGGGTCTCAGATATGGTAACTCTTTGGGGTTACAAGAAGGGTTAGTGCAGATTTGGAGTGTTGGTTATTCTTGTGTGATCAGAGTGATGCGGCATCAGCAGGGTGGGTCCTCTAAGAGATGGATTTGGGACCCTAGGATCCTACTTGACATAGTATGGATCAAATAGTTTCTTGGAGTGTGGTGACATTGCTTGAGGACAAGCAATTTTGGGAAGGGCAAACTATAATGTCCCCGATTTAGCCCTTCGTCTACAATTGGATTTAGCCTATTTCGAGAAAGTCATAGGCTAAGAAGAATGGGAACACTTACTATTTATAGTAAGTCATGTTACTGCTCAATTGGCATACAAATGTGGTTTTGGAAAACTTACTATTTATAGCAATATGTTATTTATGGTAAGTATATTTATAGCAGTATCACTCTAGCAGCAACTCAATCTTTTGCAGTTCAGTGTGGCCGATCAGTTTGGCTTTCTGTTGAGTTGAAGTGAATTTACTAATTTTGGCAGTGGCTATTTTTAGTAAGTCTAATTTTGACAATATCATCATTTGCAGTTCAACTCAGGTCATCATGTTATTTGTGGTAATCCTTTAGTTTCAGTATTGGCAATGGTTTTGGTTATCTCCTTGGACTAAGTGTTATACTTAGTTAATTTCATGTTTTTAAGTTGTACCCCATGCCTAGGAGTGATAAATTTATGTTGTTTTAAAGAGGGGACATTAAGGGGTCATGTTGAGCATTTAATGATTTATTAAAATGCTTTATTGTTGCAAATAGAAATGGACGCCTAAAGGGAAGGGAAATAATGTTTTATTATTCCACAATAAAGTGAATGGTTGAAAGGTTTCCCTTGGGAAGTTGAAGTGATTCAACTTCTTGGAATTCGAAGTGTTTCATTTTCCATTGAAACTTATATATTGTTGCATTATAGAGAGTTGATTATGTTATGGTTTTGAAAGCAAAGTTATGCTGCTAGTTTGAAATCCAGAATCTGGCTAAGGGAAATCTTAGCAATTCTATTCCACTCTTTGGACCTGAAACTATGGTTCCCTAGATGATGGATTGAGAGTGTGCTTCATTCGGAATTACATATTGAGCTTCAAATTAGAGAATTGTGGTGTGTTTTCCAAATTTCAAGTTGCTAATATTTACATAGCTGAAAGTTGAATTTGTTAACAGCTTCTTGTATCATTTATTCCTCTTTATGGGCATTCAATAATATCATTGTTAAGGTCATGGCGACCATTCCTAGCAAATTCCAGATTTAATTTCAAAGTGTATGTTTTTTACTAGCAAAATCGCCCTTGTTAGGGCTGTACCTTCTTGTTTGCATTGGGAATTATGCCAATAAATAAATGTTGGGTTTTTGGAGTTGTTTCTTCATCATGGCATGGGCACCTATCATCCAAAGGTTCATTGCACTTGGTTTCACTCAATTTAGAGGTAAATTGATTAAGATATAAGCATTTCATTGATTCACAGGTTGCTGATTTACAGTTTCAGTTTGCTAATTTTAATTATTAGACTTCAAAGAGATTAGATTTTAGCTTCCTTTTCAATGTTTATGAGCTTTCTAGATTGAGATAATCATTCTTCACATTGTGGATTTTTCTATCATTGTAATACTCGTAAATTACAGATTATTGGATTGTAAGGTTGTGAATTAGTAGTACTAATCCAACCATATGTTATTGTTGCATTTACTTGTAATTTCTAAGCTAACATTAACTACCCCTGGATGGTTTATCGCCAGTGTGGAGAATAAACTTGTATCTCTCATCTTACCCACTGTAAAGTGGAGAATTCCCACTCTTGAGTGGATGCCTGCCACAGCAGAAGAAGTATTAATATTGTAATATTTTCCCCCCACTATTTGGTGGTAGCGTGGAAAGTTCCTTATGGCTGGTTATCCGCCTTTGTTCATTTCAATTTCAGCATTAGTACTCCACCATATGTTAGCACCTCGCATGTCAAAGGATCTTGAGTGCACATTCTTGGTGTTGAGTTTAATCTCTCTCTTTCAGTATAATCTTGTAATCTTGATTCAGTAGATCTTAGGGATCCTCTGACCATATGCCTGCCCCTCCTCCTTAAGTGGTTTTAGGGCACATTCTTGGTTAGAGTTCTTTCATGCATGTTTTGGGTTATGCTAACCTTAACGGGTGCTTGGCTACATTGTAAATGTTTGGTTTAAAAAATCAAAAAAATTGAGAGAGTATATTTCACAAAACCAAATATTGGGTTAAAAACACACACATCACAAACGACAGTGTAGTCTATGCAAAAACCATCAATGCAATAGGTCATTTACTCACAATCAAAGGAGTACAAAATCAAAATACACCTGTAACTACACCGACACCAACTGCTAATGCTATCCAAAGCAATCATGCACAATCTAATCAACGGCAGCTGCGTCAACCCTGACAATTCCAAAAATGCACATACACCCCTTTGGGTGAACCTATTGAAATTGTCTTGAAAAAACTTCTTCAAAATGGCATCATAACACTAGAAGAGCCAAAAGCGTATGACCCTGGTCAGTTCAAGCCGTCATGGTGGGATGATAGTTCATTTTGTGATTACCACCGTGCCAAAGGGCACAAAACTTCCTCTTGTCATCAATTGCGAAATCTGGTGCAAGACCTCATAGAGAACCACACCATCGAGTTGGGTGGTCAATAATTTACATCTAATGTGGATCATAGCATACACAAAAACCCACTACAAGATCATGGTAAAGCTTCCTCATCTGGCACAAGGAATACCAACAATCAAGCCAACCACATTCGTCTGACCTATAATACTATCTGTCTTGCATACAATTATCCCGATGGTACTATTATCAACAATCTTCATGTTGCTGATGAAGATGAATGTGTTAATACCATTACCATTAAAAATGCCCCAGAATGCAATGTAACCATGCGTAAAGGCAAGGTCACCATCCCAGGTCCTTATGCACATCAACCGAAAATCACCATACCTGGTCGATCCGCCAAACAGCCCAACCCAAAACCAAAGTTCAACATTATTGAGCAATTAAATAAAACACCTACTCAAATATCCATTCTTGAACTACTCTGTATTTCACCTGCACATAAGGCCATCCTAGATAAAGTACTGCAAGAGTCATCTGTCCCAACCAACATCAATGTCAACCACTTTGAGACTATGGTCGGATATTTGAATTCGCCTCATCACATCAACTTTTCGGATAGTGACTATTCCTCACCCAAACCATCACATAATGATGCCCTTCACATCGAGGTTTTTGTCCACAAGCATAAGGTTAGATGAGTCCTAGTAGATGGCAGAGCAGGATTGAACATCTGCTCTCTAAAATTTGTCAAATCTCTTGGTTTCTCTAATGCATGTGTAGATGGTAGAAAGAGCATCGTCATCAAGGCATACAATAATGAAGAACGCGCTTCTAAAGGTGTTATTACAATTCCACTCCGGGTAGGTCTAGTTATCATAGATACAACATGCCAGGTCCTGGATCGTGACATACACTATATTATCTTACTTGGTCACCCATGGATTCATGCTCTACAGGATATTCCATCCACATACCACCAATGCCTCAAATTCCCTTTTGATGGTATTGAAATCACTATCCCAGGAGATCCCAACCCATTTCAATACTATACCAACCTGCGATCCACTGCTAAACAACAGGTACCCATCAATCGAGAAGCCTCATCTTCCACCTCGTCCAAATATATTGACCCATCGACACTCATGAAATCATCCATTCCATCACCTTCTACCACACCATCTTCATCGGCCTCCATCCCAAGTAAAGACCTTCAGATCCAGGACCTTGGTTGTGGAGAGTTCAAATTGAATACGGCTTACTGTATCACTACAATACCGAAGCCGCCTAAAGTCTATGGTAGACCATGTTTTGCAGTTGAGCCCAAAATAACTTTCAAGGTTCCACCAAAAAGTGTTTTTACACAGTGGGGCGATATGGGTAATGAAGTCATTATCGACTTAGATAATTGGATCTACAAAGACCCAATAGAGTTATCTCCACTACCATTGCATCTCTATGGAAAAGGCTATGATATATGCAAAGCCCTAGGTTATAATGGCACAAGTGGCCTTGGAAAGAATAGCAACGGAAGAAGGGAACCTATTATCATGATTGCAAGACCAAGGAATATAGGGCTAGGGTTTGACCAATTCGAAACTGACGATCAACGTACCCATGAACTTTCAACTAAGGTTGTAATGGCTATAGAAAGTGTTGAGACATGCGAAGAATCCCTTACCGAAACTAACTCAAATGAATGGGAATGGAGATTTGACAAAACCGTCAGTGACTATGACATTGATGAACTATCCTTGGAACCTGGCCAACTGTCCTTTGAGGAAAGATTCTGACAGAAATATAACATTGACCCTATTGACTGACATTCCAAAAATAAGGAATGGGTAAGCATTCCCTGGAATCCAGAAGAACACAAGGTGTCGTCAGCAACACTCAATCATCACACCCCATTCCTGAACACACCCATGAGCCTAACTTACCTGAGCCCACTATCCATACTTCTGAAATTCCAACCACTAGTCACGATGTTGATAATTTTATCCCATATTATGATTTTGAATTTGATTCATCTAACTCAGAGTAGGGACCATCCATTGCATCAAACACGGAAGTTGAAATTGATAACTTTTCCTTTACACTTGAGGCATCAATTTGCACACTTTCCGCATCTTCCCCATCCTTCACCAACACTAATGATGGGATCCCCCTTGTTTACCCACAACTGATCGACTGGGACCAACAAGATTCACCGGTGATGGACATATTTCAAAATGATGAGGCAATTGCAGAATTCATGGAGCTAAGAGAAGGTATTCCATGGGGTGATCACAAAATAGGGTTCTCCATTGATCTAGATTATGCAGCTTACTTCAGGGAGACTGTGCAATCCTCCAGTCGCAAAAATACAAAGATTAAAAAAGAAAAAGAAATGTCTTTACGTGAAAACTGCAACGAACCTTCTGACAGTAAAATAGTAAAAACAAAGGACGTATCCGAAGGTGAAAACCTCTCTGAGGTGCCTAGGGATGGAGGATTGGACTTTCTCCCCATAACATAGGAAAAATCAGCTATGCTCATTGAGGACACAATGGAAGTTAACATAGCCACACCAAAGAATCCCAAAATGATTCTCTTGGCCGCATCATTGTCAGATGAAGAAAAACCAGAATTTCAACAATTCTTCACAAACAGGAAAGTTAACTTTGCATGGTCATATGCTGACATGCCAGGCCTTGATCCCAAATTGATTCTGCATCATCTTCCTTTAATCCCGGGAATCAAGCCGGTCAAACAAAAATTTGCGCAAAATGCACCCACAGATTGCATTACTTGTCAAGGATGAACTAAAGAAGTTACTGGATGCTGAGTTCATAAGGTCAATAGACTATGCTAATTGGATATCAAACATTGTCCCTATTACAAAGCCAAATGGACAAATCCTTATCTGCACAGATTTCAGAGATTTGAATAAGGCTTTCCCAAAGGATGACTTCCCCTTACCAAACATAGACATGATTGTTGACCTCACGGTAGGGTATGAGAGCACTATCTCTCATGGATGGTTTCTTAGGCTATAACCAAATCCGAATTGCAATAGAGGATCAACATAAAATGGCATTCACTTGCCCTTGGGGAACATACTATTGGAATGTCATGCCTTATGGCCTAAAGAATGCAGGTGCCACATATCAGAGGGCTATGACAACAATCTTCCATGACATGATGCATATCCTAATGGAAGATTATGTAGATGACCTATTGGAAAAATCTTTGACAAGGAAAGAACATCTCAAAGTCTTGGACACAATTTTTAGATGGCTTGAGGATTACAAGGTTCGATTGAACCCAAAGAAATGTGTCTTTGGAGTCACTTCAGGCAAGCTATTGGGATACATAGTCTCACGACGAGGCATTGAGGTTGACCCAACAAAAGTAAAAGCAATTTTGGACATGCCTCCGCTAAAAGGAATTAGTGAATTGTGAACACTTCAGGGTAGATTGCAGTCTATTCAATGATTCATAGCACAGTTGGTAGACAAGTGTCAACCATTTCAATATCTGTTACACAAAAGCATTCCTTTTGTATGGACGGATAAATGCCACATAGCCTTTGAGAAAATCAAAGAATATCTATTGACACCACCAGTGTTGATGCCGCCTATTGAGGGAAAACCATTAATCTTGTACGTCTCCGCAACAACAAATGCACTAGGGGCATTATTGGCGCAAAATGACCATGACAAAAAAGAAAGATCCATATACTACATCACTCGCACACTAATTGGATATGAGCTCAACTACACAACCATTGAATGGGCATGCCTTGCAGTTGTCTTCACAGCAAAAAAATTAAGACATTATATGTTGAGCCATCAAACACATTTGGTAGAAAATATTCACATTAAAATATCTCCTAAGTCGAGCAGCATTGACAGGTCGTTTGGCGAAATGGATCATGATATTAAGTGAGTATGACATACAATATGTGGAGCGCAAAGCAATAAAAGGTCAAGTAATAGCAGATCAACTGGCAGATGCACCAATCCAAGCCACTCATCCACTGATAACTGATTTTCTGGATGAGTCTATTTTTCACGCAGAACCAACTCTACCATGGAAACTATACTTTGATGGGTCCCACATTGGTCACGGCTCTGGAGCTGGCATATTATTTATCACACCACAAGGGGATTCAATTCCTAAATCATTTCGAATTGCCTTCCCTTGTACAAATAATATTGCAAAATATGAGGCATTGGTCACAAGTCTCAAGATAGCAATTAAATGGAAAATTCAGACATTGCTCGTATTCGGGGATTCTCAGTTAGTCATCAATCAAGTGAATGATGACTATGACACAAGAGATGAGAAGTTGCTTCCCTACAAATGAATGGTGGATATTTTCCTGATGTATTTCAAAATGATTGCATTTGAACAAATCCCAAGGACACAGAATAAGGTAGCTGATGCAATGGCTACCATTGGATCTCTCCTAGACATCCCTAAGAATGTTTCATAATTTGAATTCTTAGTGGAACAGTTGTTGATGCCTACATATGATATTCCAGAGTCAGAAATGATGTGCGAGATTGTTGGTCCCAGTTTGCCTTGGTATCAGGACATAAATGACTATCTTAAATCCCAAATCCTCCCACCCAACCTTTCCAACAACCAACGAAAATCCTTTATCTGAAAAGCGGCTAGACATACCATCATCAATGACACCTTATACTATCGTGGCTTTGATAACACCCTTCTTCGTTGTCTTGACACTGATGAAGCCCAAACAACTTTATGAGAAGTACATGAGGGTATATGTGGATCTCATTCGAGTGGTCCAACGTTAGCTCAAAAATTCACCAAATTGGGATACTACTGGCCGAAATTGGAAAAATATGCTCTTCAGTTTGTCAGAACATGTCGAAAATGCCAGGTGCATAGCAACCTAATTCATGCACCTACATAGGAATTGAGACCAATCACTTCTCCATGGCCTTTCACACAATGGGGACTCGACCTCATGGGTAAGATCCATCCATCCTCTTCTAACGGCCATAAATTCATAATCACCACCACTGAGTATTTTACTAAGTGGATTGAAGTCGTCCCTCTCACTTATATCACCGGTAAACAAATATCCAAGTTCATCCTAAATTACATCATTTGCCGGTATGGTGTCCCACAATCCATCATCATAGATAACGGTAGTCCATTCAAAGATCAGGATGTTCGTGAGCTCTGTGAGTGATTCCACATCCAACACCATTTTTCCAGTCCATATTACCCACAAGGTAATGGCCAAGCTGAGGCATCAAATAAAACAATTCTTTGCATTCTAAAGAAGACCGTCAATGACTCTAGCCGGGATTGGCACCTACAACTTAATCCTGCTTTATGGGCCTATCGTACCAGCATTCGTACCCCCACGGGAGCCACTCCATTTTCCCTGGTCTATGGATCTGAGGCCATATTACCCATTGAGGTTGAAATTCCTTCTCTTTGAGTCTCTTTGAAAGGAATGATTGATGATGAAGAGTACAGAAATACTCGCCCACATGAGCTAGAAATGTTACAAGAAAGATGACAAAATGCATTAAATCATTTACAGGCATATCAAAATAGTCTTTGTTGGAGCTATAACAAAAGAGTCATGGTGAGAAAGTTTGAAATCGGTGACTTGGTTCTCATGCAGAACCCCAGAACTTAGGTGGATCATGACAAGCCTGGTAAGTTTGAGGCTAATTAGCTTGGTCTTTATATCATTACTATTGCATTTGGTTCCGAAGCTTATCAGCTAGCCACACCTAATTGAGAACAGCTGACAGAACCCATCAACAGTTTGCATCTGAGAAAGTTCTACACATAGCATCAGAGAGCTAGGCTAAAAACCTACGAAATACAAAAAAATAAAATAAAGAAAAAAAGTGTCCCTTGATGAAAACCTAGCAAACAGACGTATTGGTAACACCAAAAAACTCAAAAAATGGAAAAAATAGTAAAAAGAAATGAATTCATCCACTAGTGAAAACCTGGCAAACAGGCACTTTGGATAAGTACCATGGTGAAAACCTGGCAAGTAGGCACCGTGCATAGTCGATCGTTGCTTCACCATCTACTGTTACTCAAATCGACCTTTATCCATTTGGCATAATCACAAAGGCCTAACACATTCACAGCATCTATCCTAGGTCCTATCGATTCCGGCCATGGTTTTCATTTGGTTGACATCATCCCTTGCATATCCTTGCATTTGCCTTGCGTCTACCTATTTCCATAACATTAGACTCGGATAATCCCCGCTCTGTCTGGGGGCAAGACCTTTATTGTGCAATTGCAATGGGTGTCGCACATGATCCTGCATTCTTAAAAAGTCCTGAAAAAATCCTAAAATTGTAAAAAGTCCTAAAAAATTCCTAAAAATTTGGAAAAAGTCTTGAAAAAAGACCTAAAAATTAGAAAGCATCCTGAGAAAATACAAAAACATCCAAATCAGTGTCAAAATCCCAAAAATAGAGTCAATCTGATCAATTCAATCAATCACGTCAATCAATCTTTTGTCCTTGTCTGAACTACGTTATCTCTGCGCATTTGCTATGGAGGCAAGATTTATCTTTGAATCCCTGAAACATTAGGTCAGTCCTTCTAGGTTTGTCAAAATAAAATCATGATTCAAAATTTTGTCCTTTGGACAAGGTCATTAGTCGTGTCGAACTATGAGGTCTCTGAGTACACGACGTAGGTAAGGCCATCAATTGATGGACCCCCCCAAGGCCGCACTAGGTCAGTCCATTAGGGTTCATGGCACTTCACGTTCACACACATCAAATTTTCTTCAAATCAAGCGAATCTTATGTCAATTTTGAGCTATCAGTCTATCGGAAATTTTTTTTGTCAAACACTTTCAGTCAATTCAACATGTCAGCAATGACATGTAGTCAAAATCCTATCAAGACAATTTATCATGGAAAAACTATGAGTTTGTCTTCAAGATGTGTCCTTCTGAAGAGCAACTCTTGTCACTTCTTTATGCTTTTGGATGTGTCCTTCCTAAGCATCATCATCATCATCTGGCATTTTGATGGATTCTCCTAACTCCGAGAATCAATCTCCTAGATATCAATGTCATTCAGGATGTGTCCTTCCTGAATTTGATATCACTCGACATTTGGCAACACCTGACATTAAAACACTTGGCAAACACTTGGAAAACTTTTTTTCTATCTTTTGATGATTATCATGATATTAGTTCCTTATGTCCTAGGAACCACGACATATCATGACGATTATCCTTGTCTTTTTATCACTCTACTATTAGTTTCTCCAGGATGTCCTGACTTCAGGATTTAGAGAAGCAACGACATAGTAGGATGATTTTACTGTCTGTTTTTTACTATCATGTGGCTAGTTTCTCAAGGATGTCCTGTCATCAGGATTTAGAGAAGCAGTGATGTCTCATGATTAGTTTGGTTTTTCTAGGCAGTTGGTCATGATAAAGTGACTAGGGGAAATTGTGTTCCTTGAATGAGTCATGATCATCCTTTGTCTGCGACTGTTGATCTACGTGATGGTTCGACCTTGCACACTATTGATCTATGTCATGTCATAGTGTTTGTCGACCATCATGACATTTTCACCCAATGATGATTAAAGAGCAACAACTAGAATAGCACTATATAAAAGCTTTGAAGGATTTTTAATTTATGCACTAACATGCATATCTTTCTTCGCACTAACATCAATCTTTGTCTTCTCTTCTCTCATTCTTTGATGATATCCTGTGACATACAAAAAAACAAAATTGCATACATAATGGCATGATCATTTCATATTCACATCTACATAAATCAAATACCATAATTCACATTGCATAAACACTATCATTTACATCCATTCATAAAATCATCATTTGCATCAACATATAAGCATCATAAATAAACATTTTCATCAGCATATAGGAATCACATCATCATCACATTACACAATGCATACATAACCACATCCATAATTGCATTCATAAACATAAGCATAATATCCATACACCTCATAGCATCATAAAAGCATCACATAAGCATATGATAAAACATTAGAATACCATAACACATAACATCATATAGGCCACATCAAAACTGCATCGCATATATATAATCTCAAAAACATGTCATGTCACAAGATAAAGTCATATGATATCCCAAAAATAGAGCTCGCAGGCTCAAATATCCAAATATATAAGTGTCTAAAAGCAAGTCCTAGGATGGCCCTCCCCGTCCCATGGAGGTGAACTGTGAGCTGACCGTGGCTGACCCATCAAGTGAAAAGTGACCTTAATAGGTGTCCTCTCCTATGTCTCACTCTGAGATCCTGTAGGATTAGTAATAGGAGGCTGAATTTGCCCTGTCTGCTACCTTGAGGACACTGATCTGTGCCCATGCTCTGACCTGTGACTATGGCCTGATGAATGCCTATGCGAGCTGTGTGACCTATGGCCTGATGACTGCCATGATGCAGTAGATCCCTCGACATTGGTGTGACTACTGCTATGAGATATGCTGCTACTGTGTGTTCGACTACCACTATTTGTCCTACTATAGGATCGAGACAAACTTGGGTCTCATCGATCTGGTGGAACGGCCTGCTCATATAGAACCCTGTATCGCCCCCTGCTCTCTGCCATCCTGGCCAACTCTCTAGCCATATCTCCTATCAGCCCTGAACATAGCTCTGTGAACTCTGTCACCCACCACTCTAACTCCTGCCATCAAAGAACAACCTAATCTATGTCCACCTAGGTGACCTCTAACTCCGCTGCCAAGGCCTTGTCTTGAGACAAGGCCACATCAAGTCTACTCTAGAAATCTGCAATCCGTTGATCAATAGTGGCATTGACAGGCAAAATGGGTGATCTGTCACCCTCATCATCCCTAGAAATCATACGCTCCCGCAGTCTCTAGTCTGCCTCATCCTCCTCCTCCTCATCTCTCTCCTCCTTGGCCCAGACCTCCTCCACGTCTATATCAAGAGGGTGTCCCCCAACAAATGGATCCTCCTCTACTCTCTCCTTCGCACCCACCTTGGCCTCCTCCTCTCCACCCCTCACCTCCTCCTCACCCCTCACCTCCACCTCCTCTCCACCTCTGACCTCCTCGACCCTCACCTCCAGCTCTCTCTCCTCACCCTCCTCCCAAATGGGTGACAATGGTACACCACCCACTCTCTCCCTGACTCTCCTGGGCTACCTCTGCCCTCCACCATCGCTCCTTCTCCTTGCACCCCTCTCATCTCCTCCACCTCCTCCATCTCCCCCACCTCCTCCATCTCCTCCATCTCCCCCATCTCTGCCTCTTCCTCCCCTACCTCCATCTCTACCCCTGAAACCTTTGCCATCTCTCCCTCCATCTCTGCCACCCTGACCTCTCCTCAGTATGCGTGGAATGATTGACCTCTGATCTATCGGTGGTGGACCATCTGGATCTATCAATGGAATGGGCCTGTGAATCTGCCACCAAGCGTCGAACTCAACAAATGTCCCTAGATCTATTGGACCCCCTCTCCACACCCACTGAACAGCCACCAAACCATCAACCTACTGCTCGACTACTGTCACTAATATGGGCGGCCCTCACATGGTCTCCCTAGAAGACCGAGCATACTCTATTGTGCCTACTGGCACAACCTACTGCTCTCCAAACTGTTGTAGTACCCGCTGGGGTAGGTACATCTCAATAATCCGCTAGGTCTATACCGTGTGGCCAATCAAATATTGAAACTATCTACAAAAGGATAAGTGGTCATCCTCATCTGACCACTAGGTACAATCTTTGTAAGGCCTCCAAACAAAATTGATCATCGTATCAATCCGATGATGTTAGTACCCGATATCTCCCACACGAGCTTGGCTAATGGATCCCACATATAGGTAAACATACGAAATCCCATCACCTAGTTGTTGAATCTGCATTGGTTGTCAAAAAATGGGAATGCGCTCCCATACCCAGATCATCAGGAGGGTAGTGTCACAACTGATATTGTGCCCCTAATGATAAACAACCTCATGCAACTGATGATAAAGCATGGCCAACAAGCAGGGCCCCTAAGCAAAAATGGTCCTATTTCCTTGCATACGGACAAGTACATCCCCCAGCCAATGGGAAATCCATGACCACGATGATCAAGGATCAATAATCCGGCAATCAAGGTCATCAGCATGGCATCAAACCTAGGAAACCGATCGGCTACTACATCCCAACCGATCTCATAACCATCCATGCCCAATTAGGCACCATCAACACCCTTATACATCTCTGATAGGGCCTGTCGCCCTCGATGCGGATCATAGGTAACTCTCTCTCCACTAATCGGAATGCGGAGAATGCAATAAACATCCTCCAAAGTCACTGTCGCCTCTCTAGTAGGCAAGTGAAATGAATAGGTCTCTGAATGCCACCTCTAACAAAGAGTTGTCAACAAACCCCTATTTGCTCAAATAATGGGCATATAGGTGACATGATACAACCCTAGGCCCATCAGTCGTTGTCTCTGTTTATCGTTCAAGCGATCTCTAAAGGCATATGTCACCGATCGGAACTCTCGGGTAAAAATCAGCACAAGCCGACTCTGCACAAAAAAGGCCAAGGAGTAGCACATATTGAGCAACATTGTGAAAGGTTACTACTACTGAAATCAAGGGTGCATGCACACTAATCTTGACACGAGGTCAACAAAAGTCAACTTTGGTCAACTACAATTGCATTGCGTTGACCACAAATGCATCACAATCAGTCAATTGCGACTCTGCGCATGACAATTGTGTTGCAATATGTCACCTGCGTCATTCTGACCAGCAAGTGTGCAACCTAACAATGAATGCATCGGTTGGCTTGGCAATTGCGTTGTGATTTGGCAAATGTATTGCGATTTGGAAAATGCATCATTTGACTTGGCAATTGCATCGCAAAATCCACACTTGCGTCGCAACTTGACAATTGCGTTGTTTCCCTTTGCGGATGCGCAATCACACAAAAAACCCTAACCTACCCATCGCACTTACGTCACGACGCAATCAAATGCATTGAACGCGAAGGCATTTGTGGTTTACGCGACATCAGTTGTGTCGCAACGCATATGTTAGACCCCCCTAAAACTGTAATAAATGCATTAAATGCAAAAATTGACAAGCACGATAGGGTACTTACCGATGCCTCTGCACCCTCGAGTTGTCGAAATGTCCGCACGCGGTATCAGTGGTGGGTAGTCGCTCGAATCAACATCATCTCTCAGAGCTCGGATTTCTGAATTTTCTATTTAACAAATGAGCAAAGGACACTTGGATTGACCTTTTCAACCTATTTATAGGCTAAAAATTAGGGTTTTGACTTAGTAGCTTGTACTAGAAGCTCATTTGACCACCTTTGATCGACATTTTGGCTAGCTCAACATCCTCCAT
This sequence comes from Sequoiadendron giganteum, assembly GCA_007115665.2. Classification (NCBI taxonomy): domain Eukaryota; kingdom Viridiplantae; phylum Streptophyta; class Pinopsida; order Cupressales; family Cupressaceae; genus Sequoiadendron; species Sequoiadendron giganteum. Next base: position 454,637,912 of record CM021109.1, on the reverse strand, counting down.
TTTGGAAACAGATCGCGCCATCACTTTTCTAGTCATTATTTGAATTAGGCAGGATATTTTCCAAATTTTTCCGATCCTAGGTCAAAATTCAAAAAATTTTCCGAGGGGGCATAGGCACTCTGTACCTTCACTGGGGCATATTTTGGACTTGTTTTCTTTGCCACAATGCGACAAGCTGCATTATGACAAAGAGGGGCAAATGTAGACACCTAAAAATGACTTAGGCCTGCGACCACTATTTTACCACCTCTCGCCATGACATGATTATAACTCTATAATTATGTTTCTAACCCATATTCAACTATTAATTAAATAATTTATAATTATTTAATTCATTCATTCTTCATGATTATTAAATAAATAAATCTTATTTACTTATTTAATATGTCACTAATTATCAAAGTCTTCTTGTAATTAAATAAAGTCTTATTTATTTTCCTTATCATTAATGTCCTCTTGATTATTAAATAAATATATTTTAAATATATTGATTTAATATGTCACTAATTCCTAAATCCTCTTAATTAAATAGATTTGCCAATTTATTTAATTAATTAACTACTTCTTCTAAATTAAATAATTATTTTTAATTATTTAATTGTTACATGTGACACTTCTATATTTTTAAATAAAATAAATCATTTAAAAATGTCTCATATGGTTAATTGTTTCTTCATTTAGTAATTAATTTCAAAAAGTAATTACTTCTTATCTCACAAAATCCATATTTTGAATTAATTTAATTCAAAATGGAAATATTCTTCTACAAATCAAGTAATTGTTAAAATTACTGATTTTCTAAAATCTCATCCCCTTATCTTCTAATTTTTACTAATTTCATCTCAAGGTCACGTTTATTCTCCACCGTTGATTTAATTTATTAAATTAAATCTTGTTGACACATTTGGGGATTGTTGCCCTAACCCTAATTGAGAGTTGTCATCTTGAATCTTAACCATTGATTCTAGGGCATTTCTCAATATCTCATCTCATCCGTCCATTCAAGATTGCATTTTCTATAAAATGACAATATTGATCTCATTTTCGGGATCGATCGCTTAATCTATTATCTCATTTTGGCATTCTCATATCATCTTAGGCTTACATTACTATTTGCATAATAGAAGTAAAATTCTAGTTTTACATATAGTTTATTTTATAAATCCTTCAAAGGCTTTGTTAGGGCTAGACCTTTTTAGAGTGTGCTCACAAATCTGAGGGCATCTATCATCAGCAACAAGCTTGAGGAGGTGCAATGAAAGTCAGCCATGGAGTATTAAAAGAGGTGAGACCTTTCTAGTTTCTTCCCTTTTTTATTATTTCTCCTATGCATTCTATTGTTTGATGTTTTATTGAATTGCAAGTTACTAATCCAGTTTTAAACATTGCAGGAAATAATCTTTCCTATATACTTTTGTCTTTCATCTTCTAGTCTTCTCATCCATTTCGAGAGCACACTCGTGTCCTCTGAACTCAATTGTCCTCTCAAGGGGACATACTGCTACCTCATCGTCATTCTTCCTCATCCTATTTTGCACTGGAGCATATTTTTGATTGGTTTTCTTTGCCACAATGCGACAAGCTGCATTATGACAAAGAGGGGAAAATGTAGACACATAAAAATGGCTTAGACCCACAAACCACATTCTTCTATATCATGTTTCAACATAATTTAAAATATTTAATTATGTCCTATAGTCCAATGTCAATTATTAATTAAATAATTCTTAATTATTTAATTAATTCACATCTTTTATTACTCTTAGCTATTTAAATAAATTAAAAAAAATTATTTAAATACGTCGCTAATTTGTTATGTCACTATAATTAAACAAATTCCTAAATTTACTTAATTATTATTAGTCCATTACTTCCTCATGATTATTTATGTCTTCTCATAATTAAATAAATTCTTATTATTTATTTAATTATTATCCTCTTCAACTTTCTTTCTAATTTTAAATAAAATCATTTATTTAAAATTACCCACTTTCTAATTTTCCTCCACAATTGAATAATTTTAATTATTAAATTGTCTTATTGATTTTCTTTCTAAATTTAAATAAAAGCATTTTATTTAAATTGGCAACTTCCCTCTTTCCAAATGAATAATTTTAAATTATTATTATTTACTGTCACACGAATTCATCATTTTGGAATTAATTTAAAATATTAATTTCAAAATAGCATTTCTCTCCACAAAGTAAGTTATTGCTAAAATAACTTGATTTTCTAAATATCTTCTTCTTTTTCAATCTTTATCTTTTGATTTTTACTAATTTCATCTCAATGTCACGTTCATTCTCGACCATTGATTTAATTTCTTAAATTAAATCTTGTCCACACATTTGAAGATTTTTACCCTGACCCTAATTGAGAGTTGTCATTTTGAATCTTAACCATTGATTCTAGGACATTTCTCAATCTCTCATCTCGTCCGTTCGTTCAAGATTGCATTTTCTATAAAATGACAATCTTGTTCTCATTTTTGGGGATCTTTTTAATATCTCTTAATTCTTCTTCTTCTTCTCTTCTTTTCTTTTTAATCTAACATTGTCTTTTGCAGATTTTGTTATTGCATGTAGGATTAATCTTCTCTTGCATAATCTTTAACAAATCCTTCAACACTTGCTAGGTCATGTCATAAACTTAGTTTGCTCACACAAAGGCTGAGGGCATCCATCATATTGCAGAAAATAGAGAATGTGCAAGGAAGGTGATTCATGGAGGTTGAAGGAATTTGGTGAGATCTTTCCATTTGTTTTTTGTTATTTCCTCCTTTGTTTTTTCTTGCTTACTTAGGTTTATTGTTTATGCATTTAATCATTGCTAACCTATATTTTCCTATGTTACAGTTGGCACTTAGAGACCTCCTCATTCTAGGGACACATTTAGCATTGATGTGTTTTCTTTACTGACAATGCGACACCTTTGAAGAAAAGGCTCACTTTTCTTTTTAGGGAGTCTGACTTATATTTTTTCATTTTTTTAGCAAATTGACATTGTACACGTTATACCTGCAAGCTACCTTCCATCCTCTCCTTTCTTGGGAGAGGATACTACAGATACTAGAGAAAAATACTATATTAGGAGAGCTTGATGTTCTATTCCTAGGAGCATTCGGATTATACCACATTGCATACATGCCATATATTGGGACACATTTAGCGTTCATGACTGCTTTGGTGGAGCATTGGCACTTTAAGACCTCCTCATTCCATCTTTCAATAGGTGAGGTCACGATGACCCTTGAGGACATTTGGAGGATCTTGCAAGTACCTATTCATGAAGAGTGGGTTATCTATGACGGAGACCTTGGACTTGAGTCCTTGTTCCACATGCTGGGAGTGGAGGATTGAGAGCTAGAGGGTGGACAGATTGACTTGAAACATTTCGTCGATGTTGCTAGTGATCTTACCTTGGTGATTGTGGGACTCATCATGGGAGACCTATCTCCCGATAGGAGATCTCGATTATTTAACCTAGGATGGTGTGTCATCCTAGAGCAGATCATGGAGGAGGTATGTGTTTATGTGTGGTGACCTTGCATATTATCCCATTTATACCATGACATGCACCAGGAGGTTTATCATGAGGGAGCTAGCATATCCGCATAGGTTGCCCTGATTTTTATATGGTCCTAGTAGCACATTGCAATGCTCATACCAATTGTTGCATTCAGGGATGTAGATGAGGAGGACCTGATAGTGTATTGGTATGATGACATGACCACCCTCCATCATACAAGTGTAGGTGACATAGTGTACTGGAGGTGGGTAATTGATGATATGACTATTTTCACATGGAGACCTTAGATATAAGCTCGAGCTTGGGAGGATGATGCTACACTTAAGCTACTGCAGACAGACCCGATGGCTCATGGGTTGGAGCATTCACATCATTGAGAGATACTTTCCAAACTGGATTTCATGATAGTTTGGGAAGCAATAGGATGCTCTAACAGGTGACTACAAGTCCGTGTATGCTCACACATTTTGTGAGATTACAAGTTGGGTACCACAAATGGTTCCACAAACAACCACTGATGATTTTTATTAGTTGGTGTCATTGACATGGATATATGCAGGTAGTTTAGATGATCCTAAGACTACCCCTAGATATGACGCTTCGTTTGCAGAGCATAAACCTATCAAGCTCACTAATATGATAGGTGTTGATATAGGAGGAAAGAGACAACAAGGCACAAGTGGTAGAGGTGGTAGAGGTTGAGGTCAGATTCTAGGATAGGTGTTGGGACAGGTTCACACATAGGTACCATAGGGGCCACCTCTAGGTCCACCACCGCATGTTCCACCACACATGCAACAACATCAGGTAACAATAGTGTTAGGGCAAGCAGACCAGAGAGTGCATCTTTTCACTTAGGAGAGAGATCGGGCATATTAGGAGCGGGATAAGTGGACAACTGAGAGAGATTAGAAGATGGCTAAGAGGGACCAAGCCTATCAGAAGATGGATGGATATAGACAGGAGAAAGATTAGCTTTGCACGTAGCTAGATGTCGAGGTTACCAAGAGGCAACAACTAGAGGTTCAGTCAGGACAAGAGACTACTCATAGATAGCAATGAGAGGCCATAACTTGATCCTTGGGTGAGATGATATCAACCACCCACTATGCACAAGTAGTTGTTGACACATCCTAGTACCAAACGATCTACTAAATGTAGGTTCCTTCCTATAGGCAGTAGCCCAGTTTCTCTCAGAGGAGTTCCATAGCTCCTAGCAAATCAGAGGGTGGTCCATCAATGGGCCAAACAAGAGGAAAAGGTGGTCCCTTAGGTGGACACTAGATACCATTGAGAGGACCTAATAGAGAGGATTAGGGGAGCTAGGGATAGCTATGTATAGCTATTTTTTTCATGTAGACCTTATGTATAGCCATTCATCAGCTTTTTGACAGCCTCATGTATATTTTTGAGATATATCACAAACTTGGCATGTATCATACATTATCTTTTCAATATATATATGATATGAGTGATTTATGATACACTCATTACATTGTGCTATGTATTCTTTGATCTTTTATAATGTTATATATGTATGGATGCATATGTATGTATGGGTGTATGCATATGTTATGTTGTTCATGATATGATATGCGATGATTATTTCTAATGATCTATGGATGCAGGATGCATGATATGGATTATGATATGGGTGATCTATTTTTGTACTTTTTTTACATGATATATGATGATTATGTATGGTGATAGTTTGTGGATGCATGTTATTTTTGTTGTATGTCATGATATGTGGATGTTAGTAAGAATAAGATAAGATGAGATGATAGAATGAATGAGTGAATGGCATTGATCAAGATACCAACAAATCTATAATTATTCAATAATTTATTAGATATGTGATGAGATAGTGATGAATTTGCTTTTTCTTTCGGATTAGGCTTAATTTCATCATAGAAATATTTATTTTTGATATAGAAAATAGTCATGATGCACCAAGGTATTAGAAACTAGGATGACATTGTATCTAATGCATGGACTTTGACTCTGCAAACATATAGGAGTATCCTTGTTCATACTTGACATACAAAAACGTTTTTTGATCATGTGAAATAATAAGTCCATCAAAGTAAGGAGACTAATACATAAAAGGTGTGAAGAACCTACTATATGGACTAGTCATATTTTTACTTGAGACTATCCCTACACACACAAGGCAAGTATTCGTCGAAGTTATGTTACAAGAATATCCAACAAGCACAACAAATGAAAGAAATGATCAATACCCAATTCCTTTCTCTCTAAATTATTTTGTGTAAACATCATCAAGATATCATTGGAATGGACCAACGAGATAAATCATAAGAAAATCTCAAAATGACAAAAATTTCAATGTTATCATATCTTTTTCCAAAGACTGTTGTTTTTGGTTTATATCTAGTGATGTCTATTGTAGGAAAGATATATTTGTAAGACATGTTTGGATATTGATTTGTCTTCTAAATGTTAAAAGGTCATTGATATGTCAACCGACATATTTGAGTCATAATTAGGACTTAGGATTTTGCATTTAAAGTTGTTGATGTTACATCATTGGGCCTCTTACTTCCAGTGGCAGTAATAAATAAAAGGAAATAAATTAAATAATATCCTTTGGCTATTTAATTTATTGTAGATCGAATTAAGTGAAGAGGCGCTTCACTTCATTAAAGAAATAATATTTATTATTTATTTAGGCCAACTTCTCTATTGTGGCCGATTTATTTAATTATTAATTAAGGCTAAACTTGCACCATGAAAGGGTGTGACCTAGCCACATAATTGTATATATATGAGATCATTTTCATTCATTTGATAATCAAGTTCATTCAAGCAATTCACTTTCATAGAATAAGTTCGAACTTGAGCAGCAAATCATCATCTTGTCACAGTAGATTGACTTCAAGGAGAAAAATATTCATTTTGTATCTTTGCAACTAAGAGAGGTTCTATTATTCATTGTATCAATTTGGCATTGTGTTGGGCCTGAGTTGTAAGTAGATTTCTACTCTTATTACTCCAATATATAAGCGATATATTTGTTGGGTTTTTCTCCCTCGAGTAGGATGGTTTTCCTAGGGTATCTTATTGTGTTCATTGTCTTATGTATTGTTGTGAACCCCAATCCTATACCTGCACAAATACAAGAAACAAACACATTAGTAAGCTCATATACAAGATAAAACAAGGATTCCCCATGAAATCCATTTTCAATGTTCAAATAGGAAAGAAAATGAAGAAATGAACAAGAAAACAATGAAATCTTAATTAAGCAATGCAAACACTTGATTCCGTAGGGGAATTGGTGCCAATTATGTGTAGAAATTGGCCCTTTCCTAAATCCTTTGATGCAATGTTGATGAGTGATCCACTTTGATGAAGATTCAATCAAGCTCCATGATGAAAAATCTGCATAACCTAGCTAAGATCTTGATGAAATGGATGAAACTAGATGTTTCTTGAGGGTGAAGTTGAGTATAGTAAGTTTACTCAAGTTGTGGATGAAGAATGAGAGGAAGAGTCTCTCATTTATAGATTTCCAATTTGGAAGAATGAGTGAAATTGAGCAATGTGGGATCATTCAACACCCAATGGCCAAGTTCCACTTGTCAAGATGTAAATGGTTGAAGGTTGTGCACATTTTGATCAAAGTGCCAATAAATGATATTAGGTGGAATTTGAAATTGAGGAAATGATATGTGAGAGGGAAAAAGAATGAAATAAATGCCACTTGGCACAATGCACAAGGACATGTAAGAGGAGTAAATGCTTTGTTGGAAGGACAAATCCACTTGGATTTGAATTAAAATTTGAAGGAATATTCCTCCCTTATTCCATGTTGAGAGAAAATACACAACTTAATAAATCAAAGTAATTGATTTATTGTGCAAGTTGCATTCTCTAGAGAATGTGACATAGACTAAGATTAAATTAATCAAAGTTTAATTAATTTAATGAGGAATTTAGGAGATGTGACAACTTAGACTTAAATTTATGAATTGAATTAAATCAGAATTGAGAGGAAGGGTTTAATTAAATAAATGTATTGATTTATTTAACTAAAGGGGATAATGTTAGATTAAGTCAAATAAGGTTTAATTCATTCAATTTAATAAGAGGACTTTAGAGACTTAATCAAATAAGATGAATTATTTAATTAAAGAGGGATAGAGGATTAATTAAATTAAATTGATTAATTTAATCAACAAGGGAGAAAGACCTAATTAAATAGATAATGATTTATCTAATTAAGAGATGAAAAGTGATGATAAACCGAAAGTATGATTCAGGAAGAAGTAATGTCAGTAATCAGGATCAAGTGCGTTGGTCAATTTTCCATGTCTACATTTTGCCCCTCTTTGAAGCAATGCACTGGTTGTGTTGGTTCAAAGAATAAAGTGTTGTGATCAAAGTTCAAAATTTCTTTATTTTTTTGAATGCCCCACTGTTGCCCCAACAAGAAGGATTATGTTGGTATATTTCACCCTCGAGAGATCGAGCAGAAATGCTAATTTTTTGATCGAAATCGCGATAAAATGTGAGAGGAGTGGTTCTATTGATCAGAGGATGAAAGATAATTCTTTAGAAAGATCAGATATTTGACATAGACAATTTTGATGATGTATAGACAGTCATCAGCCATGGGTAGCCTTGTGTATATTTTGATACAACACACCAATTTTGGATAGAGATTTTAGTAAAGATAGAAGAATAAGAAGAAAAGAATGATGAAAAGAGGATCCAACAAGCCTACACTATGAATGATGATGATGATGATTTGCTTACTAGGAGTTGGGATTTTCAAAGGGCCAATTACTTTATGTGTGATAACACATGTAGGTATGATGCATCAAGGTATAAAGAACTAGGATGGAATTGTACCTAGTGTGATGGACTTTGACTCGAGAATCAGATAGGAGTGCTCTTGTTCACACTTGACAAACGGAAAACTTGCTAGGACAGACTTAACAAAGCAAGTATTCACCAAGTTATATTACAAGAATATCCAACAAGCATAGCAGATAAAAGATAATGATCGTTGCCTCATTCCTTTCTCTCTAAACCAATTTTTGTTTAGGCATCATCAAGAGGTCCCCAGAATGAGCACAAAGTAAGATAAGTCACAAAGACCAAGATAAAGCAAACAAACAAGCTAATGTTCTTCATACTAATAGCCAAGACTAAAATAGTGCGGGGTACCTAATGCTTATGCCCATCATGGGAAGGATACATCCTAGGACATGATGTGATCAGGGTTTTGATGAGATTGATTGGATGATAAGCTATTGATATTTCGAGTTGATCAACTTGCTTGCTTACTAACCTAGGCTTGAGACTTTCATGATTAGGTTTTCACTTTTGAACCTGCTAGACTTTCTTCCAACTGACTCACCAAAGGATGAAGGTGATGATTGATTTATTAGGAATGATGATTATTTGGGGTGAAAGCGACATGAGATAAATGCACCATTTTGGGTTTTTCAAATGTTTTGAGGTTGTTTTGATTTTTGGATTTTTCAAATTTTTATGTTTTTCAAGATTTACGATGAAGAGATTAACTTAAAGACCTATCCTAGGGGTCTTAGGAGCCGATCCATAGATCATATTTTCCTATGTTATATATGTAGAGACCATGTAGTTCGACTGACGATAGACTTGACTCAATGATGAGATAGATGTGCAAATGGATTGCCAGATTGCAACATACACCTAAAGGACTGACCTAGGGTGTCTCGGGGGATGATCAAAGATCAACCTTGCCTACATTCAAGTTCAGAGATGATTTAGTTCTGACAGATGATGCCACTTTTTAATTTTTCATATTTTTGACATGTTTTGGATTTTTGAATGATTCGGATGTTTTTGGATTTTTTGATTTTACGAAGATCACTAGAATATACACGAGTTCAATCCAATGCAGGTATAGGAACATGCCCCCAATATGATGCGATAGACTACTTCGATATAGGAAGGACAAACTAACCTTAGGAATATGCCAAGTAGTACTAGGGTGGAACATGATACGAGCACAAGATCAAGCTATGGTACGGTTGCGAACGGATGATGGAAGGATAGATGGAATGGATGAGTGAGTGTGCGGAAAAGGTCGTGAAGGTCTTGGTGGATGGAGAGTGCTTTATTTACGATTAGAAATTTTTTGCCAAGTTTTCACCAAGATACTTGTCCAAAGTGCCACCGAAGTGGTTTTCACTAGAGGACAATTTTTTTCTTTACTGTTTTCAATCATTTTTCTGATTTTTTTGGATTTTTTTATTTTTTTAGATTTTTTGTTGAAAGGTTTTAAGCTCATGTTGAACCACTTAGTGGTGTATATGTAGATTATTTTTTCATAATGTGCCATTGGTATCCTACTTGAAGAAGTTTCTCTACCAAGATACGTGCCCTTGAATGCAACTTTTGAGATTCCTAATTTGCTTTGTTGATATTGGAGTTAACTTTGTCTTTGTGCACACATCGCAATAGAGTTCCTTTTGAATCCTTATGATGAAGGGTTGTTTCCAACACATGGTCAATGTGAGAATTGGATATCATGCATGGAGGCATGGATGGCGGAGTGTGTTTAGGAATAAAAGATGGACTGGTTGATAGTTTGGAACCCTTGACTCTCCAAACTTGGGAAGATGAGAAATGATGGGTGGATAGGGAAGTGTGCATGGAATTAGGACCAACTGCTTGATATAATTTGTACATTTCTTGAGAAGACTGCTTTTTCCTTTGTGGACATCTTTGATGGATACTTGCCCCCTTTTTAATTTTTCCCCATAGTTTCTTTGACTAATGGAGTATGATAGGGATCATCTTTCTTTGTATTTTTTGGTATCCATATGTATTTGATTTGTCTGATATGCTTCTTAGCTTCTTTTTCTTTGATAATTTTCTTTGTGCTTTGATTCAAATATCTCTTTTGACATTGGTACCAATTCATGGATGGGGTGATGGGTGTATGAAGATTTGTGACGTGGATGGTTGTAGTATTGGCATTGGTTTCATCATAAGGATCCTTTGTGCCCCCTATGTTGATGTTTCCTTGAGATGAATTTTCCCTCATTATGGTGGTAGTATCATCTTTGTTCTTTGATTCTCCTTGTTTTGAGTTGTCTTGTTCAAAATGCATTCTCTGACAAATGACCACTGCAGATGACGTCATTTCAATTTGTTGCTCTGTTGACTCTGGAATATCCTGTTCTTTATGACATGTTCCCTTGAGTTGGTAATACTAGATATCTTCATACATGATGTCCTCAGTCTAAATTTGGGATATATCTGATCCTGATGTTGGCAACTGAGTTTGACTGTAGGAATCAATATCCTACTCTTTTTATGTAATAATGTCAAGAGTAAAGGAATACTGTTTTGAATGAAGATCATCTACATGTCCGTCCAAGGAAAGCATCTCATGGGTAGATGGAGGGGTATGTTCTATTGGATATGATTATCATTTATAGATAGGAGAGTGTCCATTACATCATTGTAGTAGCTCGGAGATGCAAATTATAGATCTCAAATGATTTCAGAATTGCTTTTGACATGCTTTGGATCAAGTTCTTGACATGGGTCGATTTCAAAGAATGGATTGCTTATAAAGGGTTCTTGGATATCTCCATTAGGCATAGGCAGTTTCTCAAATGTCATGAGGTCAAAGGATGTCCATATGATTTGGAAATTATCATTGCTAGACCTTGGTGGAAGATGTTGATCATGCTTTGGAATAAATTCTCGAGATATGTCCTCTAACTCATTAGGTGATGTAGGGACATTTTCAACATGATCATTGGTCAAAGGATCTTGATCATCATTTTCAATGATTGTGGTGGGAATCTATTACAAGCTTTGCTAAGGGACTAATGCTTGTGTTTGTTGTTGAGACAACAACGCTTGTTCTTGGTCGTGTTGTTGATGTGCCAAAAATGCTTGTTGTTGGGCTTTTTGTTGGGCTTGTTGTTGAGCTACTTGTTGTTGTGCCTGAAAATCTTGCAAGACTTGTTGATACACTTGTTGATGGATTGCTTGCAATTGTGCCTGGTATTGTGCTTGCACCTGCCGAGCCTGGTGTTGGGCTTGAGCTTGAACCTGTGCTTTTTGGGTTTCTTGTCCCACTTGTGTAGCTTGTGCGACTTGTGTGGCTTCTATGGCTTGTGCGGCTTGTGTAGCTTGTACAGCTTATGCAACTTGAGCAGATTTTTTGGCAGCTAATTGTGCTTGCACTTGTTGAGTAGCTAGCTATGCAACTTGTTGGTTTTGGAGCGCCTTTTGGCAGTCAGCTTGTTGAGCGGCTTGCAACACAATGGAGAATTAATTTACCATGTTGTGTTTTGGTGCTGGTGGTGGTGGATTGGGAATGGTGTTGACCGTTGTGATGAGCGGAATGGTCACATTGATTGTCACGGTTTGATTGGTAGACGGTGTGATTGATATGCTTGGTCCTTGGAAAACCATGCTTTGAGAGACTTGGGGAATGGTGGATGCGTTGACAATTGGGGTTGTTTGGATGATTGCCATCTATTGTTGTGATATCGATGGCAAGACGAGAGAATTTGGTATGATGTTTTGATTAATGAAGGGGGTGTTTCTTGGATTCAGTTGATTAATGGTTGGTAAAGGGGGAAGGCTCATGCCTTGATTGTTTGGTTGATAGATTTGTAAGTTTTGACTTTGATTTAAATCTACCATAGGAAAAGATGTTCCAAAATTTAGATTGGTAAAACTCACATTTTTTGTACCATTGAGGTTTGTAGGAGATAATGATCCCATGTATGGATTGTATAAATGAAAGTTTTGAAAATCAATTGGCATTGTAAGGCTTGGGCAGTTTGGTTGAATTGGATTACTCATGATGGATGAATCAAGTTTGTATTCCATGTTCCTCTTGTGGTTTTACCTTGTTGACCTCTGAGGGGTTTAGGACCAATGATGAGATGAAGGGTGAAAGGGGTGAATGATATGGGTGTTTAAACTTTTAGGAACTTTGGATCAATGCTAGACTTTAGGACTTATATTGATTTGATTTTGATTGAGAATAGTATGAATAAGTGTGTTAAGTCAAACAAAGTGATAATGCACTTGTAAACTCTAGGAATTTTTTTAATCCTAGAGTAAATTTGTACACAAGAGGATAGTTTGACTAAGTGTGTTAAGTCAAACAAGGTAATTTTTAAATTGGAACTTGTAAATTCTAGGAAGTTGTGTTATCCTAGAGTAAACTCATGCACAAGAGGATAATTTGGCTAGGTGTTTTAAGCCAAACAAACTGATGTTGGATAATGAACTTGTAAATTCTAGGAAGATGTGTTATCCTAGAGTAAACTCGTACACAAGAGGATAATTTGGATAGGTGTGTTAAGCCAAACAAGGTGATGTTGATTTTTCCTAAAAGTCGAGCATAAGTGATGTTTTCCAAGGTTCCAAAAGTTGTTGGTGAAATGGGATTTTGATAAATGTTTGGATGGGGTGAAGTATTTGACTTGATCCTAGATGAACCTAAGAGGACTTTCTTACAAGACCAAGGTAATGAAGAACATGATTTTTCCTAAAAGTGGTTCAAACCAAAAGACCAATGTTTGCTTGAAAACCAAATGACTCAAAAGGGACCAAGCACATGTGTGGGTCAATTGTCTATTATCTTGCTTAGGTTCAGTTCTTTTTACCACAAACACTTTCTTGATTATGCTTTTCAAACTGAATGTCTATTGTCCTAATTTTCTTTCATCCCACAAAGTGCATTATGTGGAAATCAAGGATATCAAGGCAAAGGTTTCCTAGTGTTGACTTTGGGAGAAACAAATTGAGATGTTTGAATGTTTAGAAGCCTTCTAGAGATAAGAACCCCTAGGGACAAGCAGTAACATGTGGACACCTTCAAGGTATTTGTTCCTCCAAAGGGTTTGAAATCCTAATGATTTGTTGAATTTTTTTTTTCCACTATTTTAGATCCAAAAAAAGTGTTTTGATTCCAAGAACATGCACAACCCTAGGATGAAGAGACAATATTTTTTGGGATCCCACTTGGATGAGTCCAGCTATGCATATTCAGTGTGGATGATTAGATGCTCGATCACACAAGCTCCCCCTTACAGTGCACTCACTTCTTGGGTCAGCCAAGCATCAGTACCCATGAAACTCCCATGGCATACTTTTCATCTCTATAACATAACCGAATGTATATGTGGGGTGGCTTCAAAGGATATGACCTTTTACACCAACAAATAGTATTGGATTTTGGCCTTTGCTAAACAAGGGTTTTAATGCAGGAATTTCATTTGTGGGGGACTATCCAGTATGACGAGAGACCGTTTCTTCCCTTCTCATCGAAATAATCCTTGTGATATTGGCCTTTGTTCCAATATCCACACTTATATCCTGGGTGGAAGTCGCTTGGCTTTAGCGTGTTCCCGGTTGGGTCATTCCCTTGGGTGATTATTTTTTCCCACAAGGCAGGCCCGCTAAGATAAACAAAAGCAAGCAAGCATATCCTATAGTTCAATCGACCTTCATTGAAAAAGAAAGGGAGAACACTCGCAATATACCACGCTCACACTCGCAAGATTGGTTCAATTTTAATCCCAAAATGAAATGTGGAGGCAATTAGTTTACTCAACTTAAGATCACCAAAAGAGATTTTGATTCTCAAGATTGTTGTGAGGGGTGAGAGAAGCACATACATCCTTTAGATGATTTTACTTTGAGTAAACAATCACAAAACAAAACAACACTTGTTCATTTTAAGTCCACAAAGAAAAAATCAATTCTTTTTATCGAACCAAATCAAATGTGTGATTTTCCTTGTTCAATTGTTAAACCTTACACCAAATCTAGTGATTTTGTTCTAAAGTTATTTTTAAGGATTTTGTTTGCAAACTTTGAAAGAAAATTTGTATTGTTCTTTTTAGAGCCCAAAAGAAAATTTAGTGTTCCCTAAAGCATAAAAGATGACAAATTCATTAGGAGAGATTGAGAACTCTCTAAGAGTGTTAAACAACACTAAAGTGTTTATAAACACTTGGTATAGGATAAGAATGATTTCATAATGTAGCCTTCCATTTTTCTTTCCTCCTTGCCCTAACCTGCAAAATGATTAAAACCAGAAAATACAGAGATAGCAAATAGGTTAATAACTCAAAAAGCCGAAAACAAAATGGCATATGTTAAAAAAAATCAAATTTGAACTTTTTATCGTCATCGAGCGGCGTAATCAACAAATGCGACAGAGTTTAGAAATACAGTGGCGCAATATAGCACTGCATGTGACTGAGATCAGCACTCTGTAGTAGGATAGAGATCGCAAATGCAGTGCTATTTTCATCCTGCAGTGCAGTTTGGAGTTTGGAGACCGGCGATGTAGTTTGAAATTTTGAAATTTTTGGGCGAAAAAACAGATCCGGTGGAGTTTGGAGTTTTGTGTGGTGCAATATAGCGACACCTGATTGAAAGAAGTGGAACATGGCACCGTCAAACTATGAGTAGTGCAATATGGTGCTGCCAGACTGTGAGCGGTGCAATTTCTTGTAAACACAAAAAAACGTCAAAAAACCAAGGAATTTTGGAAAAAACGTGATGAATTTCTCCAACTCAGCCCTCCTTTTAGCGCCAAAATGTGAACCCCAATCCTATACCTGCATAAACACAAGAAACAAACACATTATTAGATCCATATGCAAGTTATAACTAAGGATTCCCCATGAAATCCATTTGCAATGCTCAAATAAGAAAGAAAATGAAGAAATGAACAAGAAAACAATGAAATCCTAATTAATCAATGCAAACACTTGATCCCATGGAGGAATTGGTGCCAATTATGTGTAGAAATTGGCCCTTTCCCAACTCCTTTGTTGCAATGTTGATGAGTGATCCATTTTGATGAAAATTCAATCAAGCTCCATGATGAAAAATCTGCATAACCTAGCTAAGATCTTGATGAAATGGATGAAACTAGATGTTTCTTGAGGATGAAGTTGAGTATAGTAAGTTTACACAAGTTGTGGATGAAGAATGAGAGGAAGAGTCTCTCATTTATAGATTTCCAAGTTGGAAGAATGAGTGAAATTGAGCAATGTGGGATCATTCAACACCCAATGGCCAAGTGCCACTTGTCAAGATGTGAATGGTTGAAGGTTGTGCAAATTTTGATCAAAGTGCCAATAAATGATATTAGGTGGAATTTGAAATTGAGGAAAGGACATGTGAGAGGGAAAAATAATGAAAGAAATGCCACTTGGCTCAATGCACAAGGACATGTAAGAGGAGTGAATTCTTTGTTAGAAGGACAAATCCACTTGGATTTGAATTAAAATTTGAAGGAATATTCCTCCCTTATTCCATGTTGAGAGAAAATAGGCAATTTAATAAATCAAAGTAATTGATTTATTGTGCAAGTTGCATTCTCTAGAGAATGTGACATAGACTAAGATTAAATTAATAAAAGTTTAATTAATTTAATGAGGAATTTAGGAGATGTGACAACTTAGACTTAAATTTATGAATTGATTTAAATCAGAATTGAGAGGAGGGGTTTAATTAAATAAATGTATTGATTTATTTAACTAAAGGGGATAATGTTAGATTAAATCAAATAAGGTTTAATTTATTCAATTTAATAAGAGGACTTTAGAGACTTAATCAAATAAGATGAATCATTTAATTAAAGAGGGATAGAGGATTAATTAAATTAAATTGATTAATTTAATCAACAAGGGAGAAAGACCTAATTAAATAAATAATGATTTATCTAATTAAGAGATGATAAGTGATGATAAGATAAGAGTATGATTCAGGAAGAAGTGATGTTAGCAATCAAGATCAAGTGTGTTGGTCAATTTTTCATGTCTACAATTGCAATTTCTACTTATTCAATTTTTGATCATAAAACTAGCATGGTATCAGAGCGGGTCTAAGAAAATATCGTGATCATACTTTTATAAGCAGCATTATCCTCCTCCATCATTCTCATATGTGTGTGTCTATCTTAGCTACAAAATGGTGAACGGTCTCAAGGTTGAAGATAGAATAGAAGGTACCTCTAATTTCATCTCTTGGAAGTTTAGAGTTCCAATTGCATTAGAGGAAAATGAGATTCTAGAGTTCGTGGAGGGCAAAGTACCTGAGCCTTCCGATGAGAATCAGAAGACACAATGGAGGAAGAACGACACAAAGGCCAAGAAGATATTGATTGATTTTTTGAAGGATCACCTTGTGCCTATCATCCCCAAGTTGTAGATAGTGAATGAGATGTTCAAAACCTTGGAGGGATTGTATGAGATTAATAACACCAGTCGAGCTCTTGCATTGAGGCAACAGCTACATCATATCAAGATGGCGAAAGGAGATTCAATCATCTCTTTCTTCTTGAAGATCACTGAGTTGAGAGATCAACTTTGTGTCATTGGTAATATGGTTGATGGTAAATATGTAGTCATGTTGGCTCTTAACGGTCTTCCTCAAACTTGGGAGCCATTTATCAAAACTATTAGTGGGAGATCAAAGCTACCTAAGTTTGATCATCTTAAGGAAGATTTCATTCAAGATGAATCAAGATTGGCAGCAAGAGGTAATGGACGGAGTTCTAATAATGAAGACAATCATGTTCTTGCTGCTCAAACATCAAAGTGGAAAGGAAGAGAAGGAAGGAAAAGAAAATTCAAGAGGAACATAGATAGAAGATTAGATGGTGCTCTTGAATCTAAGAAGAAGAAAGATCTCTCCCATATACAGTGTTGCAGATGTAACAAGTTTGGTCACTATGCAAGAGATTGTACAACAAGACCAAAACAACATGCTACTACCATGGATGTAGATGAGGTCTCTCCTTAGAAGGATTCAAGATACAATTCAAGTGGATTTCTATTTATCTTAGCCCTATAAAGCAATGTTCCAACCAATAGCAACACATGGTTGATTGATAGTGGTGCCTCTCATCACATCATTGGATTTAGAGAACATCTTTCAAATTTTGTGGAGAGAGATACCAACATTGAAGTCATTATTGGAGATGATGCATGCTATTCAGTGAATGGTGTTAGAGCCTCATCTCTTCACCTAGATTTAGGCATCTCACTTCATTTCAGTGATGTGTTATTCATACCAGGTATCAAGAGGAACCTTGTATCAATTTCAGCCTTGGAGGACAAATGATATCAAGTTGCATTTTCTAAAGAAAAATTTCTTGTGTGGCCAAAGAATTCTAGCTTCAAGACAGCCCGAGTGATTGGTGTTTGGCATGAGAGTCTTTATAGGCTTTTCATTCATCCAATGCAAGAATAATTGCATGAATCCTCTAGTACAAGTGAACTTTTGCATAGAAGACTTGCTCACCTCCATTTCAGAGTTCTTCCATCCATGCAAAATATGTTCACTGGTCTTCCAAAACTTAGTCAAGAGCATGAAGGTACCTATAGTGGATGTGCATTGGGTAAGAATACTAAAGGTCCTTTTCATAGTAGTGAAAGTAGATCTTATTCATTTTGATTTGTGTGGTCCAATGTTTGTTGCATCCTTGAGTGGTTTTTGGTATTATGTACTTTTCATTGATGACTACTCAAGAAAGACTTGGATTTATTTTTTGAAGTCTAAGGAATCTGATGAAGTACTTGAGAAATTCAAAGAGTTTAAGGCTCAAGTAGAAAATTTATCCAGGAAGACGATCAAAGTTTTGAGATCTAAAAATGGAGGAGAATATACTTCTAGAGTCTTCTATAACTTTTTGAGGCAAGGAATAAGAGTGAGTTTTGTGTTCCCTACAATCCTCCACAGAACAGAGTTGTAGAAAGGAAGAATAGATCCATTGTTGAAGCAGCCAAAGCCATGATCCATGATCAAGAATTTCAAACCTTCCTTTGGGCAGAAGCATCTAGAACTGCAGTGTATGTTCAGAGTCAGTTCCCTCATCGCATTTTGGATAACATGACTCCTGAAGAAGCTTTCACTGGTGTGAAGCCATAGATTAGTCATTTGAGAATCTTTGGTTGTCTTGTTTACATCCATGTGCCAAAAGATAAGAGGACTAAGTTAGAACCATCTAGCAAGAAAGGAATATTTGTGGGTTACAGTGAATCTTCAAAAGTCTACAAGATTTACATTCCAAGTCAGAAACTCATAAAGATCAACAGGGATGTCACTTTTGAAGAAGATGTTGCATTCAAAAGATCTAAAGGCTCATATATGGAGACAGATAATGAAGATCAGGAGACCCCTCAGGACATGGACGTTGATCATACTCCTAAGATTCAAAGGGAGTCTACTGAACTAAAAAAGGATGGTGATCCAGTTGAGCCTTTGGAACTGATAGATGGTCCAAGAGATATTGCCATAGGTTGAAAGAGGCCTCTTTGGGCTAGGCAAACAATGCAAGAGGTAGAAAGGTTTGCAGCTCCTAGAGGCACATTCATAGAATGAAAAAGACCACAATAGTTTCCAAGTTATGTTGCATTAATGATTCATATCATAGAATCTGAGCCTTCCAGTTTTGAGGAAGCATCAAGTCAGCAAGTATGGAAGGATTCCATGGCTGAAGAATATCAATCTATCATCAAAAATGATGTTTGGGATATTGTACCTAGACCAGAAGGGACGCCTATTGTATCTTCTAAATGGATTTTCAAGATTAAGCATGCGACTGATGGAAGCATTGAGAAGTACAAAGCTATATTTGTGGCCAAAGGATTCTCTCAGAAAGAGGGAATAGACTATGAAGAAACTATTGCTCTGGTTGCTTGTTATACATCCATCAGAACCATTATTGCTATTTCAGTAGCT
Source organism: Sequoiadendron giganteum (assembly GCA_007115665.2). Lineage (NCBI taxonomy): Eukaryota > Viridiplantae > Streptophyta > Pinopsida > Cupressales > Cupressaceae > Sequoiadendron > Sequoiadendron giganteum. The sequence continues at coordinate 454,618,622 of CM021109.1, read as the reverse complement.
AAAGGATGGAAGCTACATCAAATGGATCTGAAGACAAAATTCCTTAATGGTGTGATTGAAGAAGAGGTATACATTGAGCATCCTAATGGCTTTGAGATTCATGGGAAGGAGTCTCATTTTTTTAGATTGAAGAAGGCTTTGTATGGCCTTAGGCAGGCTCCTCGTGCTTTCTATGAAAGGATTGATCAATACCTAATGAGCTTGGGCTTCTCCAAGAATTATGCTAATTCAAACCTATACTTCAAGGTAGTTAATGGTGAGGCATTAATCTTGGTTATTTATGTTGATGATCTATTTCTTACTAGAGAAGAACATCTCATTATCAAATGCAAGAAGGAGTTAGCTTATGAACTTGAGATGAAAGATATTAGATACATGTATTACTTCCTAAGATTAGAAGTATGGCAGAGGCCTAATGAGATCATTCTAAATCAGGGTAAGTATACTATAGACATCTTGAAGAGATTTGGTATGATGGATTGCAAATCCATGTCTACACTGATGGAAACCAATTTGAAGAAGTTGAGTGATTCTGCAACTAGTTCGGATTTGGTGGATCCCACTATGTATAGGCAGTTGATTGGATCATTGATGTATCTAGTCAATACTAGACCAGATATTTTCTATGCAATGAGTGCACCTAGTCAGTTCATGAGTGAACCAAGGAAAATATATCTAGTTGCAACTAAGCATATCCTGAGATACTTATGTGGCACAGTTGGATATGGCTTAAGATATACTTCTAGTGTAGATCTTCAGTTGCAAGGATATTCTGATTCAGATTGGGTAGGGAGTGTAACTTATCAGAAGAGTACCTCTGGTTGTTCCTTTAATTTTGGATCTGCTATGATTTCTTAGTGTAGCAGGAAGCAGTCTTCTGTGGCACTAAGCACTACAGAGACAGAGTATATTGCAACTTGTGTGGAAACTCGAGAAGCAGTGTGGCTTCAGAAGCTCCTTGTAGGATTTTTTGGACAATCATTAGAGCCAACCATCATCCAGTGTGATAATAAAAATTGTGTGAATCTTTCTGTCAATCCAGTGTTTCATGATAGAATAAAACATGTTGAGATCAAATACCACTATATCAGAGATATGGTATTGAGAAAATATATCCAATTGAGATACATTTGTACTGAAGAGTAGGTGGTTGATATTCTCACTAAGCCTCTCTCTAGAGTGAAGTTTGTGTACTTCTGAGACAAGCTTGGAGTTGTGGAGAATGAAGCCCTAGCCGAGAAGGAGACTCATCATTAGTGATCCTCTGTGATTTTCTTTTAATGCATATTTCTCTGTGAGATAAATTTGAGGTGTAAGCCCTTGTTAATTCATCTTTCTCTGTGAGTGAAATTTGAGGTGAAAGCCCTTGATTCCACCCTCTGGGATTAGCCATGGTGGATGTCATGTTGAGAGAATCCATGACAACATCACGTTGAGAGACTCCATGATGATTTCTTTGTACTTGTGTTTATCCACCCTCTGGGAGTAGCCATGGTGGACGTCATGTTGAGATGATGACATCACGTTGAGTGACTCCATGATGGGCACATGTGCACATGTTCTTTCCATACATGGGAGTAGCCATGATGGATGATATCGCGTTGCGTGACTCTGTGATGTGCTCTCTTATCACATATGGGTGTAGCCATTGTGAGTGTCATGTTGGGAGATTCCACAACCTTGTGTATCAAGAAGTAATCCTCCCTAGCTGAGAGGGAGTGTTGATGTTACAACATCGAGCCTCTTACTTACAGTGGCAGTAATAAATAAAAGGAAATAAATTAAATAATAGCCTTTGGCTATTTAATTTATTGTAGATGAAATTAAGTGAAGAGGTGCTTCACTTCATTAAAGAAATGATATTTATTATTTATTTAGGCCAACTTCTCTATTGTGGCCGACTTACTCAATTATTAATTAAGGTCGGCCTTACACCATGAAAGGGTGCAACCTATCCACATAATTAAATATATATGAGATAATTTGCATTCATTTGATAATCAAGTTCATTCAAGCAATTCACATTCATAGAAGAAGTTCACACTTGAGTAGTAGATCATCATCTTGTCACAACAGATCGACTTCAAGAAGAAACATATTCATTTTGTATCTTTACATCTAAGAGAGGTGCTATTATTCACTGTATCAATTCGGCATTGTGTTGGGCCTAAGTTGTAAGCATATTTTTGCTCTTATTACTCCAATATATAGCAATATATTTGTTGGGTTTCTCTCCCTTGAGTAGGAGGGTTTTCCGAGGGTATCTTATTGTGTTCATTGTCTTATGTATTGCAATTTCTGCTTATTGAATTTTTTATCATAAAACTAACAAAAGTTTGTGTTTTGGTGATTTTTATATTTGTTTATGTTTGTGTTACCAAAGTTTGATGATGTCGATCAATTTATTATGTTTGATCATTTATTGCAGGTGAAAATGAGATGGGATGGGTGTTTTCCAAATATTCCAATGTTTTTGACTTTTTGAATTGTTTTGAGGCTATTTTTGGTATTTTGGGGTGTTGTGAATGTTTCATGTTTTCAACATATTTGAGGTTGTTTTGGGTCTTGTACAACATTTTACAACCAATTTAGTTCTCCAATTTTCCAAATGTTTTGAGTTTTTCAAGGTGAGACCAAGAGAACAAGACCTAAGGGGGAAAATACCTATGCCTTGAGAGCTCATCGAAGATGACTTGGCCTATGTAACTGTGTAGAGGCTTCATAGTCTGATTATTGGACTAGGGTATTAGCACATTATGACTAATAATGTTTTCATTTTTCATGTTTTTGACTTTTTTAAGGAGATTTAACTTGATTTTGATTTTTTGGGGTTTTCAAATGATTTGGATGTGAATTTTGAAGTATTTTGAATTTTTTTTGAGATTTTTACATGTTTTGGGTATTTTTTTGGGATTTTCAATGTGTTTTGGATGTTTTTGGGATTTTTAAGATGTTAAATGATCTATGTGATAAACAAGAATCCAATCTGATAACCATGTATAGGAAGATTACCCCAATGAAGTATTATGTTACCTTGATATGAGTTGACTAGGATGACCTTGGGATAGGACCAAATAGTATAGATAGATACTTGTTAAACTCCAAGCCATGGTAGGGATGAATGGATGGATGAAAGATGGATGAATGCATGATGATTTATTATGAGATGGATGGAAGGTAAGAGTATTTGATAGATGAAAGGTGGTAATTATTTACACAAGGCACCTATTTGCTAGGTTTTTACCAAGGTACTTGCCCAAAGTGCCATTGAAGTGGTTTTCCCTAGAGGATGATTTTTCTCTTTAATATTTTTATTCTTTTTCTATTTTTTTTGGATTTTCCTTCTTTCTTTCTTTTTTTTCTTTTTTTATGTTTACACCACTATGGGCTAAGCATAGAACCTTTTGATATGCATTCTATTGATTATTTCTTGCAAGGGATATCCTTCAAGTGTTGTGACCAAATAAGCTCCTAATCTATAACTTGTTGTGACAATGAATGGTCCCAACCAATTTGGCTCAAACTTTCCCTTGTTGTCCTGATCCATCTGGTTCTTTTGGTTTTCCTTCATAACAAGATCTCCAACCTGAAAGTTCCAACCTTTAATTTTATTTTTATATCTTTTGATGAGTTAATTTTTTTACACTTCAAGATGATTGAGTGCCTCCAGATGATGTTCATCTAATAGTTCTAGCTCATTCAACCTTGACACTCTATATTCCTCATCTGTTATCAAGTTCTACAATAATATCCTTAACCATGGGAGCTCAATTTCAATAGGAAATATGGCTTCATTCTTGTGGACCAAGGAATAGGGGGTAGCACTTGTAGGTGTTATAATGCTAGTTATGTACGCCCGTAAGGTCAGGTTCAACTATAGGTGCCAGTCTCGGCCAGTGTCATTAACTATCTTTTTAGGATCTTTATAATGGTTTTGTTAGAAGCCTCAACTTGGTCATTTCCTTGTGGATAATAAGGGGTTGAGAAATGATGTTTGATATTAAATTGGTTGCAAATTCTTTCACATCCTGGTTCTTGAATGGTATTCTATTATTTGAGATAATGACTTATGGAACACCACAACGAAAAATGATAAAATTGAGGATGAATTTCAAGATTTGTTTCCTAGATACATAAGTCATATGTATGGCCTCAATCCACACTGTAAAGTACTCAGTGGTAGTAATTATAAATTTATGCCCATTTGAGGAGGTCAGTGTGATTTTACTTATGAGGTCGAGCCCCCATTGTGAAAACGGCCATGGATTTGTGAGTTGAAGCTCTTAAGATGGAGCTTGGATGTGGTCCCCATGCTATTGACACTACAAACACTTATTTACAAACTGATTGGACTCCTCCATGGTTGGTCAATAGTATCTCGTCCTAAGTAAACTCTTAGCAAAGGTAATGCCACTCGAATGTGACCCACAAAAATCTTTGCACACCTCTTTTAAGGCGATGTAAGCCTCTTCTTGGTTAAGACATATTAGTAACATCCCATCAAGTTTTCTATGATATAAGGTATCACCAATGATAATGAATCACGAGGATCTTCGGATGAACATTTTGTGTAGGTTATTGGTGAGTTCGGATGGAAAGTTTCTATTATGGAGGTAAGTAAAAATTTCATGGTACCAAGGTAATCGATACCAACAATATCACACATAAATTCTAATTCAGGAATATTGAAAGCTAGTATGATAATTTATTCGGAAAGGAATTCACATTTTAGGCTATTTTGTGGCATATCTAGCAATGATCTGGTCACCCTATTGTCCAAATTGGGCCTTTTATGGAGCTTCTTAGGTGGTTAGTAGATTAGAATTAGGGTGTTTGTGTATTTCTATGATAAATAAGGTCTAAAAAGACCATTCTTTATATAATTGGATAGATTCTTAGTTATTTAGGGTGGTATGTCAAAAGTTACATAAAGTACAACATTGTCAATCAGGAAAATGTATTAAAGTGCAAATTTGGGGAATATGTAGGGACAAAATTTAAAAAGTCAGTTAAGGGAGTTAGGTCATTGCAATTTGAATTGTAAATTTCTGTAAAGGCCTCTAAAAGGGCTCAAAAAGGTGTGTGTTTTTGGATATTGTGATCACCTTGAATAAAGCAACGCTTCCTTCTGATAATTCTCTGATTTCTTGTATTATTTTTGATATTTATGTGTTCTTCTTATACTGTACAGGTCGTACATGTAAATTAATGCTCTAAATTCTATTGTGACTTGTAGGAAATGGAAGTAGCATACTTCTGAATCCTTTCTAAAGTGTTAACAAAAAATTTGGAGAGGGTTTTGTTTATTTTATGTAGTCTATCTATGTAAGGCAATGAGGCACCATTTGAAGTTCCATTATGTCTTAAGCCATTCCCACTTACTGTCTCAGCCTATCACTCAATGGGATGGCATGATATTAGGTTATAATGTGTTTCTTTGCATTCTTGAGTGGAAATAAGATGAGTTTCACGATGTGGGATGTTACCATAAGGTGCAATGGTGTATTTTCCATGTAAGGATTGGTGGAACATTGATGAGTCTTAATGAATTGTTGATAGTATTGTCTTAGAAATAGTATGAAATGTCTGTACAGACCCTAATAAAGTAGTTTGATGTTTTGGTTAGGCTTGGAGAGCCTAGGAACTGTGAATTCAAAGAAACCCTAGGTTTTTACATGTAAAAGGAGGGTTTGGTGAAATTATAGTCCAGAGGTCGGTTGTTTGAGTTTTGAAGGGTGAATTAGTGGTTTTGCATCATAATACAACTCTTTCCAAAGAGATTTTGTCAAAAAAAAGGATCTGAGGGTACTTTGTTTGGAAAAGAGGGCTAATCTTGTAGCCTTTTGAGCAGGGTAATCTAATGAAACCTGGTGTTGGCCTAATGAACCTTTAAATTATGATTGCAATATATTATTGGGGTCTGAGTGGATGCATAAAGGATGTTGAGATAGGTCTTTTTTGTGATCAATTGTGTTGGATAGTTGAGTTGTCTTGTTGAGTCAATTGAGGGTTGATGTAATGGTTGGCATATTTGAGAGAAGTCATGTCAATTTATATCTTGAGCCACCACCACTCTGCATCATGATCCAATAGTAGCCATTGCATCCATTTCCCTATTATTGACCCTTGGGATTTTCTCAAAGATTATGTCAATAAAATATTCCTTAAAGCTATCCACCATCTTCTTGTATGACATCATTTTATCATCTTTGGTTTCATAGTCATTGTTAACTTACCTTACTATTAAATGAGAGTCTCCAAGAACTCGTATCTCCTAAATCTGCCACTGAATAACAGTTCTCAACCCTATGATGAGGGCTTCATACTTTTCTATGTTGTTCATGCAAGTAAATTCCAATCTATAAGACTTAGGTATACAATCACCTTGTGGGGTGACAAATAATATACTTGCTCCACATCCATGTTGTGTATGTGATCCATCAAAATACAATTTCCATTGGTTTGTTGACACCATGGTAAAACTTACCTCTTCTGGAAACTTAGATACTAGGGGATTGTCTTCATTTAATGGTGCTTCAGTTAGTTGATCGGTGATGACTTATCCTTTTATGGACTTACAATCAACGTAATCAATGTCAAATTCACTAAGGATCATGACCCATTTCACCAAACCCATTTTTCTAAACTTAGTTCACCAAGCAACCTATGAGGGTAGCTTTGGATAACAAATATTTCAGTTGATCCACATTAGAAATGAGCTTAATTTCATGACTAAGCATGTAGTGCCTTAGATTTTGAGATGCAAAGACTACTAGTAGACATTCTTTTTCTATTTGTGTATAATTAAGCTCAAATCCTACCAAATTCCAGTTGATGTAGTATATAGCTCTTTCCTTTCCTACTTCATCATGGTGTGCCAAAAGAGCTCCTAATGTCATTGAGGTTGTTGAGATGTATAAGATCAAATATTTACCTATAATTGGTGGCATTAATATTGGTGGTGATTCCAAGTAGTTCTTTAGCTTTTGGAATTCTTGCTCGCAATGATTATCCCATTTCTATTCCACACCCTTATGGAGTGGGTGTGTAAATGGGTGACACTTATCTGCCAATTGTGTGATGAATCTCCTAATGAACTATAGCTTCCCTTGAAGGCTTCTAATTTGTTTCAATGTCTTCAGTGGTTCCATTTCCATTATCACCTTGCCATTGGTAGGGTCTACTTTAATTCCCCTTCGTGATATGATGTATCCCAAAATTTTACCTATGGTGACTCCAAAGACAATTTTTTGGATTGGATCTCACCTGATATTTTTCAAGCCTATCAAAGATTTGAGTTAGAACTTCTAGATTTCCTTTTCTTGTTACCAATTTTATCAAAATTTCATCCACATAATCTTCCAATATTTTGTGGAACATGTCATGAAAGATTAAGTTCATTGCCCTAATATGTTGCACCTGTGTTCTTTCAACTAAAAAGGACTGACACTCCAATAGTATGTCCCCCATGGACAAGTAAAAGTTGTTTTGTGTTGTTCTTTCGTTATCATGATTTGATTATACTCAGAGAATCCATCCATAAGAGAAAGCATTTCATGTATGGTTATCAAGTCCACAATGATGTCTATGTTGGGAAGGGGAAAGTCATCCTTCAGATAATATATGTTTAGATCTCTAAAATCTATGCAGATATGTATGCCCCCAGTGGGTTTTTGAACTAGAACAAGGTTGGAAACCCACTCTAGGTAATCAATAGGTCTTATAAAACCTGCATCTAGCAACTGTTGTAGCTCGACTTTGACCAACAATGCAATCTGAGGATTCATTTTTCTTAGTTTCTATTTTACTGGTTTTGCATTTGGATGAACTCTTAGGTGATGGACCACTAATCACGTATCAAGACTAGGCATATCCACATACAACAAAGAAAAACAAATCTTTCTTTCCCTAAGGAAAGCTACTAAATTCTTTTGTTCCTTATCATCCAATGAAGAGGCATGGAAGGTGACTTGGGGTGCTTCAGTCATTCCCATGTTTACCTACTGTGATGCTTCTACAAGGACTAGTTGATCTTTCCTACTCTACCTTGGGGAGATTGAATCCTTTATCTGTAGGAACCTCAAAGAGGTTTTCACCATTAGATGGGTCCTTCATTTTTACTATTTTAGGATAGTGCCACATTATGGTTTTCACTTGGTGATCTTATCATGATTTTTAGATTTTCTATTTTGTAACTGAAAGATTCAATTGTATCCCCAAAATAGGCTTGTGTGTCTAGATCTATGTCAGAACCAATATTACGGTCTCCAAATGGAATGTGATCTCAAACTCCCATAAACTCAAAGATTGCATCATCATTTTTGAACAAATCCAGAATTGGTGTGTGTTGTTGGTCCCAGTCGATAAACTAGGGATATGTAAGTGTAAGATCTTTGTCATGGGTAGCGGATGAAAAGGATGTGGTGATCATGAATATTGAAGCACACTCAAATAGGTTTGTGATGCAAAAGGGTAATTCATTAATGTTCTCATATTGGGATGGTCTTAACCAAGAAGAAGCTTCATCTTCCTTAATCAAGATATCTGCAACAAGAGGGGACACATTTTTGCCCAAGGTAAAACCAAGACCAATGTTTTTTTATTATTTCTCAAGGACTATTGGTTCACACATTTCTTGTTGTTTCAAGCCAAGGCCTCTAGTGTCTATATAGCCCATGATTTTCATTAATTGGAACCCTTTTTTACTTGTATCCACTGGAAGTGGAGGTTCTTCTTTCTCATCTTGATAGATCTATTCAAATATGTTCTCCTCATCTATGATCTCTTTGTTTAAATCTCCCTTCTCAAATGTGTTGTCTTTAAACCTTCTGGATACTTTGTCAATGTGCCATATGTTTTAGTATTTAATGGTAGTTACCCCACAAAGAAAGAATCTGTCAAATCATATTCACCACAACCTAGTTCTATGATTTTTGCCTTGATTTTAGAAAGGGTCTACTTTGAACCATATGTAGATTCTAATGTTGAAGGATCAACATAGGAGGAAGGTAGTGGAACTTAATTATTTTTAGGAACTTGAAGCACCTTGTAGTACTTCTCCTACATAATTTTGCAATAATAAAATGGTTTTGGATCTCCATGGATTGTGATTTCTTTGTAATCATAGGTAAATTTGATGCATTGATGGTATGCTAAAGCTATGGCCTTCATGGCATGGATCCATGGATGACCAAGGAGTATGTTATAAGGTAATTCCACATCTAGGACCTAACATATCATCTTTGCAATTGTTGGTCCCACTTATATAGGTATTTTGATTGTTCCTTGTGAACTTCGTTCATTGTCATCATAAGCATGGATTGTGACCCCTCTTTTATTTTTTATCACATCCTCAAAATAGCACAATTATTTGATCAACTGGAGGGTACAAATATTTAAACTTGCACCTCCATCTATCAACACTCTCATGACCTTGTTTTTTTTTAACGTACACCTCAAGATGAAGTGTATAATCATAAAAAATTTAGGATGGAAGATCATCTTGCATGAAGATTAATTGATGGGTAGATGAAATGTGCCCTACCATGGATTGAAATTTGTCAATATCAATATCGGTAGGAACTGATGATGATAAAAGGGCCTTCTCTAAAACCTCTTTATGGGCGGGTGAGATCTTTAATAGCTCCAAAATAGATTTTTGTGTGGGAGTCTTCTTGAGTTGATCAAGTAAGCTACAATCAGTTGGATTATCTCTTGTTGGCCCTTTGTACACTAGAGGCTCCTTTTATGGTAACTTTCCCTTGTCGTGTGGTGACTCCACACTCAATATTTTGACCTTGATTTGTGACAATGGAGACATGTTAGTCATAAGAATGTATGCTACCTATGACATTATTGTAGGTATGACCAACTTGACTGTACATTTTTCCTTTTCCATCATCGTTTCCTTTTTAATGGTTGGGAATTGGATCCTTATATATACCTAGATCATTGTTTCTATAACTTCCAAGTTTTTGATCCATATTTACCTCACTGTTGTATATGAGTTCTTGTATGACACTTTTCACTTTCATACAATTGGATTTCTTATGTCCTTTTGAACTATGATAATTACAATAGTCCTCATATTTATACCACAAGGGTTTAACTTGTGGCTCCCTATATTATCTATAGTTTGGAATTTTTATGGTATTTTCTTGGACCAATTTGTTCAAGACTATTTTGATGGGTTCCCCTAAGGGAATGTGTTTTAATCTTGGAGAATAGTTGTTTTGACTTGGTTGTTGTCCTTGTTGGGTGTTAACATTATTGACATGTTGTGTGCCTCCTTGTTGTGTGTTTGGCTTGGAAGGTGAATTGATGACAACCTTTGCATCTACAATCCCATCATTAGTAGTGTTCTTATTTTTGGCCCATATATGAGGTTTGTCATTGGAATTAGATGATGGGAAGTTTTCCTTGTAGATTTGCATGGATCCATTAGCAATGAGAGATCTTTATATATTAAGACCTTTAGATATGAGTTCTTCAAAATGATACGCATTTCATTCTTAGTTGGAAAGCAAGATCTATGTTTGGGTTTCCAGTGAGGATTTCAAATTGTTGTCTCCTAGGTATAGGCCATTTGCATTTACTAGCCTTATGTCTCTATTTTTTCAAGAAAGGTGCAAAAGCTTCTCCCTTGTTTTTCTTTAAGGTGTAGAGTTCTTCCAAGGTTACATTTGTGTCAATGTTGTAGGAAAAGTGTGTTACAAATTGATCTGTTATTTCTTGGAATGTTCTAATCCCTAGGATAGGTGAGAGAACCATTTTATTGCTTGTCCACCTAAGCTTCATGGAAAAAGTCTCATGAGGTATGTGTTGTTGTAAGATACTTCCATACATGCTATATAGAATTATCTTATATTTTATTTTGGATTACCACATCCTTTGTATTTATGAAACTTTTGCATTTCAAAGTTTGGAGGGAATGGAACCATCATGATAGTTATATCAAATGAGTAGGGACATAGATCTTGCACTACATATAATTTTTTTGTCTTCCTCGCTTGGATATCCTGGATCTTTTGTGTTAAGGTTTGTATTTGAGATGATATATCCAAGGGACCAATGCTTGGTGATGAATTGTATGTATTGTCCTATAGAATGGTGGATGACTTAAATAATGGATCTTGGTAAGGTGGTACATTTGTGTTGTATTGATCATATGGAGAATTGGTAGGTAGTGGTGTGAAAGAATTGTATTGGCCATATTGATTTCGATTCACAACATTTTGTTGAGGATTTGGTTGCAAGTTTTATTATGAGAAGGTTTGTTGTTGTGCTTGTAGTTGTCTTTGTGCTTGCAACTATTGTAATTGTTGTTGTTTTTGTTGATATGTGATACCTTGTTGTGGTGATGGCATGTGTTGTTGATGTTGTGGGGGAACTTTTTGTTGTAATTTTATGAGTTGAATGGGATATAACTTGTTGTTATTGATGTTGTGGAGAAATGGTATTTTTTTGTTGCATGGTATTTTATTGAGGAGATGCTTGATATTGATATTGTTGTTGATGTTTATGAAATTGTTGATTTTGTTGTTGTGGATGTTGTTGATGGTGGGGATTTAGTTGATTTTGATGATGAGGTGGCTGATTTTGTTGTTGATATTGGATATGTTGAGATTGTTGATGATGAGATAGTTGATGTCGAGACGGTTGGTGTTGAGATGGCTGATTTTGAGATTGTTGATTTTGATTTTGGGGTGGTTGATCTTGATTTTGGGGTGGTTAATGTTGAAATTGTTGTTAAGTATTAAGACCATTCAAGCTTTTCATGTTTGAACCTTGAGCATTGAAGGTCAGTGGTTGTTGATGTTGTTGAGTATTAATACCATTCAAGCTTGCCATGTTTGAACCTTGAGCACTGAAGGTTGGTGGTTTTTGATGTTATTGAGTGTCAATACAATTCAAGCTCATGTTTTGAGAAGTCATATTTACCCCATAACTTGTCATGTTTTAACCTTGAGCATTGAAGGTTGGTGGTATATTTGTGTTTTGATAGCCTAGGTTGATGTTTCCTACTTTGAGTATTGTCCAAGGAGTTTTTACTTTTGTTGTGGAACATTTTTTGCCAAAGATTCACTATCATGGGGTCTATTTCTTGCTGCTAGGTATGCAAAGGCTTGATCCAAAGGTTGTTCTTTGAGTGTATTGACATCAAAATTTGATGGAAGTTTAGCCCCACTTTGTGAAAATTTTAACATATACAAGGTGGGATCTAGATACATCATGGTCTCTATGACATGAAGAGTTGGATCTTGTGACATTTCAAGCAGTTCATCGAGGGTGAATTTCTTATGTTTAGTTATAGTGTCCTCTATATAAATTATTTCAATTTGTGATGTTTGAGGTGGTAATTGAACTTCATTTGTTGTAGTAGGAATTCCATATGGTAAATCTTCACTATTTCTAGTCATTGGAATGTTTGACCCACTTTGATTAGCCTCTGTGTTCTTTTTGTATTGTGACCTAGTTGTGACCATACAAGTTGTGGCAACATTGGGAGAAATTGATGATGATGTTTTACTCAAATTTTTATGTTCAAAGGCTTCTTCAAATTTGGATAAAAGTGACACCTTAACCAATTTTCGACCAATTATTTTGAATGGATTTTGGTTGGATGAAGTGATATAAAACTTTCAAAGTAGACAATATTTTGAACTAGACTTAGGTTTTTTTTTATTTTGATGATAACAAATTTATAACTTTAAGAGTAGACTTGTGACTCTAAATTATGATAACTCACCATGATTTGATAATAATTTGACCTAATACTTGAAAAATAGATTATTTTCTAAGAAATATGACAAGTTAAGATGTGAGGTGTGAAGATATAGTTTTCAAATGGATAATGTCTATTACCAAGTTGTTGAATGAATTAGATTTGGTATTTTTGTTATTGTTTTAAAAAGGTTGATCCACAATAAGGACTAGTAATGTTTTGATGTTTCTAAAATGAAGCTAAAAGACATAATTTTGTTTACATTTTTAGTAATTTAGATAGTTGTCAGTTTGATTTTCATGAATTTTAGAGCATTTAATGTTTGTGAACCAAAATACAGAATCAGAAAGTATTTTCATGTTTGTTGTTTTCTAGTTTTGACAAAGGAATCACTTTGTTTTTTTTTAAAGGTGTCGATATTTGGAAAGGCATTGATGTTTTACAAAAGTGTTGGACTATCCAAACAAATGTGTCACTATAAAAAAAATTGTTTTCTCTAAAAAATGCACCACAATGTGAAAAAGTGTTGATGTACAAACAAAAGTGTCATTTTAATAAAAATGGAAGCATCGGTTTGCACAAAAGTGTCATACTTTTGAGATAAATGTGTCGATCTGTTAGAGGATCTTTAAAATGTGATTTGACCTAGTTGTTTGATGTTTTAATTTTGCAAAAACATGGTATACAACATGTAAACTAACTCAATCAGGTCATTAGATGCTTTACATGTGTCCTTCTTCCACAACACCACACTAAAGAGTGTCACAAGGTCTCCACAAGAAAACACATCATGAAGTACAAGATATTTAGTGGTATTACAATGATTAACTAGCTATAGTAGGCTCACCACACTTGTGTATTAATTTGAATCCAAGGAGTGGGTAAATAGGGTATACTAAGGTCATGTACCACCTTAAAACCCCTCTCCTTGAAAGAACTAAGTCTTAAGAATATATCTTATCACCTCAACCAAGGACCAGACATGGTGAGAAACTTCTCATGATGATGCTATCACAATGCACCACTATAGAGGAAATTTGATAGGTCTTATAGGCTTCTAGTAAAAATTGGCTCTTAGTGGGTGGAACTTTGGAACACCATCGGCTACATAGACATCTCCTCATGATCTAAAATTACCCTGGACCAATAGAGAAATTATAGTACATTAAATGTATGGATCAAACTACAGCTTTCACTCTCATCCAATTTCTATAGCATGTTGGAAAATTTCACTTGAGGTCGATCCCTTGGGTTCTCAATAAAGATGCATCCTAAGGTAGGCATCTTACTTACAAAAGGAAGGATTCATGTTGCTATTTTCTCGCCACCCAAGATCACATGTAGTGCAAGGGGAGAGGATAGATAGATAACTCCTTCAGCTAAAATGTAAAAGAAAATGCAATTTAAATATTTTTCTCTTTACCCATGTTCATACAAGGAACAATGGGAGATGATACGCATCTAAAACCTACCAATCACAGATTACAAAGCACTCATATTCATTTTAAGTGTGCACCAAAGATCAAATGTTTGGTTTATTTTAAGCACCAAATCCAAGGCATGCAAGTTGTATTGTTCTTCTTAAACCCAAAGGAATGATGCATTCATTTTAAATCAAAATAAAATATATAAGTAGTGTTGTTCATTTTATTGCACCACAATAAAGATAAATTAATTTTAGTGCACTAAATTTAAAAATGTGTCCTGGATTAAAGCTCTAGTGATCAAAATCACTAGTTATGTTCCAACTCCTCCAAGCCAAGTTTCTTGAAAAGAATTATCCTCAAAACATAAAGAAAAACAAATGTTAGATTGTTAGGGTTAGATGAAAAATAGTTTGATACCATAAAAAATTGAGCTTACAATTTCACCTGCAAAGGCGTCACTCTATTAAACAAAGGCATTGGTCTATATTTGTGTAAATACATTAGAAATTTGCATAAACATTAGCATTTACAAATGCATCACTATGTCGACTACAATATAATATAAGAGGTTAGAAAAAAAAGGTGTTGATATAATAAGGTGTCACCCTTTAAGTTGCAAAAGCATCAAGATTTACAAAATTGTCACCTTGTCAGTTGCAAAGGCCTTGATCTACTTTTGGAACTTGCAATGTCTAATAAAACTCAACCAAAACTAGTTAGATAGGGATATGGGTCCCACTGGGCATGCCAATATGTAAGCATATGAATTCAATTGATCAAATAACATTAAAATGAAGCAGTTAAATAGGCAATTGATCAACTAAAAGTAATAATCCAATGAATTTTAATTCAAAACAATTAAACCTGAACTAATGTGCAAAGCTCCCCATTCCATTGTGGAATTGAAGCAAATTTGGTGTGATATGATGTAGATTTCTTAAACTTGCCCAACCCATTGTGTAAAAGCTCAATTCCAAGTGATTTGAAGATGCTTGATTCACAAATTCTCTTAATAATTCCCTCAAATTGCTCAAATTGAGTTCTCAATTCAAGACAGTAAGGGTGCTATGAATACTGTGAATCAAATTCATATTGAAAGGTGAATTATTTATAGATGTATAGAATTATGATCAATGGTGAAGATGGAAAATGGTGATCAATGGATGAAATCAAATTGAGGATGAAGGCATGGATCAAGAATTGATAAAGAGGTTGATAATTAATGAGGCATGGATCAAGGATTAGATCAAAGGCTCACAATCCTTGAGAGACTCAACAATATCCCATAATTTTAGGAATTATGTTGGGGATATTTTGAGTTGGAGGAAAGAATTCAAATTTGAAAAGGGAATATTCCATGTGGAATATTCTTTATGCAAATTGGATA
Source organism: Sequoiadendron giganteum (assembly GCA_007115665.2). NCBI lineage: Eukaryota > Viridiplantae > Streptophyta > Pinopsida > Cupressales > Cupressaceae > Sequoiadendron > Sequoiadendron giganteum. The sequence continues at coordinate 454,603,084 of CM021109.1, read as the reverse complement.
GTTAGAGGAAAATTATTCAATGTGAAAACCTCCCCATTCCATTGTGGAATTGAAGAAAATTTGGTGTGATATGATGTAGATTGCTCAAAATTTCCTAATCCATTATGCAAAAGCTCAATTCCAAGTGCTTTGAAGATGCTTGATTCACAAATGCTCTCAATAATTCCCTCAAATTGCTCAAAGTGAGTGCTCAATTCAAGAGAATAAGGGTGCTATGAAGATTGTGAATCAAATTCATGTTGAAAGGTAAAGTACTTATAGATTTCTAGAATTATAATCAATGGTGAAGATGGAAAATGGTGATCAATGGATGAAATGAAATTGAGGATGAAGGTATGGATCAAGAATTGATCAAGTAGTTGATAATTCATGAGACATGGATCAAGGATTAGATCAAAGGCTCACAATCCTTGAGGGACTCAATGTAATATCCCATAATTTTAGGAATTATGTGTAAAGAAACTTGCAATCATACAATGACAATTTCCACATAACCCAAAAGAGATAAAAATGCAAATAAGTACTTAGAATCCACATGCAATATAATATACAACATACCCATCAAATATGACACAAGATATACCTTAGGAAAATCCTCAAGAGGGAAAAACCCAGCCTCCAAAAGCATCCATACTCCATCATATTAATCAGCCATGAAGAAAATACAAGAGCTACAATGAACACTTTTGAAGCATCAAGACCTCCAATGCCTTCCCATGTGTCCAAGAATGAATCCACACATCTCATGTCATGCTTCACAAATGCACTCTCAAGAAGACTCAATAATGATAGCCAAACCACTCAGCCAACCTAAACCACTACATATGTGTTTTCTTTTATAGACACAATCTCACACAAAATACAACTAGTGCTAAGGTAAAACCATGTACCATAAAACCATGTGAGTACAAAACCACTAACCCCTTATTTAATATTGGGTACTAAGACATCACCCTTTTTAATATTTCCCCAATATTAAATTATTATCACATGTCTCCCACACATTAAATAATAATACAATGTTACAATACAACATCAAGTGGTCCCCAAATAATTACCTATTGTGATTATCCACACCACCAAGGTGCATCACAACTAAATAATTATTTAAGTACAATATTATAATAAATCAATTTATGCAATGGTGTACAACACCGTATCCCAACATTCTACCACTTGTTGTATACATTGCATAAGGGATCAATACATGAAATACATCATCATATCCATACATGAAACCACATGAATCACCAACATGCTCTCGTGCTCCATCAAGATACTTGTAATAAGAACATAGGAACCAAATCCAAGTGATAACAAAGGCTCCAACAAAGCTATTGTCAACTGAAAAACCCACATGATTAGAAATAGAATCCACAACACATGCTAATACATCCAATCATCCATACCTCCAAGGTATCAATACATCAGTAAACTCATGCCAAGAACATATGAAACCTATAAACTGCAACCAAACTCCATGTATCAAATTTTTCAATGAAGAACATACATATCTAGGAACTCCCACTCCATGGATAATTTCAAAGCATATCAAGTCTACCAATCAACACTATAAATCAAGGTGTGATAAGTAAATCAAAGCATGAAGTACCAAGAACAATGACAATGATCCACACATACAACCCAAAGAGCTTCATAATCTCTCACAACATGTTGCCACCATCCTTCTCAAAACAAGAACATCTAGGAAGGGACCATGAAGAGAGAAACCTGTAAACCATAATTTCATTCTATCAACACCTCAAAAGTGTACTATTGTGTCAAGTATGATCTCCTAACAATCCCAAATGAAAAATGTCAACAACATCCATAACACCCAATCTCATAGATCAAGTACAACATATGAATCAATGTAATAATGCCAACATGGATGTAAGCCTCTCTAATCAAGAAGATCAAACTAATATTAACCATCCCCATAACTGGAAATCAACCCATAAACCATCTCCTATCAATCATCATCAAAGAATTATATCATAAACTCAAATGCACAAGGAGATAACCATGTCATAATATCCCTCAAAATGAATCCTCTAGAACTAACTAACCATAGCTCAAGATCCATATCTATGAAAGATAAATCATATAAACGCATGCTAAACCATCCTCAAATGAGTATCCATAATCAATCACCATGAATCAACTCAATCTCATGAGAAATCAAAGTAGGAGACTTAACACATCTAAAAGATATAATGGGAAAATACCTCTCAAATAATAAACTACCAAGTAGAACAAGAGTGGGGAATGAGAATTCTCCTCCAGTATAACCAAGCAATCATGACTCACTCCAAGAAAAATATCCTCTATCGATCCATGATGAACTCATGTCCATATCTAGGTGAAAGTCCCTCGATCTTTTTGTTGAAACCTCCAAAGAGTAACCATCTCGATAAAATGTCTCTAATCACAAGATAAATCCATCCATCACCTAAGCCTCCAAGTATCCATGAGTACTTGTAACCAATCAATCCATGCCAAACTCCAAATGTGACATGGCACCATCATGAAGTAATCAATAAAATGATCAATGTACCCAATACAAAGAGATCTTCCATGATCAATGTCAAAGCTCCAATCATGAATTAGGAACATAAACATGACAACATGATCTAAAAATATCCTCCCAGAAGATCACATGCACCAAAACATATATATCCTAGTTTCAATAGAACATGTTCCATGCAAAACTCTAAGTGCGCATCAAGAGTAAACCATGACATAATAGTAAACACTCTAAACCAAAAAAACATATCTCCAATCACATGAAGATAACCATACCCAATGATGCATCCACATCATTTCCAAAAACTCCCACTAAACCATGGAATGAGCTACACAAGGCATCATGAAAACCATCTTCTCTATGAAGATCATCCAGGTTTGCAGACACTCAACTACAATATCAGTAACATACAAGTTAAACCAAGATCTCCAAGCCAAGAAGATACTTAAAACCGCCAAACCATCACTATCAAAAGCTCCCACTGAAAGTGTATGACCAATGAATGCAACAAGCTATCATGACATTGTGATAATAATCTCCTAATGAAAATCAACCAAAAGTGCCCTCACACAATCAAAGAACTCAAATGCAACATGAGCTCCCCAATAAAAAGGCAAAGTAAACCATGATCCACATACCAAGAAGATACATGGCCATAACCTAAATTAGGATCCAATCCAATACCACAAACAATGCACCTACATAAATCATCATGAAATTCCAAAGTCTCTAAAGCACAAGAAACATCCATGACACCATGATCACCACCAAATGCACCAACAACTCAACTTGTAAGAGAGGGGGACCAACCATGTCAAGGCTCTAGCTCACGAAGAGCTCAGAACGAAGGGCGTCCCTAACTTACCTCACTCTAAAGGAAGGGGATCGAGAATGAAGAGAACTATATAGTACTTATGTCACTCTCCAAACTCGAGTTTCAAGTTTAGGCTAGGCGAGCTAGTTTTTGGAGTCAGTACTGCACCTCAAACAGCTCTCTATATTAGGACAAAAATGTGGTTGTCGACAGCATGGTATGCTGGCATCTCTCTAGCGTGTTGGTGTCCATACGGTCATAAAATGTGAAGTACAATAAAGACTACCTAAAAACTAACTGACAACCTAGCTAGTTGATGTTGATGAAAAAAATAGAATAAGGAAATATGGAAATAAAGGTGAAAATGATAAAGAAAGTAAACAAACATTATCAAATAAAGCAAGTAAATAAACACTAGGGTGATAAACATTATCTCACCAAGGCACCAGTTCACTAGCTATCTCCACACACACATTCACCTACACACAAATGAAAAGGGGAAAATTATTGGGGCTATATAGGGGCCTACCTTAGTCAGACCCCTATTTTGGTGTTTCCACCTCCACGGATAACCAAAAATCAACGGGGTAGAATAATATGATAAAGGAAAGAAAGTAATAAGCATGCTACAAAACAATACTATAATATTCAATCAAATCACAAAGGAGAGGAGTGAAGCATTACCACCTCCACCCAAAAGCTCGCTTGCCAATGGAAGGAGAATGCAAGGTATGGACTTGGAAAAGTCGCCACAACCACAATAGTGATGAAGGTAGGTCTCACAAGACTCCAAGCCCACACTTCCAAAGTTGCCTAACACTTGCAATGTGGAGTTGATGGAGCTTCAAATTTGTTACAATGCTAAAAAGTGGAGTGTTAGGATGTTGCTTGAGAGTGAAGAAGTGAAGTGATTGCAAGAAGAATGTGTAGAGAATTTCTAGAGAGACAAATGAAGTGAGAATGAATGTTTTTGAAGGTGGGACCGGGAGAATCTACCATTTTTCGAGGTCAGTTGGTCGAAGAGGGATGTTACAATTTGACCCCAATCAAGTGTGTAATGCCTTTGCTGACTTCAAATGTAGGAATCTGTCAGGGACAACAATGGGCCACATGGACGTCTATGTGTCGCGCTTGCATCCCCGATAAATATTCTCTCACCGACACACAAGACAAATGCCAAGTGGATGGAAGATAGGTTGGTGATGTGGAATTTCACCTTTATATTTGATTTTCTAAGGTGAGGGTAAGTGAAAGGGGAATTTTCCTAAGGGGTTCAAATTTTCTCCTATACATTTTCCCCCCACTTTAGTGAGCATGAATACTGATGAGCACTCGGTAAAGTAGATTGAAAGGTTAGAAATGTATACCTGAACCATTGAGGAAGTAGACTGTGATCTGGAAAACTCAAAAGCGCAGGGTAGGAAAAGGACTCCATAGGTACTCTCCTTAGGGAGTTTCAAACAAAAAGGACTCCATAGCCCTGTAGAACTATGAAGTTGCACAAAGTACATTGAAGGCCCTCAGACAAATAATGGAAAAATCTTGCAAGATGTAAGTGTCTCATAGGCCCATAGACCTGTAAGAAGGTAACCCCCAAGCTCTCTCATGAAGGAAGTCCAGTGTAATAATTTCCTTACAGGCCTGCAGACTTGCAAGGAGGCATCCCCGAGTTCTCTCTCATGAAGGACACTCATTAGAAGGGGACTCCACAAATTCAAACTAGAAAGCAGCTTCACAGTTGCACCTGCAAAGCAGCATGTTAATCCATAGATAAAATGTGCCAAAGAACACAAAGTAGCCACACAGTCAAATAGATAGACAGTCAAAAAGTTGAAATACTTTCAAAGGGGTCCCTAGGGAACCCTTCAAAAGAAGAGGGGTTCACTCAAGGGACACGTTGTTTGAAAGTGTAAAAAGAGACATTTTTTTATCAAATCAATTCATCATCAAGGAATCCATTTGAAAGATGATTACTTTATCAAGGAATTCATAAGGAGGAAAATGTCACCTCATGAGGGGAAGGTCAAGGCTTTTCCCATAGGATAAAAATTCTCCCACCTCAGAGGAAATTTATTTCTTTGTGAACCCATGATAAAGGAGACACGTTCTGCTAGGGGTCCAAGCCAAGAATGTAATTTTTGAAAAATCTTACTAGGATTTTGGAGAAAGGATTCATTGGCAACGAATTCATTTTCTAAAAATTGAAGCATGACATTGTCACACATGCGAGGGACAACTCAAGCAAAGAAGAGATAAATAAAACATAAGAGATAGGGGGATCTAGTTTTGAGGGGTGAGATCTTCTCATGCCTATATAAATAATAGGTAACCATAGTGCAAGGTGAAAGATCATCATTCCCCACCAAATCAAGAAGAATGCATGGAAGATAAAGTAAAAATAAAAAATTGGGTCAACATGGAAGGGAAGCCTAAATGCCCCCAACACCTTGCATCATCCCTAATTTTCCAAAAATCAAGGTACAAACATGGAAGAATGATGATATAGATAGAAGAAGGTTTACGACACAAAATCACTCATGTATCCAAGCACCAACAAGGGTGACAAGGCTCATCCAAGAACATGTAACGCAAGCATGGGGGAACACATCACAACACACAGACACCTAATCTAAAGATAAAGAAGAGGTATTTTTCGAACACTCGTCGACCAAGAGGTCATTCACTTCCCAATCTAGATCATTGTAAGGAGAAGGTGAATGAGCCTACAGTGGTGGAATATTTAGGGGAGGAGCTTCTGACCCTCGAACAACAAGGGCTAAGGAAGAAGGCCCCGTATCTCCGCTAGGCTCTTGTGGAGCTATGGTCAGAGATTTTGTAAAGATCGTCGATGAGGCTAAGACTTCTTCCAAAGAGTTGAACATACACTTTATAGGAGTTCCACGTCGTACCTCAATGAATGGAGAGGACAACACTTGAGATTCATTGCTTGTCTCACCAAGAAACTTGGGAGCAATGGAAAACTCAGGGGAAGTTGGGACTTGCTCTGTCACTAGAACATAACAAGCTAGCACAAGGCCACCCTTTAGAGAAGGTGGGCCCCTCTTACACCCTTCATTGCTGGAAGAGACAAGCTCTACCTTTTGTTTCATCGGGGGATGTGATCTCCCCATGGATGAGGCAAGAGGCATGGAGGAGGAGGAGAAAATTGTAGCAAACACCACCGAGGTATTCGGAATGTCCACGGGTTTTGGGAAAGGTGGGATGTCTGGAAAGGACACCAAAAGGGTGGTTCGATCAAAGGAGTGATAAACACCTACACCTGTTTAGGGTTAGGTGCATCCACACTCATAGTAGGAGCCAAAAGTGAGGCTGAATTAGATTGAATGGAAGTAGAGGGAGGAAGAGAGGAGAACATAGCAGGAGACCCTGAAATAGGGATGGTCGTCTCCGCTTCTTCTATAGAGCAGTTTTATCAATCACCAAAGCCTTTTTCCAATGCTTATGCTCATGTGCAAAGTGGTTTTTATGGCTCTTCAAGCTAAAGGTCAAGAGCTTTGAAGGGATAGAAGGCTCCTCCTCAACCATAGGGGTGTCCATCATAGTCATTCTGGGTAGAGGGATAGACTCCTAAATGAGAGGAGGGAGAAATTGAGAGACAATGAGGGGAGTCAACTCTAATGCCTCGAAGGTTTTCCTCTTCCTATTTACTACTTTTGGAGCCAAAGCAATGGGAGGTCATGGAGGCTGAGACATAGAGGATTCCCCTTTGGGACCATTCCTTCTACCAAACAGGTAGGTTCAAGGTCCAAGAGGTATAGTAGGAAGATCTGATATCTAAATCTTGGCTTTGTGCCAAGAAAGCACCATCAGACTTCTCATATAAAAGTTGGGAGAATTCATCCAAAACTCTTCTTCAGAAAGAGGAGCAGAAGAGGCATCCCAAGAATAGGCAGGCCTCTCCTTCCCCTTTTGAGAGGAGTAGGCCACTTGTTGTTGTACTACCAAAAGGGTCAAATTCAAATTTCCTTTTCCCTTGATCTTCTCATAATTTTTGTAAAGTAAGTCCATTCTTGGGGGAAGTGGATCAACCGTGGCAGGCCAAAAATGATCCAATGAGTAGCCCCCACTGGACACCAATGGTTGGTAGCTAGTGTCATGCACTACATGCACAACACCTTCATGGGATAATTTCAAATGCTTATGAATAATTGAATTGATTCCATTCATGGAAGCTAGCCAAGGTATGCCTAACTTCACTCTAAACAAATTTCATTATGGAATAACATAAAAGGTTGTGTCTATGGCCCTTGGTCAAACTAGGACACATAAATTTATTGAGCCATACGACTTGAGATAAAGGCCATCATGTGTACAGATGTAGACCTCATTTCTTCATACTCCTTCCCCTTCAATTAATTCAACCACAATGTCTCCTCTGTAATTACATTCACTCGACTCGCAAGGTCAACTAAGACCCCTGTCACAATATTCCCATTGAGATGAGTAGGAATGTAGAGGGGAGAAGGATTTTTATTTAAGGGCACGTCTTGTGAGGTGAATGTCACATCCCACAAGTTGATCTTAGGCTACATGGAAGGGGTAACCGTGGCCATGTTAGCATATGCCTCAGGCTGAGTGGTAGAATCGACAAGATCAATAATTAAGCTACAAAATGGGCCAGAAATGGTTCTATGTATATCTGCAACCCAGAATTCGCTTTCGCCATCAATTTGTTCACATTTTTTTTGCTCCTTGTTATGCCTTGCATAACCACCCCATCTTTTCCTTTGGTCAAAATGGGTCCCCCCCTTTCTTTCTTTTTCCTGTCCTTGTTTGTTTTTCAACAAAGTTTGGGAGGTTTTCTTTCTTCCAACACTTTGTTTTCCTTTGTTTTCCTTTGTTTTGTTCTGGCAGAACTAGAACCGGAATGGAATCAAGTTTGAAACTTGTTTTCGAGATCCCATTCCGATTCCGGTCCCGCTTGTCTTTTTCTTGTCTCTTTGGTTTGTTTTTCCGGAGTTGGAGCTGGGATGGAACCTAACTCTAAACTTTCATGAAGTTCATAGTTCAATTCTCGTTCCTGTTCTGCTTCCGCCTCCACCTTTTGGTTTGTTCATTTGGGCCTAGGGAGGGTTTTGGGTTTGGCCTTTGTGTTGGGTTCCTAGTCATTTCCTTTTGCCTGTTGTTTTCCTTTGGTTTTTTCGTTTGGGACCTAAGGGTTGGTTTCCTCCCTTAGGTTTTTCTTGTTTTCCTTATTTGTTTTGTTATGCCGGAGGTCATTAGGAGAAATTTACATAAAAAATGGGCCTCCTAAGGAACTCTAAAAAAGCAAAAATTATCTCATATAATACAAATTATTTAAATATAAAAAATATAAATTACTTAACTACATGAGTTAAGTGGGGACACACGTTTCTATTATAATTCCTTAAAAAACTGAAGTCCATGATTTTTTAAAAGTGGTAACATATATTTCTATTATAATTTATTAAAAAACTCAAATTCGGTAACTTATATTTTTATTATAATTTATTAAAAAAGTCAAGTTCACTTTCTTTTCTTGATTATTTGTTTTTTTCAATTATTTGTTTTTATTTAAAAAATGGCAAAGTAAAAGTAATTTAAGATATTTAATTTTTTACTTAGTATTTTATTATATATATATGATTTTATAGATTTAGATTTATTAAAAAATAAAAATATTATTTTTAAAATATAAAAAATTTAAAATAGAACTTAAGAATATAAATTTAAAAAAGAAAAAGAATATTTTATATTTAGAAAGATGAATGAGATAGAATAAAATTATATTTTTTTAAATATAAAAGTTTTTTTTTTCTTAAAGAATAATTTTATTTTGTCTTTTTTTTCAAAGAATATCATTAGTAAAAATATTATTTTGAAAATATAATTTTTTTTATAATAGAAGTTAATACAACTTAAGAATATAAATCTAAAAAACAAATTAAAAATTAATAAAATGAATGAGATAGAATAATTTTTTATTTTTTTAAATATAAAAATTAGTTTTTTTTTTTAAGAATATCATTAGATTTTTTTTTAAAGAATAATTTTATTTTTTTGAAAATATAAAAATTTCTATAATAGAACTTAACAGAACTTAAGAATATAAATCTAAAAAACAAAAAGAATGTTTTATATTTAGAAAGATGAATGAGATAAAATAAGATATGTAGAGATAAATTAACCATCATTAGTTAAATCATAAGATTTTAGAAAGTTTTATTTTATAAAATGAATAATTTCATTTTTATTTTGGATGATGTCACCATATAGGTTGATGTCATCTTTTAGTTGATTTTTGATAACTTAAAAAGCTAATGATGTCATCCTTAGGAGGCCCATTTTTTATGTAAATTTCCCCTAATGGGAACCAAGATGGGATTGAACTCTGAACTTTCACAAAGTTCACGGTTCAGTTCCCATTCTCATTCTGACTTCGGCTCTGCTTCCCGCTCGCTCGCTTCCTTCTTCGTTTTGTTCATTTTCATCCTAAGGGTTGGTTTCCTCCCTTAGTCTTTCTCCTCTTCGCTTCCCCCTTCATTTTGTCAGAGGTGGAACCGGGATGGATCTGAACTTTGAACTTTGAACTTTGGCAAAGTTCTCGGTTCTTCTTTCGTTCCCATTTCGGCTCCGCCCCCCGCGTTCTCTTTTTTTTCATTGTTTTGTTTTCCTTCAACCTTCGGGTTGGTTTTCCGCCCTTGGGTTTTCCTTGGCTTACTCTTTTTTTGTTTTTTCAGAGTTGAGATCGGGATGGAACTTAGCTTTGAACTTTGGCAAATTTCGTGGTTCCTTTCTTGTTCCTGTTCTGGCTTCGCCTCCGTCGGCGTTGGTTTTGTCTCTGCTTCCCTTTGGTTTCCCTTTGGTTTCCATTTTGGTTCCCGTTCTGCCTCCACTTCCATCGAGGTTGGTTTTGTCTCCGCCTCCTCCTTTGCCTGTCTTGTGTCTTTGTTCATGTTTTGCTCATGGCTCCACCTTCGCCTGTCTTTGGTTCTACCTCCACCCAGGTTTCTACTTGGCTTTCTTGCCTTAGGTATTCTAATGGACCGACTTGGTTTTTGATGATGTATTGTTCATTAATCATGGCTCTTTTTTTGCAGGTTGAATCAAGGAGGTTGGTGTTGTCATAAGTGGAGGGATGGAGTGTGCGTGTTTCAAGGATATGGCAGGATTTGGGGGATCCGGGTATGCTATTGGGGTTGGGGGAAAGTTGGGCTCACGTGTGCGATTCCATTCTTTTGCTCTGAGCCAATAGAGTTTTGATCACGGGCAAGCGAGATGTGATGGGCTCATCTTGGTTTGGCTCGATCTGGTTCATTTGTTTGCCTAGCTTGGATCTAATTGACAACTTGCATTCTTGTTGGTTCCATGCGCGTTACTGTTCGTGCGGTTGGAGCGTTGATGGTGGGTGTGGCTTAAGGTGTTGTACACGGGCTTTGATCGATCCCAGATTGATCTGATGGGGGTTTCTTCCTACATTCATTGCCAGGCAATGAGTTATTGCAGGCTTTCGGGCGTTTTGGTTGGCATTCAACCATTTTTGAAACCCTAATTCTGGTTCACGTGGGCAGTTGTTCTATAAAACGGGCATCTTGCCTCTTTTGTAAGGGTTGGTCATTTTTCTATTATTTGGCCACTAGTGATAGGAGATAGGAGTTTGTTTTTACAGCTTTGAGCAGAGATACTTGTTTTAGTTAATGTTGGATTTAGATACAATTTTTATACCGTGATATGTTGGAGTTGAGTTTACTGGACGAGGTTAATGAATCATAATTTTTCTGTATGCCAGTGAGTTTGTTGAAGCATAAATGTTTCTTATTTAATGAGAATCAATAGAAGGAACCAGATTTCAGAATTATTTCATTAAATTGTTTATGGATAGAATTGTTACATGTCTGTTGATCTATGATTTTAGCAATGAATGAAGAGTTTGTTCTTTAAAATCTTAAAAAGTATCGTGATAAGTGATTGTGATGGTTAAACTAAGCACTATAGATGTATGCAATAGTATGGATTGTTTTATAAATTGCATCATGTTATGGTTTTCTTGATCTGTTAAAAGAGCATTCATTGTTGGAAGCATATGTTTGGATATTGGAGAATTTTATTCATGTTTTACTAGTTTATGCCTTGACCTATCTTTTTTTCTGTTTATTTAAACCCCCCCTTTTTTACTAAGTGTGATTGATGAATCTGTGGTTGCTTGCATTCCTTATCACCAGCAAAGGCCCCCTTGAATATTACAATTGCATGGACCAACTGAGTGACACCAGATAGTTGAGAACCAACTACCAGGTCCTTGGGAGTTAGGCTACTATATGTTGTCTTTTTTTTTCAGGAGAAATAGAGTAGAAATATTATGTTTAATGTTGTTTCTATCATTTTCACCATCGAGATGAATAGTACCATCCTTGATGTGGTCCTATATCTCATGACATGGGAACATACAATGTTTGATATCATGTATGTTGACTTGATGGTACTAATAGAAGGCATTTGCATCATACCAATTAGGATAAGGCTCCTTGAGAGGTTTAGGGTTCTCCAAGGTTATGATCTTATCCTGTAGCAACTTCTGCAAAATGGAAGAATAAGATTTGTTGACTTTGTGAACTTCCTATTGCATCTAAGGTTGTTATCATTCATTGCATCTATTACATTCACAATAGCCTTACCTTTTCCCGAGATTGATATAATGGACTTTCGTTCTAAATGGGAGCACGAGGAGGATCCCCCAAACTAAACTATCATTTGTAGATATTCTTGTAATGTTACACATAGATGCATGAAGGAAGGGTATTTCATAAGGGAAAACTTTTCCTGCCAAAGTCTCTACAATTTCCCTATGAACATCTTATGCACGTCAGAATCGGGCAACGGGTATGAGATTTGTGAAAAGAGCGCTTGATACTGCACTATAAAATCAATTATTTTCCCATTATCTCTTGTATTAAACAAGATCTGAAAATTTCATCTTCAGTCGGATGTTGGCCTAGAACTATCAAAGAAACTGATTTACAAGTTGATCAAATGAGAAAATAGAATTGTTGGGTAAGGAACAGTACCACTCGAGTGTTGTATCCTTAAGAGATCAAGGGAATAGTTTTTCCATCAATACATCATGATGGAAGAATTTTTTACACATGGAATTAAAGGTAGATACATGTGTTTGTGGGTCCCCTTTGTCACCATATTTCTCAGATTTTGGAATCTCCATTCCTTGTGGGAAGGGGGTGTTCAAGATTATCACCGACAATGGGCCATATCAAAAAAAGGGTTGAAAGATAGGTTGGGTAGAGGACTGGGAGATACTTTCCAGTTGGTTTTGCATATGAACCATATTCTGAAGCAAGGCATTCAAAACAGGGTCAGTAGATGACAAGAGACCATTGGAACCTCTAGAACCACTGCCACTGAGGCCACCACTACTAGTAGGTCCTCCACCAGAGCCACCTTCACTACCGAAGCCACCTCCATGACCTCCTTCAAATCTACCTCCGCAAGTGCCACCACCACCACCAAGGCCATCGCCACCCATTCCACCAGAGCCTTTGTCATCACGGGTAGTAGGAGGGGTGAATCTGAAACCAAGGGGTGTTTTGCTCACCTTGAGAGTGTGAGGTCCTTGGGGATTGGAACAAATGCTGATCTAGGGCCCTAATTCATCCATGTAGATGAATTTAATGGGAATTGACACACCTATTTGTTTTTCATATGTATCAAGCACTTCTCCTTGGGTGGTACCCAATCTAGGCCTATATGAAGGGACATAAGCTTTGATTGGATTGGTGAGGCCATGTAGAAATTCTATGCATGTTCAATCTTTCCCTAACAACTATCTCACATCACTTGCAATCCTAGCGGCTCTCACCATGTTTGGTGCTTTCTCTAGGTGATTTACAGGTCCAATAATCTATTATCTAATGACATAAGGTCTTTGGCAGGAACATGCACAACATCATCCTCATGTATGGATAAAGGTGTAGGGGAAGCTGGAGGAGTAGGCACATGAGTGGTCTCTTCCATGAAACCCATCTTTTCAACATAATTTATGGGAAAACTAGTGTTAAACTCATTAGTTAAACCAATAGGAAAGCTAGAGGTGAAACTAGAAGTGACCTTCATCTTCTCTATTGGTAGGTGTCACACACTTCGCCTAACAATGTACCCAAAAAATTTGGACTCGGTTGTGATGCTCATAAACCTTCACAACACTCAAGGCCACAACAACCATAAGGTATAAGGGAGAAGTCTCAATAGCAGCGAATGAGTAGACATTGCTTCACATCAGGTTCACCAAAAATGTAAGAGAGGGGACCAACCATGTCAAGAATCTAGGTCACAGAGAGCCTAGAGAAAAGAGATACCCTAACTTACCTCACTCTAAAGGATGGGGATCAAGAATGAAGAGAAATTTATAGTACTTCTATCACTCTTCAGACCCAAGTTTCAGGTTTAGGCTAGGCGAGCCGGTTTTTGGATTCGGTACTGCACCTCAGATGGCAACGTAGTTGTGGGATGATAGTGTGGCATGTTGTTATCTCTCTAGCAGACTCGAATTTGTATGACCAAAAAATGTGAAGTACAATAAAGACTACCTAGAAACTAACTGACAACCTAGCTAGTTGATGTTGACGAAAAAAATAGAATAAGGAAATACATAAAGTAAAGGTGAAATAATAAAGCAAGTAAATAAACACTAGGGTGATAAATATTATCTCACCAAGGCACCAATTCACCAACTAGCTCCATGCACACATTCATCTACACACAAGTGAGAAGGGGAAAATTATTGGGGTTGTATAGGGGTCTGCCTCAGTCAGACCACCATTTTGGTGTTTCCACCTCCACGAAAAACCAGAAAGCAACGGGTAGAATAATATGATAATGGAAAGAAAGTAATAAGCACTAAAAAAAAATAATATGCTACTCAATAAAATCACAAAGGAGAGGAGTGAAGCATTACCACCTCCACCCAAAATCTCACTAGCCAATGGAAGGACAATGCAAGGTATGGACTTGGTAAAGTCACCACAGCTGCAATAGTGATGAAGGGAGGTCTCGCAAGACTCCAAGCCTGCACTTCCAAATTTTCCTCACACTTGCAATGTGGAGTTGATGGAGCTCCAAAGCTGTTACAATGCTCAAAAGTGGAGTGCTAGGATGCTACTTGAGAGTGAAGAAGTGAAATGATTGCAAGAAGAATGTGTAGAGAATTTCTAGAGAGCCAAATGAAGTGAGAATGAATGTTTTTGAAGGTGGGATGAGGAGAATCTACCATTTTTGAGGTTAGTTGGTCAAAAAGGGATGTTACAATTTGACCCCAATTGGGTGTGTAACGCATCTACTAACTTCACACGTAGGAATCCATTAGGGATGAAAATGTGTCACGCGGACATTTGCACACCACACTTGCATCCCTGAAAAATACTCTCACCAACACATAAGATGGATGCCAAGTGGATGGAAGGCAGGTTGGTGATGTGGAATTTCACCTTCAAATTTGATTTTCTAAGGTGAGGGTAAGTGAAAGGGGAATTTTCCTAAGGGGTGCAAATTCACTCCTATACACAACCCAACTGTGTCCACATATCTACATATCATTGTCAAATACATAGGTCACATATCATGACTATACCTAGTAATACAATCTCACCTCCTCAACATGACATCAAAACCAACAAACCAAGCCACCAAAATTGAAAATGAATCAACACTGAAATATCTATGGGCATAAACAACCCATGTGCAAGTAATAGGTGCAACAAATAAGTATAGACCACCTACAATGCTACACAACTTGTAGATACAACAATGAAGCATACAATTCCAACCAAATATTGATAATCATTTCAAAAATAGAGTAATTTGAAATGTACAACTGAGAATACAATGAGACCAACATCAAATCTCCTAGATCCGACAATCCATAAGCTCATAGTATCACCATAGTCAACATAACCCATAAATATCTCAAGATAGAATATCAACAATAAATCATGTCTAAATAAATCCAAACCCAATCCACTATGTAGTGCTCTGAACAAGCTTTCCGTCGACTATTCAAAATCCAAAATATGACTTTGTATGCGCCTGATATGACCTCTTGAAGCTCAAATAGAACACCTAAATTCCACCAATAAAAACACTATCAAAATAGCACAATTTGGAAAAATATCTGGCACCACAGTGTAGATCTTTGAGTCACCTTTCCAACGAGTCCAAGAAGAGAAAAAATGGAGCATTTGGGTGAAAGTTATGCCCCTCAGAAAAAGTTGCCCAATTAGAGTATGAGGCAAAAAAAATTAGCCCCCCAAGTGGTGGGGCGGTGGCCTCCATTGGTGGCGGCACCACCCACTGTTGGCTTTGGACCTGAAAGTTTTATAAATTTTATTTTTATTTTAAAAACATTAAAATCTGGGCTCGCTTTTATATTTCATGGTGGATTTAAATTAATAAAATAGCGATGAAAAATTATATTTAGAAAAATGAATTTAAAATCAATTTCTAAAGTTTATACATGGCGGTATTTAGTACCGTCACCTACGGTACTTGATAGGCTGGTGGTGGCAACATACCATCAGTCTGACCTTGCCCGCGGTAGTACTTGTCATTGGTAGTACTACCAGTCTGTAGAGTACAGCGGGGGTGAGGGGGGGCGACACCTCCCCTCCCCCCCCATAATATATTTATTTTTTTATTTTTAATTTTCAATCAAAACCTTTTTTCCATTAGTTTTTAATTTTATTTATTTGTTTTGCAGGATATTTTTAATACCAATAGATTATTTTGATAGAGTAATTTTTTTTAATAATTTTATTTTCTGAGTACAATATTGATGCCCGTACAATCCAAAAATGGGGTTTTTACAAAAAAAAAATGCTTTTTTTTTAACTTCTTCAAAATAGGTCGAGTGATATATCAAAATTTGTCTCCCGGCCAACCTGAATCCAACCAAGAGGTCTATTTTGTTCTAGGGGGTCATTTGTAAAATTTCTCCCACAAAACCCCCATTTGAATGCACAACCAAGAAACCCTTTTTTTTCCTAATTTTTCACACCCCAAATCTGCAAACAACCCATTATAATAGCAAACCCAAAACCCTTAGATCTGCAATAAACAACATGCAAAACCTTCATATCTTGCCATATCTTTCATTCTCTCATGCATTGCATAGATTCAAACTTCAAGTAATATTTTCCCAACCTAGGGTTATAACAAAAAATATTCAATCATGAAATCTCTAATACCACTTATAAGGAAACTTGCAATCATACTTTGACAATTTCCATATAATCCAAAAGAGATAACAATACAAATAAGTACTCATAATCCACATGCAAGATAATAGACAACATACCCCCATGAAAGATGACACAAGATATACCCTAGGAAAACCCTCAAGAGGGAAAAACCAAACCTCCAAAATCATCCATACTCCATCGTATTAATCAACCATGAAGCAAATACAAGAGTTACAATGAACACTTCTGAAGCATCAAGGCCTCCAATGCATTCACATGTGTCCAAGCATGATTCCACACATCCCATTCCTTGCTTCAGAGATTCACTCTCAAGAAGACTCAATAATGACAGTCAAACCACTCAACCAACCTAAACCACTACATATGTGCTTGATTTTATAGACACAAGCTCACACAAAATATAACTAGTGGTAAGGTAAAACCATGTGAATACAAAACCACTAACCCCTTTATTTAATATTGGATACTAAGACATCACCTTTTTTAATATTTCCCCAATATTAAATTATTATCACATGTCTTCCAAACATTAAATAATAATGCAATGTTACAATACAACATCAATTGGTCCCCAAATAATTACCTAGTAAGATTATCCACACCACCAAGGTGCATCACAACTAAATAATTATTTAATTACAATTATAAAAAATTAATTTATGTAATGGTGTACAACACCATATCCCAACATTATGTTGGAGATATTTTGAGTTGGAGGGAAGAATTAAAATTTGAAAAGGGAATATTTCATGTGGAATATTCTTTATGCAAGTTGGAGGGTTAGAGGAAAATTAGTCAATTAAACAATTCATGAAAATCATTTAATTGTGCAAGTTGGAAGAATTAAAAGTTTTAATTAAATAATTAGGAATTATTTAATCAAAAGGGGAGAAAATGATGAATTATGATGAATTAATCGAAATTATTCGATTAATGGGAGAAAAAGGTGAATTTAACTAAATAATTGGACATTATTTAATTAAATAGGGGAATTAGGTTAATTATGCAAGAAATGGTGTTAATAAGTGAAATCAGGTGTGTGATATACTTTGGAAATTTTTAGGTGTCTACAAGTACATACTCCAATTGTGGAGAGAAAATATTGATTGAAAAATTGTGCTATCAAAACATATCACAAATCTGGTAAAGGCAAGTTTGGAGCTCCTAAAAATTGCAAATTTGATTGTATTGGGACTCATATGCCAAAAGTGGCATATTAGTCCTATTTGGCTTTTTCGGAGGATCAAGGTATGAATCTACTTCTCAATCTTTGCTCTATCTTCTCAACTTGGTTTTCGGTCTGAACTATTGAATTTTGCTTTGTAGGTGTTCTCCAATAATCTTCTAAACAAGGTAACAACTTGAATGACTTGCAACTTTAACAACCTCCTTCCAATATTTCTCCTTAGAAGGTATTGAACCTAGATCTGCAAATCACACACTAAAGAGAGGGAAAAATGTTGTTTTGTTTGTGGAAAGGAGGTTTCCTTTGTCAAACCCTGTTTTGGTAATCAAACCTTGTAATAAAATCAAATGTAAAGGAGGAATGATGAATGAAAAAAATGATATGTTGCGACTCACCAAACCCTAAGAATAAAATGTTGCAAACATGTATGAGATGGCTCCAATGGATGCATGTCTTGACTCTTGCTTGAATGTTGTAAATCTTGAATTAAATGCTTTCTTGAATCATGAAACCCTACATCACAAATGTTAGCTCAAAAACATAAATGATGCATTATGACTTTGACATGATGCTTGATACTTTAATTATGCTCCAAAACACTTGATAATAAGCTCTTGTAGACTCTTGAATACTCTTGTGAACTCGGATTTTCTATAATGCATGAATACTCAAAGTGTTAGGTCACTTGATTGCTTGTTAGGTGAAAATGAGTGAAATAACTTTGTATTTATACTTGTTTATGCCAAATTTCCCAAAATTGCAACACTACAAACTGACATCAGATGTAGGAGGATAAAATCCTACCAAGAATTTAAATTTAATTTAATTGTAAGCCACACGGGACTCATACACCAAAAGTGGTGTATAAGTCCCATTAGGCTAGGCTATGGGACACACTTTTCAAGAAATGCTTAAATTGATGTGAAATCAGGATCGAGGCCCTAAAACTTAGGTGGGACCCATACACCCAAGGTGATGTATGAGTCCAAAGTCACTAAAATTGGGCCATACAATCCAAAATCACATAAATCATGATTGGATGATGGTTTGTGTCAAGATTATCCTCAGAAAGATGCATTAATTAAGGGGTGTGGATGCAAAATAAGGACCAAATAAGGTATAAAGAAGCCCAATTAATAATGAAAACCCTAGATTAGTGTGAAAGTGTGGTACAACACTTTACAACACCTTAAATAAGGTACAATTAGATCCAATTAGTTCACAAGGGTCCAAGATCTAATGTGAATGCATTAAACACATTACAACACTAAATCAAGGAAATGTATTAGGGAGTAAATTTTTCATCATTACATCTAGCCCCCACTTTAGTGAGAGGGGGAACTTTCTTCAAAGTCACACTAAAGAAGACAATATCACATCAAGAGGGGTCCAAGTGTACTAATGCTAGTTAGACAAGATGCTAATGATCAAGAGGGATGATCAAGCACCCAAGATCAAGATCCCATGGCAAACCAAAATAAGAACAAAATAACAGACATGAAAATGATATGAGGAGCAACAACCAGGTAGAAGCATACATTGCCAAAGACAAAAAGGAGAAACAAAACAAAAAGGGTAAATCAAGCTTTGACCATTTGTCTATCACGATGTGGATCAGATCTAAGTTTTTTGTCCAAAAAAAATACATGCTCACTCTGAGGCAACAAAACTTTAGCCTATTTGATGCATGAGTATTCAAAGAGGTGAGACACATACACACACGGTTGATATGCACTCACACACACAAGCAAGTGGCTATGGGAAAGTCATGCCTAAGTTCGGCTTCCTATTCAACCAAACCAAAGCTATACCTCTTGATAACTTTGATAAGGTGCCACACAACAATGAACTTCAAGCTTCATGAGGCAAGAAAAGTTTCATATGCTTGAAACTCATGAAAAAAAAGATGGCTCCATAGGCATGCAAAGTGTATTATGCAAGGTGGCCATATAAAAGAAATTGAAAATACAATGTAGTGAATGTTCAAAGAATTTTTGCTTAGATCATGTTAGGTCTTAACTTAGGGAACATCATGCCTAATGTCTCCAATCCAATCAAAGAATAGAAGATTCACAACTTAGAGAATGTAGTGTGTCATGTCAAGCCACTAAGAGGAATATAATATGCTAAGAGAGATCACGCTCTTGAGGGACATCACTGTTGAACTTCTCTTTTGTTATTTGTCCTTGATGTCAAAACTATGATTTGGTTTGGCATCTTGGTGATTGATATTAACATTTGACATTGGCATTATTGGTTTACATTCAGATTTGTTATATCTTGTGGTACTAATCAGGTTGAGCTTCATGTGCAGATAAAGGTTATCTTTCTTATACAAGTGTTGGGTTATGGTATTGTCTTTCAGGTGATATCATTTTATATGTTTGATCATTATATCATTTTGATACCGAAACAAATGGGACTCATTTTGGCATGATGTCTTTCAGTTCTTACTTAATTTTATTCAAACGTATACAGGTGATTGCTTTGTTACATCACTACTCAGATTGAAGATAATATGGTTTTGGCTCTATGGCATTTGGCTTTAGTTCACATGAGGTATATTGCTTTCTCACAGGGCTCTTTCAAGCTATATTGCATGCTATACCTAGTATTGATACACAGTCAGATTTGTATTCACGAGTTGGCTATTGTATATAGTTACATAAGATTTTCATTGCATGGATTTCATTTTTGACTCAATAATACATATATATATTGTATCTTTTTACAAAAGGCAATAATAAATGGTATTTCTTGAACTTACCATATCACTTCATACAAAGTGTATTTCGACATACACTTGGGCCTTCACATTTTACATGGGTTCAATATTATATCAGGTTTTATTGCACATACTCTTTGTTTTAAGAGTGCATATTTCACAGCACTTTGGGCTAACATGGTAAGTATTATTAGGCTTATACATTGTACAACGGTCAATATACACATCATTTGAAGACTTGAGTTGTCGGTATATGTATTACATTTGGTTTGCTTACATGGCAGCGACAGTATTATTGTTTCAATGAGAATGTTGATTGTATTGACACAATGTCTTAGACAGCACGCATGGCTTATGATTTGGCACTCATTTAATGCATAATTGTGTCAGTTATACATGGATTCCAAAATGATTGTGATATGTTTTATGGATTTCAAATTTCATTCATTATGTTTTGGGGTTTCGATGAGAAGGAAGAAATAGGGTAAACAAAAGATTTGTTTCATTTTGTAAACACAGTTAACCCTTGCGCTGCCATGAAGAGATTATAGTTACAACTTGAGAGTGTTCTAGCTGGTATTTCGGCTTGGTTTTTAGTCATGCTAGATTATGAAGGGTGGTGAGTTGGTTGGTGGACTCTCCACGAGCTGGAAGCGGAGGTAATAGAGGATTTTATGGGATTTTATTTAAACGCCATAACAAAGGTAATATCTGAACATTCTTCTTGTTTCTTCGAAGTGAAAAACGTGAAAAATTTAATCTTTTTGTTGTTTGAAAAGATTTCGAATCTTGTTCTTTGAATTTTTTTTTGAAACAAATATTAAGGAAACGATTATGGAAATAATTGATAGTTTGTTTAAACTGTATTTTTTCAGTTACATTTTTGTAACCCTAAACTCGAGGGTTTTGAAAGATTTTGCAGACACTCTACATTGTATAAATGTATGGCTTGAAAACTTTATTCTGTTTGATGGTTTGGAGAAGAGAACAAAGTGTTGGTGAAGGGTTTTTACATAGTTATATTTGAAGTTTTGAAAAAGTGATAAAAAGAGGGTTTTATTGTGCATTGTCTCTAGTTTTTTCTAAAACATAGAATCATATTCAGATTTGAGTGAGAGTGATTATTTCTTGTACTATTTCAATCAGTACATTGTGTAATTGGAATTATTGAATATCATTTTGTTTTGTAGATATTTTATTATTGCAAAAATAGTGCAATTGTAAGGTCCTTACAGTTTGCAAAGTTTGTAGAGAGAAATATTGTAAAGGAGTTGGTGCTCCTATTGAAGTTGGTGCTTCAGAATTTCAGTGTGGAGTTGGTGCTCCTATTGAATTTGGTGCTTCATAATTTTAGTGTTGAGTTGGTGCTCTAAAAATATTGTAATCAGTTTTTTGAATTAAGCCTATAAGGCATTTTGGAGTGGTTTTTCTACCCCAAGAGGGTTTTCCACTCGTCAAGTTTTGTGTCTCTCTTTTGTGTGGTTTGTGCTTAAATTATTTATGTTTTTCATTCTGTCATATGTCAAAATTGTTTATGCAATGCTCTGATACACTTGCATCATTTCAAGTTGTCTAAAAGTTCAAAGTTTAATTGTTCAAAACTATCATGCAAATGTTTAATGTATGAATGTGATAAATCTATCATAAGGAAAGTTCACCCTAGTATTATTGTGCTTGCTATCTTGTGTAAAAGAAAGCATTAAAAAAAATTTCACTCAACATCATTTGAACAATCTACATTATGCTTTAATATGGTTTATTAAGTCACTCATTTTTTGGTTGGTTAAGACATTAAAAGCAATCTCTTTGTTCTAAAGCTTTGTAATCACATTGCATATATATATCACTCATTTGTTTAAGGTCAAAAAGTTTAATTTTGCATTTCAATTCATAAAATTTTTAATTTACATTACTCTGATTCACCCCCCCCTCTCAGAGTAATTCCACTTCCAACAATCACACCCAATTTCATCCACAAAGTGAAAGATGTGTCATATGAACTAAGAAGACTACACAGTATAACATGAAATGCAAAAGAATAATGCCAATGTATGCCCCCACTTTAAAGAAATTGCTAAAAACCATGTTGTGAGAAATTACTTTAAAGTAGAAAATGATAAATGTTAACAATAAAGAGGACATAAGAGCTAATTTTAAAAGCCCTATTCCAAGTCATATGTTTCCAAATAAGCTACATCATGAAAGGAAAAGAGGTGTTACCCCCAAAATAAAACTCTAAATACATGAGGGATCCATGGATTTGGGGTCAGTATGTTCTTGCTACAATGTTTTTAGAGATCTCAGAACTATCACCATTCCCCAAATACTCATAGAACTAGAAGAATGACACAAAGAGAGTGAAAACAAAGAAAAAAAAGTCTTTCGGGTCAACGTGGAAGAGACATGAATGTCTCGACGCCTTGCATCATCCCCAAAAGGAAAAAACAAGACAAATGAAAAGATAAAAGATTTATGACATAAAGAAGGATATAGGTACAAATAGAGTAATATCACAAAGAGAGAGATACATCAAACATAACAAATGAAAATATAAAGGAAAAGATAAAATATTTACGATATAAATAAAAATGTAGGTACAATACAGGAATTCCACAAAGAGAGAGAGATATACATCAAACAAAATAGTATGGGGGATCACATTACACAAATGCAATCACACAAAAGAAAATGAAACAATGCAAAAGACTAGTAAGGCACATGTGAATCAACCTATTAGCAGGTCGTCTGCATCCCAATCGTGTTCATCATATACAAAAGGCAGACAACTAGCCAAAGGGATAATAGCAAGTATCGAACTAGGGTCATTACCAAGTTCAACACTCTTCTTAGGAGAATTATCACTTAAGCTCATGGAAGAGGAAAACAATGTATTCAATTCATTATTCACCTCCTCGTCAATTTTAGCAATCTCCTCATCATCATCTAAATTAATCACAACAAGAGGTTTAATGATAATGTCCAAAGAAGGAAGTTGTCTTCCTTATAGTAGTCACTTGGGTTTCGACATGTTGATTTGTTTGTTGAGGGGGATTAAGTTGAAGGAAGCCTTTATTTTATTTTCTAAAAGGTTGGTAATTATTTTGGTTTGTGGATTCTGGCTTCTTAGGTCGGCTAGAGATGGGTTTTGTTTCACGACTACTAACCAAATTTTGATAATCATGAAGGGAAGTACACAAGTGCATGGAGGGAAACTTCATCATTTTAAGCTTATCTTGTATCTTACTTTGCAGGTTCTCAATGAAAATCCTTTGAAGGTGAGGGTCAAGAATCTTTACGTCAATTTGGGAGTAGACCAATTGATAGTATGGAATAAAGTTGGTAATTTTTTTCTATCCTTTTTTCTTATATCTCATCAAATCAGATAAGTTCATCTTAGGAGTCATATGCACTTGTAAATGGTTTATAAATGCCTCAATAAGTTAATTTAATGAATGAATTGAGTTATTTGGTAATGAAGAAAACCATTCTAAGGCGGTATCCTTCAAGGATCTGGGGAAATCCTTAGCCAAGAGCTTGTCCTCAAGAACAAAGTCACTACATAGGGAGGTATAATTGGAAACATGGTTAGAAGGATCTCCTTTCCCCCCATATTTCTCAAATATAGGCACCTCTATACCTTGTGGCATTTGTGCTAAATATCCCCAAGGATAAGGGATTGCTTTTGATATAACATGTAGGTTGGCCATTTTGATTTTCGTTTATGGTGGACACCTGCTTTTGAAGGGATGAAATAGTTTGCATAAGTTGATTTATGAGGGTGTCATTGGTTGTGTTTTGAGATGGAGGTGAATATGGTGGGGGTGTATATGTGTTCTAGGGAGCAGTGAATGGAATTCTTATAGGAGGTAAAGTTGTAGGAGATATGACTTGTGATGCCACAAAGGTACTAGGGATGCTAGCGGAAATACCCAAGAAAGGAATCACATTACTAGTATGTTGCATTGTTGTTGTAACTTGAGGGTTGGTATAGGTAGGGAAAGAGGAAATTATTGTGGGAGGAGAAATTTTAATTCCTCCTTGACTTGTAACATTGTTCAAAGGCAAAGGACAACTAGTGATTGAGGTAAGACGTGGTCCAAAAATATGAATTATTTTATGCATAAGATCAACTCATTTTTCACTTTCAATCATGTGATGTATTTTATCTATGGTAAGGATACCAATGGTTGAAATTCTCTCAATACTTATTTGATTTGGTAGGTTTTATAATTCTTCATGAATTCGGACTATGTTTTTATGTGGCATACTAGCAACCATTGTTTCAACATGTGTCAGACTACTTGAAGGCAAAGAGTTGTTAAGGGTATGATCCATACCTAGTGAGCTAGTGTCAACACTAGTAGTGAAAGAGAAAGACAACCCAAGGTCCACGATGATTGTGTTATCGCCGGATGACATGAGTCTTGAACTTCATCTCACAATAGTATTAGTAATAGGACACCAAGTAGAAAATCTCATACAAGGGACAATCAAGGAAATGCAAGATGCAACGAACACAAGATAAATGCTATGCTCTAATTTTGATTCAAAGGAAATTAAGCTAAATACAATAAAATGAAAGTAATAGAAACTCTATGAACTGAAATAAATAACTAAGAGTAGCAAACAGAAACACAAAAATAAAGAATTTAATGTTCTAAGATGCAATTTAAAATCTAAAATAGGACAAAATCACCTAGAGGGGCATATGAGTCCTAAATAGGGTTTTTTAGAGGTCTGAATGCTTAATAATAGTCACCACAAAATACCCAAAAATCAGGAAAAACCACCTATAATTGGACTAAATCACCTAGAGGGGCATATGAGTCCTAGTTTAGGGTTTTTGCAAAGATTTCAAAAAATTTTAAGTGGAAGTTATGATTTTTGGTTTGTATGATGTCTAGGCTAAGTGAAAATACAAATTTCAAGTCAATTTCAGTTATGCAAGAGAAGAAAAAAAGCAACCTATATGCACTTTTCACTAATGCAAGATTTAGAAACCCTAGATGCCAATTACCTAATGCAATGTTAATGCAATCTATATCTAGAATGATGATATACTCCAAATCAAAATTAAGATGTTCTAAATGTAGGTTCACCAAAATGTAATGATTGAAATAGGGTGCTCCACCTTTTAGGAGATGAAGCATAATGAGGGGTTCCTATTTCGCTATTATTACATTCAAGGAAATCCTAGAGATCTCAATCTGAAGATAGAAAGGGGGAAAGAGATCTGCTAAAGGGTGTCCTAAGGTATGATTAGAGACTAAAAGGGGGTTCACCACCAAGCTAGGGCTTGGAAAGACAAATGGTGTGCAAGATCTAATTGTGAAACTTAATGATATGCAAATTACAATAAATAACCTAGAAATGAATGTAAAACAAAATAGAAAGCTAAGAAACTAGAGAGGTGCACCTAGGAATCTGTAGAAACTTGAATGAAGTCTTGAAATTCTATAAATACTAAATTTAATACATACTAGGACTCATACGCCAAGCTAGGTGATTTAGTCCCAAATTAGGGTTTCTAGGTAGGAACAAAAATCTAGCAAAGACAAGTTTGGAGCTCCTAAAAACTACAAATTTGATTGTATTGGGACTCATATGCCAAAACTGGCATATCAGTCCTATATGGATTTTTCAGAGGATCAAGGTCTGAATCTTCTCTTCAATCCCTGCTCTGTCTTCTCAACTTGGTTTTTGGAGCTGAACTGTTGAATTTTGCTTTGTAGGTGTTCTCTAATGATCTTCTAAACAAGGTGATAACTTGAATGAATTTTCAACTTTAACAACCT
Organism: Sequoiadendron giganteum; assembly: GCA_007115665.2. Lineage (NCBI taxonomy): Eukaryota > Viridiplantae > Streptophyta > Pinopsida > Cupressales > Cupressaceae > Sequoiadendron > Sequoiadendron giganteum. Next base: position 454,576,790 of record CM021109.1, on the reverse strand, counting down.
CCTTCCAATCTTGGTCCTTATAAATTATTCGACCTAGATCTACAAATCACACACTAAAGAGATGGATTTTTTATTTTTTTCTAGTGGAAAGTGGTTTGCCTTGGTCAAACCCTATTTTGGTAATCAAACCTTGTAATGAAATCAAATATAAAGGAGGAATGATGAATGAACAAAATGACATGTTGCAACTCACCAAACCCTAAGAATAAAATGTTGCAAACATGTATGAGATGGCTCCAATGGATATAGATCTTGACTCTTGCTTGAATACATTGTAGATATTGAACTGAATGCTTGCTTGAATCATGAAACCCTACATCACAAATGTTAGTTCAAAAACAAACATGATGCATGATGTCTTTGACATGATGCTTGATACTTGAATTATGCTCTAAAACACTTGATTATCAGATCTTGAAGACTCTTGAATACTCTTGTGAACTCAAATTTTCTATAATGCATGAATACTCAAATTTTTAGGTCACTTGATTGCTTGTTAGGTGAAAATAATTGAAATAACCTTGTATTTATACTTTTTGTGCCAAATTTCCTGAAATTACAACAATACAAGCCGACATCAAATCTAAGAGGATAAAATCCCACCAAGAATTTGAATTAAATTTAATTTTAAGCCACACAGGACTCATATGCCAGAAGTGGTGTATGAGTCCCATTAGGCTAGACTATGGGACACAGTTTTCAAGAAATGCTTAGATTGATGTGAAATCAGGATCGAGGCCACAAGACTTAGGTGGGAGCCATATTCCCAAGTGGTGTATGAGTCCTAGATCACTAAATTTTTGTCGTACAATCCAAAATTGCATGAATCATGATTGGATGTTAGTTTGTGTCAAGATTATCCTCATAAAGATGAATTAATTAAGGATTGTGGATGCAAAATAAGGACCAAATGAGGCATAAAGAAGCCCCATTAATAATGAAAACCATAAACTAGTGTGAAAGTGTGGTATACCACTTTACAACACCTTAAATAAGGTACAATAAGATCCATTTAGTTCACAAGGTCCCAAGACCTAATGTGAATGTGCTACACATTAAAACACTAAATCAAGGCAACCTATTAGGGAGTAAATTTTTCGTCATTACAATACTATTGAATACAATTATATTTGTTTTATTCTAGAATATCTATAATATTGGTAGGATACTTTGCACAATTACCTCTAGTAAATGATTTAGCACCATACAAAAGCAAAAGGTGAGAAAAGTTTAATTGGGAAGAATTCAAAATGGTTGTTACTTTATATCATATTTTTAGACATGATGAACAAAATAGAGAGCAAGAAATATTTCATCAAATACTAACAAGTATAAAGGATACAATCCATACAATTGATGATTGGATGTTATTTATAACAAGATCCAATTCAACCATCATTGCAACACACAATGAAGACTTCAAAAATGTTCATTTGTTTTCAATAAATGATAATATTCACAACCATAATAGGAAAAAATATATGTTTATTATCAAATTCAGTTGCACAAAGTATTAAAAAAAAAGGTTGAAAGTGTTAGAGCCACAGAAGCAGGTGCAAATGATGAGCTCGATATGAAATTATTACTTGGTAAGAATTCTAGGTTAATTATGTTAAAATCAAATTTATGGGTAGAAGTAGGTCTTGTAAATGGAGCTCTAGGATATGTTTAAAATATTGTATATAGACCTAGAACTCAACCATCCCAACCACCAACATATATACTTGTTGAGTTTGACAGCTAGTTCAGAATACCGTTTGATGATCATCATCCACATACAATTCCAATTACAAAAATTCGAATGGGTAGCACAACATGAATACCATTAATATTAGCTTTGGCTTTAACAATACACAAACCAAAAGGATTGACTCTTCAAAAATTCATTTTTGATATAGGACCAAATAAAAGAATTGGATTGACATTTGTGGAAATTCATTGTGTAAAATTTTTAGGACTAAGAATTATGCCACCATTCATATATGATAGATATGAAAAATGAAAAAAGAAAAACAAGTTACAAGGAGAAAAGAATAAGAAAATAGGCTTAAAGCCATATAATTATTTAATTTATATATATTGTTAAAATTCTCATGTAGATACCATTTATATAATTATTGGTTCACAATTCTATGCTCAAAAATAATTTAATCTTCTTATATTTATTTATTTTATTAATTTATTATTTAAAAATAATTAAATGATATAATTAGTTTATTGTAATTTTGCATTATTGTTTGTCATTACTATTTAAAATTAGCAGTTATTTATAACTTCCATTTTTTAAAATTATTGCAAACAATCATCAACATAGATAGTTTAAAAGTATTCCTCCATTTTCTATAGAATTACATATGTATTAAATATTTTAGGCATTTTGGTTTTGATAAAAACATGATGAATTATTTAGCTAAATACCACTAGTTTGAAAAACAAGAAACTCAAAAAATCATACTTGGTTCTTCTCCCACAAGTAATAATATTAATGCAATAGATGAGTGACTAAACTATAGACAATATCCCCAACTGGAGTTGAAGGATACCTAGAAGAACTACTGTACAATATTATTTGTTGTAGGAAATCAACCAAATGTGACATATTAAATTTCAATACTTCCCATTTTCTCATAACTTCGACATTCAACTTCATAATTGATCAAGCTATTATATTTTCCTTTATGTGTATTTTCAATAATGGTTATGTAAGTAAAATGAATTCAATTGATCAAGTAACATGGAATAAAGAAATTAAACAAGCAAATGATCAACTAAAGACAATGCTCTAATGAAATTAGTCTAACATGGCTAGAAATGATTCAATTAATATCAAAAAATCTAAATTCTAATCAATTGAAGCAAATAACTATGCAAACCTCCAATTCCATTATGGATTGAGTGCAAATGGAGTGGTATGGGATGTGAATTGCTCAATTTTTCTAATCCATTGTTGAGTTGATGCAAAAGCTTGAGTGGATTGATGGATGGGAATGATCCAAAAATTCTTGAAAGGCTCAAATGGTAAGTGAGAAATTCAGTATAGTAAGTTTGCATTGGGATTGTGAATATCCATTTCATGTAAAATGGGAGGTATTTATAGGTTTTTGGAATGAATAAATGGCGAGGATTGAAAATTCTAATCAATGGAGGGAATTGAATAGAAGAGGTGAGTTTGGATCAAGGAATGAATCAAGGGTCAACAATCCTTGAAGGCATGGATCAAATATTTTAATCAAGGGTCCATAATTCATGAGAGAAATTCAATATAGTAAGTTTGCATTGGGATTGTGAATATCCATTTCATGTAAAATGGGAGGTATTTATAGATTTTTGGAATGAATCAATGGTGAGGATTGAAAATGCTAATCAATGGAGGGAATTGAATAGAAGAGGTGAGTGTGGATCAAGGAATGAATCAAGGGTCAACAATCCTTGAAGGCATGGATCAAATATTTTAGTCAAGGGTCCATAATTCATGAGAGATAACAAATCCCTAAATTTTAGGAAAGATGTTGGAGATATTTCATGTGGAGGGAATAATTTGAATTTAAAAAGAGAATATTCTATGAGAATATGATTTATGCAAGCTGGAGGATTGGAGGAATTATTAGCTAATTAAACAATTTAAAAAATCATTTAATTATGCAAGTTGAGGAATTAAGATATTTAATTAAATAATTAGGAACTATTTAATCAAAGGGGGAAAATGATATTTAATTAAATAACTTGAGATTATTTAATCAAAAGGGAAGAAAATTAGCATGATGGTGATGAATTAATCAAATAAAGTTAATTATTCAATTAATAGGAGAAAAGGGTGAATTTAACTAAATAATTGGACATTATTTAATTAAATAGATGAAATGGGATTGTGTTAGTAAGCAAAATCAAGATGTGTGATATACTCAAGACATTTTTAGGTGTTTACAAGTTACAATTCTAATTTTATATAACGTTCCAAAAGCATTGCGATTATATTTTAATAGGCCTAAAATGTCCACTTATGGGTATAGTTAGGATTCACAATCTCATTAAATATATGCTCACAATTCAAAATTAAGCTTCAAGTTACAATTTCAACTTTCATTCGCCAAGGATATGGGTCATCATCATTATTATAGTTCACTTAGTTTTACATTAAATACCAATTCATATATATTTTTAATATTATTGTTATATTTTATATACTACCCTATATCGGTTATATTTAATCATTATATATTATATGATATATAATATTCTAAATTTCTATTACATATATTAATCATATTAAAAATATGTACCCCTTATTTAAAATTCATTGTAACCTTAATTAATATATTCACTATTGTGCCTATGATTATTACTAGAATATGTATCTTAATTAATCTAGATAAAGTACACTCAAATATATCCTTCTCGATTCACTTATTAAAATTTAGATATTGGTGTGTATTAGGTTAATAGGTTCCTTGAGAAGGATATATCTTAGGGTAATTTATCTAGATTCATTAAGATAGATATGCTAGTAGGTTTCAATGGAGCATTAAAGATAAGAAGAATTCAAGAATTATCTATTACCTAAGACACAAATCAAATATCATTTTATTGTCTTAAATATTTACATTTATATTTTGATTTCTCATTTAGTTTGGCATACATCTACCTAGTAGCTCACATGCACATCAAAGTAAGGGGAAATGGTGAAAATTGCATACTTGTGCCCTTTCCCTTATGTTTGGGCATGTGATTGAGGATATTAGTACGGGTCGATTACGCTTGATCCATGAAGAATCGAAGCATATTCATACCACTAAACCTCAATCTCAAACAAGATCATTCAAATGAAGGTTAAACTAAACATTTTTTGAAATAAAGCATTCTAAAGTATGAAAGCATTAAAATGTCTACTCTAACCCATTTGAAACTTATCATGTTTTGGAATTGGTGTCGTATTGATGTGGAACAATGACCCTTTCCCAATCCCATGATATATGAGTATGTTTCAATCGATTCTATGGAAGAGAATCGATGAAACCATTGTGATAAATAGATGAAAACCTAATTTATGCTCAAATGAACATTATGTAAGCTATATTAACATGATTTTATGCTAATATTGATCTAAATATGCAATTGATAAGCTAATATAAGTTAATTCTAAGTTAAAATATTCAAACCCTAATTTATAAACAAGCTAAGATGGATGCATGGAAGCCATTAATGGAAGCTTAAAGATATTATGCAACTAAAAATGAGCTAAAATATGCTAAAAGTATGTAAAGTATGAGAGTGCATGTGAGTGATTTCAACAACATAAGCTTGCAATTGAAAGATGGGTGGATTAGTTTCAACAACATAAGTTTGCTCTGAAAGATGGATCCATTTGTATCCAAATAGAGTTCTATTTATAAGAGAGAAAATGAGAAATGGAGGATTGAGACTGAAAAGATTAATCAACGGTCAAGGATGGAAGGAAGAAGAGGCATGTATCATGGATTCTCATCAATGGATGAGAATGCAAGATGAGAATTGATCAAGGGCTCACATTTGTTCCAAATAAAGACACTTTTGACCTACACACACAGGTCACAAGGTGACATGCTCAAGAGGTTATAAGATAACTTGCATTTGAAGTCAAGTGAGATGATTGGAGGAGAGAGAATATTCTCATGGTTGAGGATAAAATATATTTTGCAAGTTAAAAGAAAGTTTTAATTTTGCAAAAAGGGAGATAAGGGATATTCCATGGGAATATTTCCCTTTTGGAGGAAAATTAGTTTAATTGCTAATTAAACAAGGTTTAATCACAAAATTAGGGGATTTTTGAGGAATAAAGTGATTTTCATTAAATTAAATGATTTAATGAAAGGGGGAAAGGTGAAATGACATTTAATTAAATAACTTAGGGTTATAAATAATTAAATAAGATAACTTAGGGAATTAAATTAAATATGTTGATTTATTTAATTTAATAAGATGAAATGTTAGCGTGAAAGGGGGTGAATTAACCCGATTTGATGAATTAGGTTAATATATGAAAGTGATGCAATTAATTAATTAGCTAGGCTAATTCAATTAATTAAGAGAAAAGAAGATGGCTTTTAGGATGAAATGATGCTAGTTAGCCAGTGTGATCCATTGAGACATTTTTAAGTGTACAGTTTGCCCCTCTTTGAAGTAATGTACTTGTTGCATTGGTTCAAATACTGATGTTGATTTGGATGCTAATGACAATGCAGAAATAGATATCAATGATCTCTTTGAGATGTTGATAGTCAAGCTAAAATTTGATTGATCTGATTGATTCATAATATTTTTGATGATTCACAACAATGCAAGGATTGTGTTGAGAAACACGAGGATTGGGAAGGATATCTTGAGATGATGATGGATTGATTGGATAAGATTGATCAAGATTTTGAAGCTCGGTTTGGAACAAAGTCAATTGGAATGATTTGATGTGACATTGAAGTGCAAGGTAGATTCAATTGATATTGATTGTTTGGATTTATTTTTGAGAAGAGGTAAAGTTTGATAAGGAACATCTTCTTGTCAAAATGTGCCATAGGTTAGTGATTTGGATATTTTTGGATTTTGACTTTACAATTTTGTGAATGTTTTTGGATTTTAGCTATACAGGATTTTGATGTTTTTGGATTTTTTTATGAATGTTTTACAAATGTTTTTGAATTTTTTGATGAGATTTGAGGAAAACGATACCTAGATCACGATGTCAATGTCACATTGTGAGATAAAAGATATGGGTCAAGAGTTATTTGAAAACAAGAGTGCAAGAACCAGCCCCAATTGTCTAGTAATGTTTGATAGATTAATGGAAAAAATAAGTTAGCTAATGTATATGCGAAAAGTTCAACAAAGTTTTATCATGCTAGATTTGGGCTTTGGGACTTCATGAAATAAAATGGTAAAGAGCCTGCCAAGAGTTTTCCATGAGGAGAGTTGAAGTATACACCAAATCTTTGTCAATATTAAGATAAAATGGAATATCTGGATAAAAGTTAGATTTGGATATATGGAGGGAACATTGAATTTATCACGACAAGGATGAGATGATTTTGTATGAGAAGGACCATATAGATGCTTGATTCTACTTATGATGCCTATTTTCTAGGTTTTCATCATAGTATCACTCAAAGTGCCACCATAGTGGTTTTCACTAGAGGACAATTTTTATTTTTATTATTTTCTTGATTTTTTTATTTTTTGAAGATTTTACTCTCATGTTGAACCACCTGGTGGAACTGATGTAGAGAGAATTATCATAATGTACCAATGATATCCTGCTTGAAGAAGTTTCTTTGCTAATATACAAGCACTTGAATGCAATTTTGAAGAACTTTGATCTACCTTGTGGATACCAAAATTAACCTTGTCTATGTGCGCACATTGAGATAAAGTTTCTTCAGAATCCTTATGATGAAGGGTAGCTTCCAACACACGGTTAATGTGAGAATTGGATTTTGTGAATGGAGTGTATGGTGTCATGCATGAAGGAATATGAGATGCTTTGAAACCTTTGACTCTCCAAACATGGGATGATGAGCGATGATAGATGGGGATGGAGGTTTTCATGGAATTAGGACCAACCATTGGATATACTTTGTTCCTTGCTTGAGAAGCCTGCTTTTTCTTTTGAGGACACTTTTGATGGATACATTTCCCTTTTTTATTTTTCCCCATAGTTTCTTTGACTAATGGAGTTTTTGAAGGATGGTTTTCTTTATTTTTCTTTGGTATCCATTTTTATTTGCTTTGTCCTTTTTGCTTGAATTCTTCATTTGTTTTGATGATCTTTGCCTTGATTTGATAGGAATTCTTCCTTTTATGTTGGTCCCAATTTGTGTATGAGATGATGGGTGAATTCCAACTCATGATACATCTAGGTGTAGCATTAACAGTATTTTCATCATAAGGATCCTTTCTGCCCCATATGTTGATGTTTTTTTGTAGACAAGATCGCCCCCAGCATTGTGAAGGTATTATCAATACCTAATCCTTTACCTTGATAATGTATCCTCTGATCCATAGCTACTGAATATGACTTGTCATGAACACATGATATTGCTATGGGTTCTTATTGTTCAGTAATATGAACTATTTTCTCTAGTTCCATGACATCAATTTATGTTGATACTGCTTCAAAATATGTTGGCGTTGATTCAAAATATGTCGATGATTCACAATCCTATTTAAGAATATGAACTATTTTCTTTGATTCTATTGATTTGTTTTAAAATATGTTGGTGTTGATTCAAAAGATGTCAATGATGCACAATCACTGTAAGAATCAAGAATCTCGACCATTGTTTTCTCTTGTGTAGGAATATCAAGAGTGGGACACTCTTATTTTGGATGAAGAACGTCTATATGTCCATCAGAAAGAAACATCTTAGGGGTTATATTGAGGACTTATTTGGAATTTAAAATAGTTTGGAAGATGTCGCTTAGCTCTTGGTGAAACTCTGGGGATAGGGGTTCTTGATCTTGACTCGATTCAGAGTAACTTTCATTATCCTTAAGAGCCTCCTCTTGACATGATCCTTGGGTGGATGATATATCATCGGTAAAAGACTCTTCACAACATTTTGTGGGTATGGGTGCAATAAGGGATATTTCTGGCTTGTTTGGAACTTCTTCAACACACCCAATCATTGATTCATATGTGGGAGAGATATCACAATCTGATATCCACTTGATGTCATTATGGTATAAAATAATGCTAAACACTGTTGATGGGTTTGAAATTTGTTTTAAAATAGTATCTTGATGTGTTTTTGATTCCTCATGTTGTGATGAATAAATATGTCCCACCATGGTATCATGAGTATTGTTTACATTTTTTGAGGTTGATGCCTTTCCTAAATCTTTTGCTTTGGTATAGTCAAGCATAGGGTTTGTGTAAATTTTTTAGATTTTCATTCCTATATTTTTGATCAACATGAATGTCTCCTTGTTTGATAAGATCTTTTATTAGATGCTTAAGTCTAAAAAAATTTTGTGTTATGACCTTTGTATCAATGAAATTCACAAAAAAGATCTTCTCTATAGCTGTGAGGTTTGACTTGTGGCTCTTGATAGTTTGAGAAATCAGAGAGTTTGAGAGATCTAGGAGTGTGATAAGATTAGACTGTATCAACCTCTTCAACACATCCTCCATAGGTTCCCCTAAGGAAGTGAATTGTCATTTAGGAGCATTGTTTGTTCTTTGTTGTCCACGTTGAGTGTTTGTAGCATTGATCTTTGGTTGATTATTTGATAGTGACGTGTATGGTTGTTGTGTATTCATGGTTTGGTTGTTTTATTATCTAGGAGTAGTTAAGACCACCTTTGCATCAACAATACCATCACTAGTAACATTTTTGTTCTTTTCCCAATAGTGGGGCTTGTTGTTAAAACTAGTGGATGGGTGGTTGTCTCTATACACTCGTGTGTTTCCCTGTGAGATTAGAGCTCTCTCAATGTTAAGGTATCTAGGGACAAGCTCATCATAAGTGCTAATGCATTACATTTTTAAGTGGAAGGATAGATCTGTATCTAGATTTTCTATGATAATGCCCACTTGTTGTTCATCAGGAAGTGGCCACTTGCTTTTACTAGCTCTTTGCCTCCATTGCAAGAAATTGGTGAAAGATTCTCCTTTATTTTGTTTGAGAGTATACAACTCTTCTAAGCTTATGTCCTGTCAAGATTGAAGGAGAAGTGATCTATGAATCTGTCAACGATTTCTTGGAAAGTTTTGATGTCTGGATGTAACTGTGAATTAAACCAATCCATGGCAGGACCTATTAAACTTCATGGAAAGAGGTGCATTAAGTAGGAATCATTATAGGCGACCTACATACACATGACATTAAATTCTTTGACATGGTCTATAGGACTTCCTCTCCCTTTATATCTGTCAAATTTGGGGATTTCAAAGCCAAGAGGGAATGGTACCATTACGATGTTTCGATTGAATGGATAAGGACATAAATTTTGTGTATGTGGTTTCTTTGTCCTTCCCATTCGAAGATCTTGCATTTCTTGAGATAGTGCCTTAAATTGTGAGGCTAGATCGTTTTGTGGACTTGGTGGAGGAACATATGTTGGGATGACGAATGAGTTGTATGTGGGATTTTGATATGATAAGGTGTTATATGGTGTGTATGGTGGTGTGGGATAAGATGATGATGGTGATTGTGGTGTTGATGTATATGTTCCCAATGTGTTTGTATTGATTATGTTATGTTGAGGATTATAGTAGGAACTTTGTTGTTGTTATTGTTATTGTTGTTATTGGGCATATTGTTGAGCTAGTAAGGCTTGTTGTTGTTGTTGTGCCACGAGGGCTTGCTATTGTGCTTGTTGTTTTTGTTGTGCCACAAGGGCTTGCTATTGGGCCTGATGTTGTTTTGCTACTAAGGATTCTCGATAGGCTTGTTGTTGTTATTTTGTTGCTTGTAGTGTTGCTAAGGCTACTTGTTGTTGTTTCTTTTGTTGGACGTCTTGCCGATAAGCATGTTATTGTTGTGTTACTAGGGATGCTTGATGAGCTTCTTCTTATTGTTTTGTTGCTAAGGCTTCTTGTTGGGCTTGATTTTGTTGATTTTTTGTTAAGGGTACTTCTTCTTGTTGTTGTTGTGATGTTGCTAGGGCTACTTGATGAGCTTGTTGTTTTTGTTGTGTTGCTAAGGCTTCTTATTGGGCTTGATGTTGTTCTCATGTTGCTAAGGTTGCTTGTTGTTGTTGTGTTGCTTGTTGGTAAGCCTGTTGTGCTTGTTGTAAAGCTAATGCATGTGCCTGCAATGTAGGATTAGGTGGTTGTTGGGACATCTATGATGTTTTTTGGGTGTTGATGTTTGAGTGGGTTGCAGGTTGTTGATGAGAGGTTGTGGGTTCCCTTGATTCAACATTCCTTGTAAGATGGTGGATTCAGATGGAGGAATGTAATTTTGATGTCCCATTTGATCTTGCATGGTGAGAGGGACCATGGGGAAAGATGATGATTCCATTAGATATTGTGATGGTAATGACATATTCAAACCTTGTAACTAATTGAAAGGGTTCCCTTGACTGATGGGTAGAGGGTTCCCTTGTCATATTTGAGGTGTGATCAAGGTATTACCTTGGTTGATGGGATTTGTAACCAAGGTGTTGTTTTGATTTGGGTCGATGATAGATGGGTTTGATGTGGATGGTGGATTTACTTGAGTAGCTTGGGTAACCACTTGTTTTGATGTGTCGATGTGTTTGTTGGAACCACTTGTCAAGGTTTGAATTTGCGTGAGAGTGTTAACTTGCCCTTGTTGTCCTACTTGAGGTACTTGGTTCACATTACCTTGTGTAATGTTAGGCATACTTGGGGTATTTGTGATGATGGATGAACATAATTTTGCTCAAAATGTCGAGGTTATTGTGGTGTCATAAAATGTAAGTGGTTTGGAAAAGGTTGGTGTCCAACTTATGTTTTGGGGAAGGTTGGTGGTTAATGGAATGGTTGTTTTGTGAATACCCAAAGTTGTGTTTGTCCCTAGACATGAAGTGAGACCAAGGTTGGTTCCTAGCCTAGTTTCAAGATTAGATGTTAAGGGTTGACACGACACAAGGGATGAAGTTGTTTGAATTGTAGATGAAGTCAAGCCTTGTGTTAATGATTGTGCAACAAAATTTGGATGGTTTTGTTCATACTCAAGGAGTTACTCTTTAGTAAGTTGAAGTGGGTTGTTTTTGGTGTCTTCTATCTCATATGGTCCTGATGGAGACAAGGGTTTTTGCAATGGGGTAACATGACTTCTCGGATCAAATTCTTGAGGATTTGGATCACTGATGGTAGATGAGACTTTGGTTTTCTTCATGATTCTCTTGTGTTTTGATCTTGTTGTAACCATAGATTGTGGGTTAATGATGGGAGAGGTGTGTTGAGATTTGTAATGTTTGAACTCTCTAGTTGACTCAAATCTAGGAAAAAGAGATGCTCTAAGTCTTTTTGGAGCAATGATGACAATGGGAGATGAAAAGATGGGTGATATGGAAAGTGATCTTTGCAATCATTTTGGGACAACACTTTTGAATTGAGTTTGATGCTTTGATGTTTTATAAAGGATGTTGATGAACTTGGAAATCTTTAGAGTAGACTCATGACCTTCAAGATGAACTAGATCAAAGACGATAACTAACTCAACTAAGTGGATGGAAAATGATACATTTCACATACAAAATAGCTAAGCTAGGAGATGATTTGATATATTTTATAAGTCAAAAGGTGTTGGTTTATTCAAAAAAATTGTAAAGTTTGGTGGTGTAAAGGATGAAATTTGATGAAGGGGTCGATAAAATGTTTGACCCAATGTTGACCTAGATTGAACCTTTGTTTTCAAAGACCAAGGTAGTGAGAAAAATAATATACCTCTAAAGTGATCAAACCCTAAGGACTCAATGATTTTGGAAATAGGACCCAATTATTTTGGTAAAGTGAAACTCAATGATTTTGACAATATAATTCAATGACTTTGGATAATGGAGCTCAATGATTTTGCAATGTTTTTCTTGTTTCAATTTGCTTATTTTGGGGAGTCAAAGTTTGAACATACATCACTATGGGGTGTTCATTTGATTTAATCTTGGATTCATGAGGTTATTTTTACCACATACACTTGTATTGATTATGTTTTCAAACTAAATATTTATGTCAAAAACATCATAACTTTCACAATGTCCATTTCGTGAAAATCATGAGGTTGAAGCCATAATTTTGTATGTTGTCTTTGGAAAATATGGATTGAGATATAAGTCAAGATATTTAGAAATCTCTAAGGATAGAAATCCTTAGAACAAGAGGCAATACCAAGGCTAATTCAAGAGGTATCCATATTTAAGCAAAAGTGTTTAAAATTTTGAGGAAGATAGTGAATGCTTGTTTTTGTAACATTTTGGAACCAAGCAATGTATCAAACTGACTTACAATAATTTACAATCCTAGGTTCGAAATGGATATACTTGTTGAATTCCCACTTGGATTTCTCCAAACACTAAAATATGTGAACAGTTAGAGATTTGGAAACACTAGCTCCCCCTTTCTTGGCACACACTTCTTAGGACCACCAAATCTCAAAATCCTTAAAATCCAAAGATCAAAAGGAATTTTATTTTTCTACAATTGAATAGTAAAAATGTGCGGCGGCTTCAGAATGATCGCTCTTGCACCAACAAGTATTAAGGATTTTGGATTATAAATAATGGCTCGTAATAAGGGTTTCCAGTTTAGGGGGTGCTATGATAAACTCCGTTAAGAGGTCTCCCAACCCTTAGAACAAGGGTTTTACATATCATAAAGATACTAGGGGAGAGCTATCATGTACCACATCCCATTGATCGCAATTTTCATTGCAACCATACATTTATATAGCGGTTTGGAAGAACTTGGCTTTAGTTCATTACCGCTTAGGTTGTTCCCTCCTTTCAAAATGAGGAGGCATACCCTTCTAAACTTAAACAATAGAAATGAAGTACATTCGTAATTCGATCATCTTTGCTCGTATGAACAAAGAGAGAACACAAGCCATGCCTTTTTCTCACACTCACAAAGGGGTTTATTTTTAATCCAAATTGAAAGATGTAGGTTATTTTGCACAGTGTTAAGGAATGTTTTTGTTTCTCAAGGTTTCCAAATGGCACAAGATAATTGCATACACATTCAATAAAAAATTTGTAAATCATAAAACATAGCAAACAGTTGTAAATTTTAACCCCTCAAAGCAATGATGAGTTCATTTTGAGCACCAAATGAAATGTTAAGTTGCCTTGTTTAATTATAAACCCAAAAGAAGATGATGAAATGAGGGTTCAATTTTAGCCAACTTTGAAAGTGAATTTTAAGCCCAATTGAAAGCTAGTTGTCCTAAGATTGTAAGTTTTAAAACCCAATGGAAATTTAGTGGTCCTAAAACATAAACCAAAGCAACATATGATGGGTTATAATTTCCCCACAAGTGTTGAAACATTATTACAATAACTAGAACTAAGAAAAATCAAAAATTAAAATTTATAGGATTTTTCCTTTTTTTCTATGTTGTAGTAAATCGCATTTTTGGAGGCCTTCAGGGCAAAATTTAGGGTTGAAACTTGCGTCGGTCCCTAAAACGTGATTGCTAAAGGCATAGATTTTTAGGGACTAAATTATTCCTCTTAGAGAGCTTTACAAAGGTGCAAATGGATTTGAATTTCAAGCACCAAGTAGAAATTTATGACCCCAACAAGTTGGGGTAAATTTTTTCCTAGTTTTCTCCAAATTTGCAAAACCAGTTTGTCTAAAAAGCAAAAAATGAGAATTCAGTGACATGTTACCATTCAGATAAAGTCAAAAAATTAAAGCACATGCTAAGAATTGATCATTAAACTTCTTACTAGAGTTGGGCGTCGCTACACAAGATAGCGTCACGATTTGAAATCTAGGCATTGCTTTGGTGAATTTGGGCGTCGCTCTGTGGAAAACACAGAGAGATGATAACATCACAATTTTGTCGAGTGTCGCTCTAATGGATTTGGGGGCATCACCATTTGAAATCTTTGATACCTCTATATTTAATCAGTGTTGTTGTTTGTTTAATCGATGTTGTAGTTTGAAATGGTGATAGTGTCGCTATATGGTGATGCACTTCAAAGGCATCGTTGTATTTGATTTAGGCATCACTGTATCCTACAAAAAGTAAAATGAATAGAATTCAAGCTAGAAATTGATGAAATCTTATCGGTTTTCCCTCTTTCTAGCACTAGAATGTGACCGAGCATATTAGTACGGGTCGATTACGCTTGATCCATGAATCTCAAACAAGATCATTCAAATGAATGTTTTAAACTAAACATTTATTGAAATAAAGCATTCTAAACTACGAAAGCGTTAAAATTTCTACTCTAACCCATTTGAAACTTATCCTGTTTTGGAATTGGTGTCATGTTGATGTGGAACAACGACCCTTTCCTGATCCTGTGATCTGTGAGGCTATTTCAATCAATTCTATGGAATAGAATCGATGAAACTATTGTGATAAATGAATGAAAACCTAATTTATGCTAAAATGAACATGATGTAAGCTATATTAACATGATTTTATGTTGAGATTGATCTAAATATGCAATTGCTAAGCCAATCTAAGCTAAAAGACTCAAAAACCCTAATTTATAAACAAGCTAAGATGGATGCATGGAAGCCATTAATGGAAGCTTAAAACTATTATGCAACCAAAAATAAACTAAAATATGCTAAAAGTATGCAAAGTATGAGAATGAGTGTGAGTGATTTCAACAACATAAGCTTGCAATTGAAATATGGATGGATGAGTTTCAACAGCATAAGTTTGCTCTAAAAGATGGATCTATTTGTATCCAAATAGGGTTCTATTTATAGGAGAGAAAATGAGAAATGAAAGGTTGAGATTGAAAAGATTAATCAACGATCAAGGATGAAAGGAAGAAGAGGCATGGATCATGGATTCTCATCGACATATGAGAATGCAAGATGAGAATTAATCAAGGGCTCACATTTGTTCCAAACACACTTTTGACCTGCACATACAGGTCACAAGGTGACTTGCTCAAGAGGTTATAAGATAACTTGCATTTGAAGTCAAGTGAGATGATTGGAGGAGAGAGAATACTCCTTGGAATATTCTCATGGGTGAGGATAAAAGATATTTTGCAAATTAAAAGAAAGTTTTAATTTTGCAAAAAAGGGAGATAAGGGATATTCCATGGGAATATTCCCCTTTTGGAGGACAATTAGTTTAATTGCTAATTAAACAAGGTTTAATCACACAATTAGGGGATTTTTAGAGGAATAAAGTGATTTTCATTAAATTAAATGATTTAATGAAAGGGTGATAGGTGAAATGACATTTAATTAAATAACTTAGGGTTATTTAATTAAATAAGATGACTTAGGGAATTAAATTAAATATGTTGATTTATTTAATTTAATAAGATAAAATGATAGCGTGAAAGGGGGTGAGTTAACCCAATTTGATGAATTAGGTTAATAGACGAAAATGATGCAATTAATTAATTAGCTAGGCTAATTCAATTAATTAAGCGAAAAGATGGGTTTTAGGACGAAATGATGTTAGTTAGCCAATGTGATCCATCGAGACATTTTTAAGTGTCTACAGGGCCTATTTTTATTAGATTTCATAAATACAATAATCATCTTACACTTAGTATAATTGTGTGTTAACTCACTCAAGATATCAAATATCTCAATACTTTACATCACTAATTCCTAAATACATATTCCTAATCTTGAACCCTATTTCCCATAGCCTTTGATCAGATTGACTCGACTTGAGTCACTTCCATGGTCATAATTTAAAAATATATATTTTAAATTGTATTCATTGTTGTCCATTCACTAATTATTATGATTGATTGAGTCCAAATTATGTTTTTTTGTGCACTTTGTGGTTGTATTTAAGGAAACTCATTTGAAATCATATTGGAATGCATGAAGAACATCTAGATCTAAGAGTTAAAGGGAGAATCTACTTTTACATTATCTACTTGAAACATCATTCTACCTAACTATTGCTTATTTTTTCAATGTCCTCAATCCTTTTATTTAATGTCATAAAGTTGGTCTATGCAAGGTTTTAAACTAGGATAGCATGAACCTTGCAATCTAGTAGATTCCCCAAATGTGTTTCAAACACTACATAGTCCTTATACTAGAGAAAATATCAAGATCAAGGAAAATGTATTAAATCAAACCACATTTTGTCATATTAGACCCACACACATCAAATCAAGTTCGTACTTGTGGAGATTGGCTATGTAGGCACAAAGGTGAACTAGATGACAAATAAATAATATTTAGAACTTATGAGATATTCATTGTATAGAACCCTACATTTTTTGAAACCGATATGAATTAATTAATTATATTTGACACATCATTTCCTCATCATAAATTGATGAGCTAAGTATTATTTTCAATTCATTTAATTTTCATGGTTAATTTATATTATCATTCTCAACTCATTTAGATTAATTTTTCCTTATCTATATGTATTTATTTAATTTTAAACTAGATGAAATTAATTAAGGTGTGATAGAACCCTTTGAAACATATCCCACTACAATCTTAAAAAGTGGTACAAAACAAAAACCCTAAGAACCATGTAAATTAGAGCAACCTTCTCTCATCTCAAATTCCATTTTAGGGATTTTTAAGCCTCCAAGCAAATAGCATTACTACCCAAATGTTATTATAATGATGAAATTTGTATTCTTGCATAAATTTCCCTTTAGTTTTGAGCTCATTTTGATGGAACGTATTAATATGATTACATCACTCGACAAGTGGTACAGTTTTGTGCTAAGTTTGGCTCCTTTCTCAACCCTCGTCCATCCCCATTTATTCTTTCCTTCACGCATTTCATACATTTGACCTTATTTGAACCCTATTTGTACGTTTTCTCACATTCACCCCACTATTAGCTACCCTTCCATCAGTCTATTCTTGATCCCAAGCCTTATAGTTCCATGTCCTAGGTCAATCCTACAGTGCTTAAGATCAATCCCAAGCCACTTGAGATTTAACCCTAAAATTCATTGTTTTAGATGTTAAAATATCAACTTTTACCCTTTCCTACTAGCTACTAGGAGCTAACTTGGTATGCAAATTTATAATTATTTATTAAATGTATTGGTATTTAAAGATGTATTTGTGCCTTTAACATCTAAGGTTAGCAAGCAATATTCACATTACAAGGAGCATTCATCATAAGAACACTTTAACTTGGAGCACTAAAACAAATGCATCTACATTTATATTTGCATATAGATCACTGCACACTTGACTTTGCTATCTTTAATTTGTAGCCCAAGATTGTAAAGTCAATCTATATCAAAGAGGTCGATTGAGGAGAACTTGATGCTCATAATCTAACAACTTCCCTAAACTCTTTATTAATACTACTAGTCCTTACACACCACCAAACATCACAAATTACAAAAGACCAAGTCCTAGAAGTCTATATCTAGACAAAACAAAATTGCACCTCAAAAGTCATTTCCACATAGTGTACAATTGACCTCAAGCCACCCAAAATCAATTAATAGAAAACTTATGATCGAGATTGTCAACACATCAAAGACATTCATTTTTTTCTACTTAGATAAATGAATTAATGATATCAAATCTCCGCAATCAATATTATTATTCGATGTTATTTCTAAATTCAAAATGAATGAAATCTATAAACCTCCAACATCCATATTCTTCTCTTATTGATATTAATGCCAAGCACTCCATGTCTATATTTAATTTCCCAAAATGGCATCTCAATTTATGATTCTCAACTCCTCCAAATTAATTAAATCTAACCTAATTATACTTTTATTTGGTTACATTTATTTAATTAGCCAAGATCCATGAAAAAAGGATTTTATTCCCTTCCAATTATGTGGCACAGCTTTTATTAAAGCATCATATATAATAAGATCAAATCAAATGCCCACAGGTGTTGCCGTTGGCGTCAAGTAACCCCAACAATTCGGGCATTGCTTTCAACGGCTTTCACTATCGCCGCCTTTACGGAATAAAAAATCGCATCGACGGATCAACCTACTCCACTTTATCTCCAAACGAATCTCGACCGTCCATCTTGAGCACGGGAAATCCGTGGCACATGTATAAGCAATTTGGCTTGCTTTGACTTGTGGAAATCTCTTAGATATATACACAATGAGTATATACCATTTGATTTCACATTATCCTCTCTTTTTTAAATAATATTTAAAAACACGGGCGCTCGCGTCAAGCTTGAATGGTCAAAGCATTTCAGCAATATAATATATAAATATATTATTTTTTAATTTTCCCGTCGACAGTGTAAATAGTGATCCCCGTATATCAGGCGTGAGATCTCATCAGCAATATGTAATATCTTCCATTGGAGTATATTTATTGGTCTATATTAAGTTTTTTTATTTTTCAACCTCACGTGATTTGTATTTGAAATG
The DNA here is from genome assembly GCA_007115665.2 of Sequoiadendron giganteum. Classification (NCBI taxonomy): domain Eukaryota; kingdom Viridiplantae; phylum Streptophyta; class Pinopsida; order Cupressales; family Cupressaceae; genus Sequoiadendron; species Sequoiadendron giganteum. The sequence continues at coordinate 454,557,800 of CM021109.1, read as the reverse complement.
CACTTGTCTGTCAATCTCATCAGCTGTTATCGGTGAACGCTAATATAGTTTTTATTTAATAAAAATTGTTTTGATGTCCGACATCAATCCTAAGGTGAATTAATTAAAATATAGGGTGACAAGGAATTTGTGGCATTTTAAGAAAAAGGAGTAAAAGTTGGATTGTTAAATATGTGGTTTTTTAAAAATTGTGTACAAATTGAAGTGTTGTAATTTAATTGGTGAGAAAGATTTTTTTTTTAGATGTAATTAGGTCAAGGGTGGTTTCTTCGTGATTTTAATGGACTAGTTTCTTTTACTCGTGATAATTAGCTTCTAGTTTAGATGAGGTTAGCTCATCATATTATAATCTATTTTTAAAAACAAAGATACTAGTACCTACCAAATTATTTCCATTAAAAAATATGATCCAACAATTTTAAGTGAATTGATAGGTTGCCAAGAATCTCAATTGTCATTATTATGTTTTTTTTTTAATTTGTGGAGCAAGATTATCATTGGAGGTCACAAAGTGGACCTCATCCTCACTAGCACATCCGCCTTATGCAACATATTCAACTTTAATCAACTTAAAAGCCATAATGGAAGTTTGAGAGTCACAACTTCAAATTCTATCTTTAAATGTCACTATGGGGATTTAAACTTGGATTGTCATCTTGAAAACCTATAACCTTGTCATTTGAGCACAACCCCTTTGAAAATCATAACTATTATGTTACTTATATTAGTGTATATTAATTTATTTATATGCCTTAAGTTAATATATTGGTCATTTTATTATTGTGTCTACCTTGTGTCATGCCTATCTTTCTTCAAAGGCATTTGTGTTGATACCATATGATACATTATATATATATATATATATATAGTTGTAACGGAAAATATACATTTAATAAGAGGCATATAAAAGCATTGATCAATTTAAAATGATGATAATTATGATAGATAAATTAGATAATTGTAAAAACTATTTTTTTAAAAGCAAGTGTGAAGGGAGGTTGTACTTAGTTCTATGGTTCAGGAACGATTGCCTTTGTTGATGATGCTAGGATTAAGCTACTAGTATATGCTCAGGAAATAGTGCCTCTCTATAAGTAAAATGTGTTAGAAACTAGATTAGATCTATGCAAGCTATCTAGGCTCAAGTTTGTAAGTCAAGTTCAAGTCTATGATTGTAGATTTTTCCTCCAAGTGTGGATTTGACCCTATGAAAATATAAATTCCGTTGATGCTCACCTAAATGATCTAAATGATCTACACTTTCTCTACTCCTTTTTAGTATCTAAAGGATGGTTGTATCTAGAAATACCTTGATAGAGATTTTATTGTGTCACTAGGGGACACACTCTCTTATGTCACCCTATAGAAATGTGTGTAAAGTTAAATATTGTCATGCCTCATTTTTAAACAATCAAATCACTTTGATCTTTCTAGTATTTGTATTGGATAATTGGGTTATGCAAATTAAATATGTGGATTCCTAGAATATAATATAATCTATTATTTTCATTACTCCAATGTATATTTATGTTCAAATGTATGTTAACTATAGATGCTAGTTTTAATAATGTGAGAAATTTGAAATGATTTTTCTTAAATATTTAGTTATTAGTTGGATTATGGTAAAAATGATGTAAATATGATGTAAATATGACTAACAAACTAACTACACTATGATGATGAGATGGATGCAAGATAGTGTATTTCCCCTACCAATCAAGGAGAGACAGAGTCATTAGAGAGAGGGTTGCAAATCGAGGTTGCCAATAACCATATCATGCCTTTGAGAAATAATTATTTTCACATGCACACATAGTTTTTTATATGTAATTATGGGGTACCATTCCAATGTAAGAGTGTTCATCTCTGTTAATTCTTTTGCCAATATATTTGTTAGCATTTGTAGTTAGTGGTCAAAAGGCATCTTTGGTTCCGATTGCAGGGTTATATGTTTGATCATGTTTATCAACATGTTTTCATGATTACCCTATTATTTGGTCATTATTTAGGTACTATGGAAGGATAGATAACCCGTTCTCTAGTTAGGTTATTTTTTCTATGTGAATGGAATTAAAATTTAAGTTTTAATTAAGAATGTTTTAAGATTAAAAATAAAAATAAAACATTAAATAAATCCTAAAATACTTAATGCTTGCACTAACATTTGATGTCTTACTTGAAAATCAATGCAACTCCTCTTGAACTTTCATCACTTTTTCGACTCAATGCCTAACAAAGAGGAAGAAAAATAACTAAGACTGAAGTGGAAAATTTAATCTAGCCTAGTGGAGAAAGAGGTGTAGTAAGGCATACAACATGCTAGTGCAATTAGAGAGAAAAAGGGAAACCAAATGCAGAGGATTATTAAGGAAATTTTTAAAGGAAAGAGGGCATGATTTGTTGTGAGGTGATAGGGGATTTTAAAAAGAAAGGAAAAGTAACTTGAAAAGGGAATTTTGGAGGAAGCTATTATATCAGGTTAGATGTGTAATTATTTTTATACCTTTTTGGTTAAGTATTCATTGAGATTATTGACAAAGAATTCTTTTGTAAAAAGGGTAAAAAGCTAACATAGGTGTAGTCTCATAAATTGCATACCCAGGCTTGCAATTTCATATTACATGACAACTCCCCTTTAGCTTGATAAATAAAATATCTTAATCTTAATATGATGATATCAAAATATGTTTATACTAGCAAAATTATCTTGTATATGGATTTTTGGGTCCAATTTTCTTGAACTAAAGTGCTACGTACACAAATGTCTATGTGATGCACTAGTGCCCTACAAAAATCCTCAATTCAAACAATCGTTGGAGTATTACATTCATAATAATCTGGCAGTGTAGTACTCATGCTGCTAGTCACAACCTGCAAATGCTTTTGGGACATGTTATTTTGGAAAAAGAAAATTTTTTCCATGGCAAGGATAAGAAAAAAGGGACTCTAATTCACATATTCATCCAAGCATATGCATAATTTTACTTTCAACTCTACAACTCTTGAAGTTATTGAAGCTTTTATCCCAATGCACCATTATCTTAGCTCTTTCATGTCATTTTCTTCATGGTGAGATTATAAATTGCAATCTTGCAAGAACTTTTGAATCCTTTTGGAGGTTTGTTTCAACTTCTAGGTGGACTTCTCTCAAATTGTCTACTTCTATCATTGTGGGTAAAACCAAGTATTTTGAAATATCATTGATATCATTATATTATTGTTGAGTTATTTCTTTTATCTAGCATTACACATGCTCTTATGGATCTTTTATCATTTCTATCTTTTATCATAATCCTATTTGGTTGTCTATGGAGGTAGAAATACCAAAATGGGGGTTTGGTTGAGGCAAGCCCCTTAATACAACCATCCCAAACATTTTCTTCTCTCCTTTTGTGCAATTTTTTGAAGTTTATTTTTCTTTGGATTGAACTGAAGTGACATTTACTTTGTTCTAGAGTTTTCTATTTTCATCTATATAGAATGACAATGCACACTTGGTGTCTATGATTGAGATCTCATACAAGTCACTAAAGCATCTTTATAATCTATACTTTCTATTTTTGATATTATTGAGTTGTAATTATTTATATAAAAAAGACATTCTTATCATTTTTTTTATAATTAAAAAATAGTATTAAAATTGTATAAGTTAGTTTTATTTTCCAAATTGTAAGAGTTTTATAAAAAAGAATAAATCAGATTGTTAAGTAACATTTGATTCATTCCAATGTAGTAGAAATTTTAGTTCTCAACTAAAACACTTTTCTTCCATAAATCTCAATTTTTTATCTCACAATACAAAAATAATCATTTATTTTTGTTAGGATTAAGGTCACATCCACCTTGTAAATCCTATGTTGAATGGTTCCAAAATCCTTGGAAAGTGTCTCTAGGCACTTGGGGTACATTGGGAAAACATTTTATAATATTAATTCTCACAATTGTTTGTATTACATTCATAAGGGATGATAGGTTCCACTAGCAATGGTAAAGGTGACTTGTGGACATAAATATTTAATATTTTTTTCCCCACATGTGGACACCTAGAATGAGATAATAAAAGATAAGGAAAAGGAAAAATGAGTGAATTTTGGTATTCTCCAAGTGGGAGCTTGGAATGAGGTAAAAAGTGTCTCTTGGTATTCCATCATTTATTATATTTAATGTAATGTGTATCTTCCATGTTTGGGCGCTCAAGTTGGAGGGAAAGTATTGAAGCCAAAACCAATGTCCTTTCACATTCTAGAGTAAAAATATAAGGGTTGGGGATGTTTGGAATGAAGGTTCATCTTTGAGTGTCATGTTTGGTGCATTAGATGTCTTCACAAGTCTAGAAATTTAGTCTTTGTAGAAAATATGAGTAATAGTTGAATGTAGAGTTTCTTTGCAAGAACAAGGATGAACAGGTTGAGGAATAAGGAGGTTGTTCATAAGTGCAAAAGTTTTTCCATGGTGGAGGAAAATAGGACAATGGAAGTAGTTGTATTGTAATCTCATTTGTTTGAAGATAATGCATACTTGGCCTCTCTTCTTGGTGGAGTTTTTTCTTGCAAGGGTTTCTCCACGTAAATCTTATGTTATGTGATTCTCTTGTGTTGTTGTTTTGTGCCCCATTGTTGCTATTATGTTTATTTTATTTTATTTATATATTGTCATTATAAGTTCACATAAGGTAGTATTTATAAGAATGTTATGTTGGCCAATTTTTGGCATCATAAAGAAGATGGATCTAATCATGGTAATTCTATAATAAGGAAATTTAATCTTTAGATTTGAATATAAGTATCATATTTTCATGTTGTTGTAGTCCAAGCATTGTATCTCATCCATTGAAGTCATATTTGGATAGAGATTTAATTTTCCAACAATTGGTATAAGAACCCGTTTATTTCTCATCAATTTTAAAAATGTAAACTTTATTATGAAATACTACAAAATAATGCTCTGCTACTCAAGCCATTTCATAGACTTTATGTAGCTCTTTTCTTAAAAAAATTCTATATCTATTACCATATATTACCTATAGAGCTCCATTGATATGTTTTATTGGACACATATTTTTATGCTTTCTATTACTCACACTCATATGAATCATGTAACTCATGTATACTCATGTTATGAATATGTAATTTATGTGTACACCTATATGTTTATACGTACATAGGCATACATACATAATGTGTAAAAAACCCTAAAGGAGCCAAATACCAGTTTAATCAACTATTCAACAGTGAATATGTATTCCATGGTTGTATTAAAGATGTTTTAAGTATACCAAATCATAAATATAATTGTTGGTCTTTTGGAATCACAATCATAAGACCGTGAAGTCATAATAAAGAGGTTTAACTAATTTTTTTAAGAAGCCAACAATTTGGGCTAAACTCACTTGCCACAAAGATAATAAATGAATTTTCTGTTCTTTTAAGAACTTTATTTCAATCGATATCATGTCATGTATTTTCATCGTGTATGCTTCAGGTTTTTTAACATGTATGTTATCTTTCTGCATATCATACATGTGTGTTCCTTTGTGCTTATCTTGTTTTTCCATAAGATCTTGAATCTTGGAGGTTTGATTACCCCCTAGATTCGTCGTCATCCTATCTCTTCAACATTTATACATTCAAACCCCTCTTTACATATATTTCTCTACTTTAAGGTGAGTCTGAGAGTAAGTTCATACTCTCACTAAAGTGGGGGATAGATATAGTGTCATAAATTGTCACCCTTGACAATTTCACACTATGTTTTGCTCCCTTTTAAGTTATTGGACCTAATTAAGCACATAATTAGTAAAATTATGTATTCTACAACTCATTTTAAACACCTAACAATTTGCAAGCATAAAATAAATGCTCTCATTTAATACTCTATCCTTGACATTTAAAAAAAAAAAGGGTTGGGACATTACGCCTAGGGTACCTATGTACCCCTATTTTGGCTCCAAGTTCAAATATGTCAGTGTCAACATTTTATTATTTTAAATTCAAATGTCTAAAGTTGGTTGTCGTGATTTAATTTTTAGGAAATTAGAATAATAGCATATAAATACCCAGTTATTACATCATTTGAACATTAAGTGAAAACAAGTGAGCATCAAGAGCAAGAATTATTATCAAGAGTATTATTCAGCAAGTCAAGAGCAACCATTAGATAATTTATTGCAACAATTCAAGATCCTAACATCATATCAAATCTTACTGGAGTTTATGTGTGTTCATATTATCATTATTTTGTGAAGGCTAACCCTTATTGGGGGTCTCCAAAGCAATTCAAGCATTCAAGAAAATCAAGTAAGAAAGATAAATACCTTGAGGTAATGTGCATGACTTCAATCCTTCAAGGAAATGATTGAAGGGTGGTGAGTTGTAGCACTTTGTGATTTGATAATTCCTTCCTATCGTTTATCCTTTATCATTTACATTGTCATTGTGGAAGTGGAAATACTAACACTGGGTTTGACTAAGGCAAGTGGGACCTAAATGGAATAACCTTTCTTCTCTCTTTGAAAGTGCGGGTTTTAAATCTGAAGAAAATTGAAGGAAGTTTGAAGGTTAATTATTCATTGTTGCATTTGAAACCCTAGGCCTTAACAACTCACAAAAACTCAATTACAGAAATATCTGATAGTGATTCGACGAATTTGCGGATGGGAAATGGAAGTTCAAATCCGACATCAAAGGACTATGAAAACAAATTTGAAAAAGACCACCAGGATAGTGGCACCCCCAAAGGAAACGTCCTCAAAAATCAGGCTCAAATTTATACCACAGATGCACAAGGTTCTTCTCAGTTTATTCTTGTAGTTCGATTTTTATTGTGATATTTTAGATCTATTATTTTTGTGTTAGAGTGGTTATTTGCATCATCAGGTCAATTTAATCATTACATTTGGGTAAGTGCAAAAAGATGGTTCCCAAAAAGGGGGCTTAAGTGGCCACTTTTTTCTAAAATCAAGAAATATTGATCTTGGATTTGAAATTGAGGATAGTTACACTAAAAAAATTGAGATGAACAAAAACAAGGATCGAAGTGCTCCAAGTCTACTTTCTAAACTACTAATTTATTTTGAAAATGGTTGAGATTAAGGGGTTCAAAAGAGGGACATACACAAATTGGTGTTGTTTTTGTTAGAAAAACGTAACATAGCAACTCTTGTACGACCCTAGCACGGTGAACTTTTTTTAGTATTTTTAATATTGCTACGGTGAGAAGCTAGCTAACAGTAGGTAGTTGATGCACAATTTTTTTGATAATTTTTTAATGAATATTTGATTTTTTACTAATTTTCTAAGTGGACACTTCCTGAAAAATAGAATTTTGGCCGTGCTACCCCTACAAAATTTGGAAACTAATTGATTTTTTTTAAAATAATTGTAGAATGGATTCTAGTTTCTAAAAATGTGATTTATTTGAAATTTCGATGAATGGTTAATTTATAATGAAAAAAGCACCAAACATTGATTTTTTCCAAAAAAGAGACACACAAACAAAAGAAATTATTGATGAAAGACTAAACATTGTCAATAAGTGAAAAAATCACATTGTTGGATAGCTAAGAGAGAACCTAACATTACCCAGGTGTTCGATTTGTTCGATATTGAACCACATGCAATCCTGATAGTGAGCACGAACCCGATTATGTGAAATATTGTAGAATTTGCAAAAACATGTCTCTAGTCATTGGGAATGCCCTCTAAGCCTTTGGGTTGGTATTCCAAGGCAAATACCAATCCCAAGGCTTGGGGATTCCTAAAGAAATATATAACGCGCGCGTGTTATATCTTAGTTTTGACATGGTTTTTTGTGTTTGTGGGGAACATGTCTAGCAAGACATAACACGAGCGTAGTATAACGCACTCACATTATGTCTTTCTTTATGTTAAATGCTACTCTATTGAATGTATATTTATATATTTGTATGTTTGTATGTACATGTATGCTTGTATTTCATGCATGTATGCATGCATGCTTGTATGTATGTATGTATTCATGTATGCCTATATGTATCAATGCATGTATATTGTATGTATGGCTATATTTATGTAAGATTATATCTACACATGTACATGTATGCTTGTATGTATGTAGGATTGTATGTACATATGTATTATGCTTGTATGTATGTAATTATGTATGTAATTATGTATGTAACTATGTATGTAAGTATGTATGCATTTATGTATGTCTTTAGAGAGAGGGAGACTTTTAAGAGAGAGAGAGAGAGAGAGAGAGAGAGAGAGAGAGAGAGATTTATCTAGGTAGGGTGGAGAGAGAGAGAGAGATTTGTCTAGGTAGGGTGGGAGAGAGAGAGAGAGAGTTGGGAGAGAGGGAGAGGGGGTGGAAATGAGAATTTAAGAGAGAGAGAGTGGGGGAGAAGGGGTTGGAGTGAGAGGGACTTAGCTAGGTAGGGTGGGAGGGACAAAGAGAGAGGGGAGGGGTGCGAGAGAGAGAATTGAGAGAGAGGGAGAGAGAGATGGGGAGAGAGAGATAGAGAGAAAGAGAGATTTATATAGGTAGGGTGCCAAAGGGACAGACTTGAGAGTGTGAGGGGGTATGAGAGGGAGAGACTTGAGAGATAGGTAGTGAGAGGGAGTGAGAGAGAGAGGGAGTGGGAGAGAGAGAGAGAGTGAGTGAGAGACCTGAGAAAGGGAGAGGTTGTGGGAGGGAATGACCTGAGAGAGGGAGAGAAAGAGGGGGGTGGAGTGAGAGGGACTTATCTAGGTAGGGTGGGAGGGATAGATAGAGAGAGGGGAGAGAGAAAGAGTTACCTAGGTAGGTTTCTAGAGAGAGGGACCTAAGAGAGAGAGGGGATGGGAGGGAGAGACCTAACAGAGAGGAAGAGAGGGAGTGGGAGAGAGTGGGAGGGAGATAGAGAGAGATAGATAGAGAGAGCGAGAGAGGGTGGTAGGGATTGATTGAATGAGAGATACATAGAAAGAGGAAGAGGACCTAGATAGAGACAATTAGATAGGGTAGTGTTGGTGTTTTAAAATGCAACCCAACTAAGGCTTTGTAATTCCCTAAGAGGTAGCCAACCTCTATATTCAAGAACTGACAAATTTAGTGGCCAACTAACGAGATTCAGTCAAAGACTGAGATCTCCTACACTTTTGGCTTTGTGAAACCAAGGAGGGTTTTCCTAAGTGTGTTCATAAGAATTTGCATGACCTGGTAAGAACACTTCTTCTTACAGATACAGTCCCCACCAATGCAATTAGATAGAAATTATCCTATTTGTGGCAAACCAAAGAATAACAAAAATTGTCTTAAAGCAATAGGACTAAAAATTAACATAAGATTTTCATCTCCAAAGAGATAAGGTTTGATATATTAGATTGTTTAGATTTTAAACCACCGTGCTTAGAACTACAACCCTGTACTCTCAAAACAAGGATCCTAAAGAAATTATCCAGTGCTTCATCCATTGGGCGGGAGTCATATAAAACATAACAGAGATATCAAGGACATATCACCATAATTATTTACACTATGAGATTTTTAGTTATCAAAAAAATACTCCTTAAGGAATCCTGAAGACAACATCATAAATCTGTAACTCAATTGTAAGAAATTTAATTAACTCATTAAGTTAAAGCAGGAAAATGATGTACACACTCAAATATACCATTGAAGCTGAATGAATCTATCATTAATAAACTCATTCGCAACTCATGACATGAAACCATGAGAGAAATTGTTCTAATATATTGTCATTTATTGCTTCAATATCTTTAATTACATAAGCAGAGCCTACTTGTTTTATAATATTCCTACCCCAGACAAAACATACTAGCTAATACCTTCAAGAAAAACCTACAATAACAAATTGACTGTACAAAAACTAAGCCCCCGGATACCAAAAATCTGACCCTTAACAATGAGCCATAAAATCTCCTTTATAGAATAGGAGAGCAACAAGCCTCAAGCTCCATTGTTAAATTCAAAATTGAATTTCATTCAAAATGAAATGAAATTTGAATTCACCACCACAAAAAATATTCCTCATCATTAGAAAAAATAATATATGATCCGAGGAATCAAAAAACGGTTACACCTAGTAACCAGTCGGAGAAAAAACAAAATAGAGCATGTCATTCACACACACGTCCACATCCACCAGTCGAAACACTAGATCAGCACCACCCACGAGCAACACACACCAACACCAACAATCATTTAGTCAACACACAACCCCGGTATAGGGGACCGCTTCTGGTTCTAGCTTCAGTTTGAGGCGGAACCACTTTCTTTTTTCTATCCACATCAACACAAACCCCAACAACTTGACACGGTGCCATTGCAGTTATTGGTGAAACTGCAAGGACCTCTTCATCAACACCCATGAGCTCGATCATGGCTGCAAGATAGCAGCGATAGTACGAAGTCAGTCTCAGACCCATCGCTACCAGAGCTCGAAGAGAGTAGGACAAGAGAATTGCAACGCCTAGACCGTTTGCCCGTACCTCGAGCACTTGCTTCAGGAGCATTAGGAGCACATTGATCCTCCTCGCGCTGTGAATTCCTCACACCTACTCTGGTACTTCGATGCACCTCAGAATTGTTCATTGAAGATGCATAGCTTAGAAACTATACACAAGTCCACTACCTACAAATAAATCAACTCAAAAAATGCAATGATAATACTAAGCAACTCAGCAAGTATTTATAAAGTAATCTAGTGCAGGGAATAATAATTGCCCCAATGCTTGCACAAGCATGTGACCGATTAGTGGTTGATATTGCCACCACAAATTTATTCCAAGCGTACAACCCATAATTGTATTTATCAAGAGGCTACTGCTCGCATGCAAGGAAATCAAGAGAAAATCCACTGAAAAACCCACGCCATTAATGAAACAAGTTGCAGAGCACAAAAATTACTCACATAGATGAATAATACCCCTTTGAATTTGAACCATTGATGTGGAACAAACCTGGCAAGTCGGATGACTCAGATCGAGTCAGTGAGTGTTGAAAATCCACATCAGCGCTTTGGAAAAACCATAGCCAATCACAGTCCATGAAAATAGGAGGTTGCAATATTGTTCCAAAAGCCAGGCCACATGTCACCTTTTTACAAACCTCACGGTACTTTTGGAACAGTTACTCTAATTGTGCGAGGCTTGCGAGGGACGATCACCATTAATCCCCATCATTAAATTCCCACTGGTGAAATGATGCCCACTTGTCACTGCTGGCACCTTGGGAAAAGGCCCCATTCCTCCGTATATGATAGATGGCGACATCTCGTACACCTTGCACCACCTAAGAGACATTAGCAAGAAAACCTTTGAGGTTTGCGAGAAATGGTCCAGATCAAAACCCGTGATCGAACAGTTCACCAAGTTGCATAAAACTCATAGAATATACTGGTGGGGCTGGCCAGAAAAAACCTTTGACAACATAAGCATTTAAGCCCAAGTGGCAAATAAGAGATCGATAGGTTGGGTGAAAAGGGGTCGGTAAGAGCACGAAGGAAAGGCTCAGTCAGATAACTTAAGTGATCGGTAACCCTCAATAGCAAGTCAACTTTGAAATATAACATGAGGGTTTTAAGAGATACCAATCAATCTTTCATGAGTGATCAAAAACCCTTTACCCAAAATATCAAACCTCACCTTTGTTAAAAGTAACTAGTCATGCCCAATTTAGAAAAAAATTTGACAAATTTTAAAAGTCCCATCAGTGGCTCCAACTGGGGATGTATGCCCCCCATGGGCATAGCAAGAATTCAGAATCTCTGGCTTCACAGACCAGACTACTGAATCACACAAGTGCCTTGACCAATGTTCTACCATGCTTATCAATTTGAACTTGTGTATATCCAACTTGGTGGCCCCAGGCCACCAAACAAGAGAAATCAAATTTTACCCCTGTCAAAAACAAAATTCTCTATTACCTGGAGTAAACCAAGTTTGCAAATTTCACCTCTTGATGCTTCTAAGTTACTAGAGTAATCAATATCCTTGGAAATATCATAATGTTTACTTATACTCCCATGTATTTGATCGATTAGCACCTTGTGTCCAAACATTAACTGTAACATATGACCATAATGACATTTTACCTTACCTTGCACCTGGTCATACTTCATAGAATGTTGGCTCAATTGAGCGGAGAAGTGGAAACATTCATAACTTATCTATTCTACAACATCACACATCCTAGCATCATCATCAGCTTGTACACAGAACTGAAAATTTTCATATAAAACTGTGTGTATGTCACATAGACCCTCATAGTACAACAAGGAGTACACATAACTTAGGGAATCCTCACCCTGGTGTTTTCCACACAAGCTTTGTTTCCAACACCTGTGTTCAAGTGTTTTGGAACACATCCTTGATACCACAGAGGTGGGCAATATAAGTTACATCTTTCTCTAGGGAATGTGTAACACATTCATCTCAGGTTCCTCAGCATGCATCCCTTCCTGCAATCTTTCATCCATTCCCAAATGAAAAACTTCAAAATAGATTCAAACACATCAATCTCATCATGGACAATAGAGAAACAATAGTATGCACTGGCGTCCTTGTGTTCAGCATCACCTGCTGTATGTGTTAATTTGTAAGTGAAAATTTTAACACAAGCTAAAAACTTTTCACCAGCAATATCAATGTCACCTTCATTATAACCTGGAAACTTTTCACCAGCAATATCAATGTCACCTTCATTATAAGCTAGAAACTTTTCACTAGCAATATCAATGTCACCTGGTAACAACAAATCACTCTCAGCTTCATACAAATAGTCAGGAAAATCAATAGTACCAATATTTTCATCAATATGTTGGTTATCTCCAGTACTATTCTTCTGATCACACACCTCATTGTCCTCAAATTCCTCAACATTTATACAATAAACTTGTTGCATTGCCAGTATACCTGGAGTATACTCTAAATATTTATCATCTAAAATTTGTTCTTTCATTTGGAAACAAGTAAAATCATGAGGTTCCACATTTCCATACAACTTTGGTAAAAGGAGAGGCTCAACTCCATCCTTAGTAATGCAATCATCACTTCTAAAATCACAATCACTAGCCTGTAACCAAATCTCAGTGACATGAGAATTATAATCAGGATAAGGAAAAACAATGGGTGTTTCACTTAATCCTTCATCATTTTTCCCCTCAAATTCTTTTGCAGTTATCCAACTTTCTTCAAAAGGGCAAGCATTATCTTCATTTTGTGTGGATACATTCATGGTTGATTCTACAATCTTTATCCATTTAAGGACTTGGGCTAAGTTAGTAGGTTTCAATTCTTCTGGAAAAGCACTTAGCCCTGGTTGATAAATTTCACAAAACAAGTCAATGCATTCATAGTCATTAGGTTTGAGACCTCTAGGAATTTGTATTAAGGCTTCTAGAAATCTCAAGAAAAACTCAAATGGTGATTCTTCCTCTTGTCTCTTCATTTCATACAATTCTGGCACAAAAGAATTTTGATCATCACCATTCAAATTGGACTGGATTTCAACTTGGATCTCATCATCATCACACTATAGTGGTGGAGATATTATAGTTTTCAAAACACTCTTATCATAATCAATGTTTTGTGCAGTCAACTCTGAAATTTTACTAGTATGAGCTAGGCCAGAGTAATCAATACTTGCAGCCTGATACCCTTTCATCATTGAGTATTTCATGTTGTTCTCAATCTCCATAGCCATTTGATATGCTTGGTGTAGGTTTGTAGGCTCTTTATCTCTTAATAGGTAACCCATCATTTTATCAAAAGCACCAAGATATACAACCAAGCATTCAGCCTCACTTGGTCTTATTTCTCTAGGGATTTCTCTTAAAGCTTTTGAAAATATGAGATTAAAATACGGGATTAGCTCCTCTTCTTTTATGTGGATTCCCATAAAACCTTTTCTTAATATTTTGGGATTGACTCTTTCACCAAATTGTTCAATAAAAACTATCACTAACCGATTCCATGAGTTAACAGAATAGGCGGGTAAATATGAAAACCAATCGCTGGCATCACCCCTTAAGGTTTGCACAAAAAGCTTCATAACAACATCCTCATGACTAATATCATAATCCCCCATTACATCTACAAAATCATGTAAATTCCTAGAGGCGGATTCTGCACTTTACCCTATGTATTTAGGCAAATACTTCCTAATCTTCTTAGGAATTAGATTAGGATAACCATTGATATCACTGAAAATAAAAGGCATATACCTTTGAGTTACAAAATCCCCTGAAGGGCTTAATGCAACTTGTTCTCTTTGCATATTTATATCTGACTTCTCATATGGGAAACCTCTTATACCCATTTAAAAATTCATCCAAACAATACATGTTTATCAAACATATCATTTATCATTTCAACCATGATTCCATTAGTGATTGAAATTATTATTCCTTGATTTTAGAGATATGATGCAACATAAACATGTTTTGTAAGTCCTTTTACATATTGCATCATTAGAAGTATGGAAAATCTAATCATTGTTCCTTTCTTGATGCTAGACATCTAGTTTGGAACCATTTTTCATCCTTAATTACAAACACCCCTCACAATTAGAATAGTGAATTTTTTAGATGTACTACGAAAATGAAAATACCTGGTAACTTTGGCAGCAATTGTTAATCTTCTCTCCCTAACTGTAAATATCACAGATCTGGGACTTTTCCTTCATATATCAACTGGTTCTTCAGATAGAGTCACCACCTCTTCAACAGAGGACTGAATTTCAACAGAATGTGAAATTACTTTACAAAGCTTGTTAGATTTTGGGTCTTTGTCCACAACAGAGTCATACCTCAAACATTCTAACACCATGCTGCTACCAATCTCTTTCAAAACCATAATATGTCACCATCTAAACTTAGCATTCAGCTCCACTTAAACAAATGATTCTGGATAGCTGCCTCCAACTGTTGTGGTTTCTCTTTTCTCTTTTTCTTTTAAATTTCTCATAAGTTCTCCCCAATAAAACCACCATTCAACTAATGATTGAAGCAGAGGGCCTATTCCACTGAGTTTAACCTTTAAGGTTCCTAGTAATATGTCAGTTATTATAATGAAATTTATGATAGGACTGTCTACACCCAAAACTCCCGAGTCTTTTTCTAGTGGAGCACCACAGATCATAGGATTGTCAAGTTCATTTCAACAACCTCTTCCTTCTAGGGTTGAAAACTTTCACTATTTTAATTCAAAATGACAAATCATTTGAATTTATGCAATGACTCTTAAGAACACCGTTTGAAACCAAAATGTCTGAGTTTATCCCCAGCGGAGTTGCTATTCTATTGGTATTTTAAAATGCAACCCAACTAAGCCTTTGTAATTCCCTAAGAGGTATCCAACCTCTATATTCAAGAACTGACAAAGTTAGTGGCCAACTAATGAGATTCAATCAAAGACTGAGATCTCCTACACTTTTGGCTCTGTGAAACCAAGGAGGGTTTTCCTAAGTGTGTTCATAAGAATTTTTCATGACCTGGTAAGAACACTTCTTCTTACAGATACAGTCCCCACCAATGCAATTAGATAGAAATTATCCTGGTTGTGGCAAACCAAAGAACAATAACAATTGTCTTAAAGCAACAAGACTGAAAATTAACATAAGATTTTCATCTCCAAAGAGATAAGGTTTGATATATTAGATTTGTTCAGATTTTAAACCACCGTGCTTAGAACTACAGCCCTGTACTCTCAAAACAAGGATCCTAAAGAAATTATCCAGTGCTTCATCCATTAGGTGGGAGTCACATAAAACATAACAAAGATATCAAGGACATATCACCATAATGATTTACACTATGAGATTTTCAATTATCAAAACAATACTCCTTAAGGAATCTTGAAGACAACATCATAAATTTGTAACTCATTTTTAAGCAATTTAATTAACTCATTAAGTTAAAGCAGGAAAATGACGTACACACTCAAATATACCAATGAATTTGAATGAATCTATCATTAATAAACTCATTCACAACTCATGACATGAAACCAGGAGAGCAATTGTTCTAATATATTGTCATGTATTGCTTCAATATCTTTAATTACATAAGCAGAGCCTGCTTGTTTTATAATATTCCTACCCCAGACAAAATATACTAGCTAATACCTTCAAGAAAAACCTACAATAACAAACTGACTGTACAAAAACTAAGCCCTCGGATACCAAAAATCTGATCCTTAACAATGAGCCATAAAATCTCCTTTATAGAATAGGAGAGCAACAAGCCTCAGGCTCCATTGCTAAATTCAAAATGAAATGAAATTCGAATTCACCACCCCAAAAAAGTATTCCTCATCATTAGAAAAAATAGTATATGATCCGAGGAATCAAAAAAAGGTTACACCCAGTAACCAGTCGGAGAAAAAACAAAACAAAGCATGCCACGTACGCACACATCCACATCCACCATTCGAAACACCAGATCAACACCACCCACGAGCAACACACACTAGCACCAACAATCATTTAGTCAACACAAAGCCCCGGTATAGGCGACCACTTCTAGTTCTAGCTTCAGTTTGAGGCAGAACCACTTTCTTTTTTCTATCCACATCAACACAAACCCCAACAACTTGACATGGTGCCATTGCAGTTATTGGTGAAACTGCAAGAACCTCTTCATCAACACCCATGAGCTTGGTCATGGCCGCAAGATAGCAGCGATAGTCTGAGTCATTCTCAGACCCATCGCTACCAGAGCTCGAAGAGAGCACGACAAGAGAATTGCAGCGCCCAAACCATTTGCCCGTACCTCAAGCACTCGCTTCAGGAGCATCAGGAGCACATTGTTCCTCCTCGCACTACAAATTCCTTGCACGTACTCTGGTACTTCATCGCACCTTAGACTTGTCCACTGAAGATGAATAGCTCAGAAACTATAAACAAGTCCTTAGAAACTATAAACAAGTCCACTACCTGCAAACAGATCAACTCAAAAAATGCAATGATAATACTGAGCAACTCAGCAGGTATTTATAGAGTAATCTGGTCCAAGGAATAATAATTGCCCCAATGCTTGCACAAGCATGTGAATGATTAGTGGATGATATTGCCGCCACAAATTTATTCCAAGTGTACAACCCATCATTGTATTTATCAGGAGGCTACTGCTCACATGCAAGGAAATCAGGAGAAAATCCACTGAAAAATCCATGCCATTAATGAAACAAGTTGTAGAGTGCAAAAATTACTCACACGGATGGACAATACCCCTTTGAATTTGAACCGTTGATGTGGAACAGACCTGGAAAATCGGACGACTCAGATCAAGTCAATGAGTGTTGAAAATCCACATCAGCGCTTGGGAAAAACCATAGCCAATCACAGTCCACGAAAACAAGAGGTTGCAATCGGGCAACAAGCACCACCTAGCCCCATTTTTCCAAGAGCCAGGCCACATGTCACCTTTTCGCAAACCTCACGGTACTTTTGGAATAGTTACTCTAATCGTGCAAGGCCTGTGAGGGACAGTCACCATTAATCCCCATCATTAAATTCCCATTGGTGAAATGATGCCCACTTGTCACTGTTGGCACCTTGGGAAAAGGTCCCATTCCTCTATATATGATAGATGGCGACATCTCGCACACCTCGCACCACCTAAGTGACATTAGCAAGAAAACCTGTGAGCTTTGTGAGAAACAGTCCAGATCAAAACCCGTGATCGGACGGTTCACCAAACTGCATAAAACTCATAGAATATACCGGTGGGGTTGACTGTAAAAAACCTTCGACGACATAAGCATTTAAGCCCAAGTGACAAATAAGAGACCGATAGGTTGGGTGAAAAGGGGCCGGTAAGAGTACGAAGGAAAGGCTCAGTCAAATAACTTAAGTGACTGGTAACCCTCAATAGCAAGTCAACTTTGAAATATAACGTGGGGGTTTTAAAAGATACCAATCAATCTTTCATGAGTGATCAAAAACCCTTTACCCAAAATATCAGACCTCACCTCTGTTAAAAGTAACCAATTATGCCCAATTTAGGCAAAATTTTGACAAATTTTAAAAGTCCCATCAGGTAGGAGAGAGGGAGGGATGGAAAGGTGAGATGTATAGATAGAGAGAAAGTGATAGGGGTTGAGGGTATAGGGTTGATGGATTAGGGTCGATGGTAGAGGGTATTGGGTTGAGGGTATAGGGTAGAAAGTTTAAGGGTTTATGGTTAAAGGGTTTAGGATTAAGGGTTTAGGGTTGAGGGTTTAGGGTATATGGTTGAAGGATTAGGTTGAGGGTCCAATGTAAAGGGTAGAGGGTATAGGGGTTGAGGGTTTAGGGTTTAAGGATTGAGGGATGATGGATTAAGGTTTGAGGATTGAGAATTGAGGGTTGAGGGTTTAATGTATAGGGTAGAAGGTAGAGGGTAAAGGGTAGAGGGTAGAGGGTTTAGGGTTTAAGGGTTGAGGGTTGAGGGTTTAAGGTTGATGGTAGAGGATTGAGGATATAGGGTATAGGGTCAAAGGATTAGGGTTGAGGGTCCAAATTATAGGGTAGAGGGTATAGGGGTTGAGGGATTAGGGTTTAAGGGTTGAGGGTTTAGGGATTAGGGTAGAGATTTTTCTTGGATTTAAGGGTTTAAGGGTTGAGGGATTAGAGTTTATGGTAGACGGTATTATGTTGAGGGTGGAGGGTTTAAGGGTTTAGGGTTTAAGGGTTAAGGGTTTAGGGTTTAGGGTTTAGGGTTGAGTGTTTAAGGGTTGAGAGTTTAGGGTTGAGGGATTAGGGTAGAGAGGGAGGGATGAATGGATAGAGAGATGGAGGGAGAAGTGAGATAGAGAGGAGAGAAGAGGAGGGAGGGACATAGATATATGAGGGTTGAGGATCCAATGTATAGGGTAGAGGGTTGAGAGTAGAGGGTATAGGGTTGATGACCTATAGGGTTGAGGGATTAGGGTATTGAGTTGAGGGTATAGGGTTGAGGGATTAGGGTTGAGGGTATAGGGTTGAGGGATTAGGGTTGAGGGTACATATGGTTGAAGGATTGGGTTTGAGAGTCCAATGTATAGGGTAGAGGGTATCAGGGTTGACGATTTAGGGTATGAGGGTTTAGGGTTGAGGGATTAAGGGTTAAGGGTCAGGAATTGAGGGTTGAGGGTTTAATGTATAGGTAGAGACAGAGGGTATAGGGTTTATGGGTTGAGGGCTGAGGGTTGAGGTCTGCCTGAGGGTGGAGGATTGATGCCATAGGCTGGGGGATTAGGGCTGAGGGTCCAATGTATAGGGTGAGGGTATAGGGGTTGAGGTATTAGGGTTTAAGGGTTGAGGGATTAAGGGTCAAGAGGGTTGAGGGATTGAGGTAGAGATTTTACTAAGTGGGTTTAAGGGTTTAAGGGTTTAAGGATTAGGGTTGAGGGTAGAGGGTAGAGGATTGAGGGTAGAGGGTAGAGGGTTTAAGGTTTTAGGGTTTAAGGGTTGAGGGTTTAATGGTTGAGGGATTAAGGTTTAGGGTAGAGGGTAGAGGATTGAGGGTAAAGGGTTTAAGGGTTTAGGGGTGAGGGTTTAAGGTTGAGGGTAGAGGATTGAGCGTATAGGTCAGGGATTAGGTTGAGGGTCCAATGTATAGGTGAGGGTATGGGGGATCGAGATTAGAGTTTGAGCTGAGGGCTGAGGGTTGAGGGATTAAGGGTCAAGAGGGTTGAGGGATTAGGCAGATAGCTCACCAAGTGGGCTCATGGGTTTAAGGGTTGAGGGATTAGGGTTGAGGGTAGAGGGTAGATGGTTTAAGGGTTGGGGGTTTAAGGTTGAGGGTAGAGGGTTGAGGGTTGAGGGTATAGGGTTGGGGGTTATGGTTGAGAGTCCAATGTAAAGGGCAAAGGTTATAGGGGTTGAGGGATTAGGGTTTAAGGGTTGAGGGTTGAGGGATTAAGGGTCAAGAGGTTTGAGGGATTATAGTAGAGATTTTACTAAGTGGGTTTAAGGGTTTAAGGGTTGAGGGATTAGGGCTGAGGATAGAGGGTATTGGGTTGAGGGTTTAAGGGTTGAGGGTTGAGGGTTGAGAGATTAGGGTTAAGGGTATTAGGGTTTAAGGGTTGGGGGTTGAGGGATGAGGGTTGAGGGTATAGGGTATTGGGTTGACGGTATAGGGTAGAAGTTTTAAGGGTTTAGGGTTAAAGGGTTTAGGGTTGAGGGTTAAGGGTTTAGGGTAGAGGGTTTAGGGTATAGGTTTGAGGGAATATGGTTTAAGGATTAGATTTCAGGGTATAGGTTTGAGGGTATATGGTTGAAGGATTAGGTAGAGGGTAGAGGGTTTAAGGATATAGGGATTAAGGGTTGTGGGTTCAGGGTAGAGGGTTTAGTGTTTAAGGGTTTAGGGTTGAGGGTAGAGGGTTTAGTGTTTAGGGTAGAGGGTAGAGGGTTTAAGGGTTTAAGGGTAGAGGGTAGAGGATTTAAGTGTTAAGGGTAGAGGGTTAATGGTAGAGGGGAGAGAGATAGGAGTGAGTGAGTGAGTGAGAGAGAGGGAGAATTGAGGGTATAGGGTTGAGGACCTATAGGGTTGATGGTTTAGTGTATTGGGTTGAGGGTACAGGGTACAGGGTTTAAGGGTTTAGGGTGTAAGGGTTTAGGGTTTAGGGTTGAGTGTTTAAGGGTTTAAGGGTTTAGGGTTTAGGTTTGAGAGATTAGGGTTGAGGGATTAGGGTAGAGAGGGAGGGATGGATGGATAAAGAGATAGAGGGAGAGCTGAGATAGAGAGGAGAGAAGAGGATGGAGGGACAAAGATATATGAGGGTTGAGGATCCAATGTATAGGGTAGAGGGTTGAGAATTAAGGGTATAGGGTTGATGACCTGTAGGGTTGAGGGATTAGGGTTGAGGGTACATATGGTTGAAGAATTAGGGTTGAAAGTCTTATGTATAGGGTGAGTGAGTGAGTGAGTGAGAGATAATTGAGGGTATAGGGTTGAGGACCTATAGGGTTGATGGTTTAGGGTATTGGGTTGAGGGTAGAGGGTAGAGGGTTTAAGGGTTTAGGGTGTAAGGGTTTAGGGTTGATGGTTTAGGGCTGAGGGTAGAGGGTAGAGGGTTTAGGTTAATGGTTTGAGGGTACGTGGTTGAAGGTTTAGGGTTGAGGGTCCAGTGTATAGGGTAGAGGGTATAGGGGCTGAGGGATTAAGCGTTGAGGGTTGAGAATTGAGGGTTGAGGGTTTAATGTATAGGGTAGAGGGTAGAGGGTTTAAGGGTTTAGGGTTGAAGAGTTGAGGGTTGAGGGTTGAGGTATAAGGTTGAGGGTGAAAGACCCCATTTCTTGGACCCATTTTCTCAAACAGACCAAGTTAGATTACCAATTTCACCCACTAGCTTGCCAATTCGATGAAATTGGCAATGTAGTGGCCTGTTTGAGAAAATGGGTCCAAGAAATGGGGTCTCTCAGTGATTCACATCACCGGGAGGCCCCATTTCTTGGACCCATTTTTTCAAACAATCTAAGTTAGGATGCCAATTTCACCCACTACCTTGCCAATTCAATGGCATTGTCAATGTAGTGGCCTATTTGAAAAACAGGTCCAATAAATGGACATCACTGGGAGACCCCATTTCTTGTACCCATTTTTTCAAACAAGACAAGTTAGGATGCCAATTTCACCCACTAGCTTGCCAATTCGGTAAATTGGCGATGTAGTGGCCTGTTTGAAAAAATGGGTCCAAGAAATGGGGTCTCCTATTTCTTGGATCCATTTTTTCAAAGAAGCCACTACATTACCAATTTCACCGAATTGGCAAGCTAGTGGGTGAAATTGGCAACCTAGTGGGCCAACTAGCTTGCTAATTCGGTGAAATTGGCAACTTAACTTGAGAGGGATAGAAGGAGTGAGTGAGTGAGAGAGAATTGAGAGAGGGAGAGGGGGAAAGGGTTAATAGTAGAGGGTGGAGGGGAGATAGATAGGAGTGAGTGAGTGAGTGAGAGAGATGAGAGAGGGAGAGGGGGTAGGAGGGAGAGACCTGAGAGAGAGAGAGGGAGGGAGTGGGAGAGAGATAAAGGGTAGATGATAAAGGGTATAAGGGTTAAGGGTAAATGGTAGATGGGAGAGATAGAATTAGTGTTGGCATATGGCTTCTAGTGTTTTCACTGATGGAAACCTAAGTCATTCATCTAGTCCAAAGTCTAGTTTTGGTTTACACCTACAGAATAGAATGAAGAATAGGGCATCCGAGTAAAGGAAAAGATGTTGATCCAATTAGTTCATCAAACTATTATTTAGGGTTATGGATATCAGAGAAAGGTATGTTGATGTTTTTAATACCTTATTCGAGAAGTGTATTGATATGCATTCACTGGTATGCGATCTAGGAGATCCGGTGCACTAATATTTTGGTTATCTGTGCAAGCAAGCCGATTTGTCAAATATAGTAATTGTGGATGTATAAGGAGTAATTAATTAAATGTTTTTGTGTTCAGATGTGTTTTTTTGGGTCCCTACTATGTTTAGGATGAATATGGGTGGTGCACATAAATATTTAATTAAGGATCTAGCCAACAGTTGAAAAACACTTAATGTTTTATGAAGCCGACATATGAATGATCAAATCCTTGATAGCGGATATATATATGAGATCGATTTTATCATTTTGATATAGCAAATGAATGGAATACTAAGTATACTAGTGTATGGTGTGAAATTTAGAAGGGTAATAGTGCGAATTCATTTGTACATGAATTTATGATGCCAAGAGTAGAAAAGGGAAAAGTAGAGTAGAGTGAAATGCAGAATCTGACATAGGATCCAGAATCTAATCTATGAGCTTAACCGAAAGTGTAACTTGGCATGAATAGATGCTACTACTTCAATTCAACCTTCAATGGCTTTAATCTGAACTTTTGTAAGGTAGTGAGCCTTCCCTTTGAGCAGTGAGCTCTAGGTAGTGTGCCTAAATGTAAGTGCATTCTCTTTTGTAAAACTTTTATTTGAGTACTCAAATTATGGATTAACCTCCACCGTGGTTTTTCCCCTAACAGGTTTTCCATGCAAAATCCTTTTGTAATGGTGTTGTGGATGATTACTTTATGTGTTTGGATCTTTTCTTTTGGTTTATTGTTAAAATGGTTTAATATCAGATTAATAAAGCTAAGATTTGTAGAACACTGATTAACCCCCCCTCTCAGTGTTCCCTTGAGTCCAACAATTGGTATTAGAGCATCTAGTTCCTCAGAAGAATTTTAGCAGCTTGAGGTGGATCTTGGAATGTGATAGAATCTAATAGTCTTCAACAAAAAAATTTGGTGGCACTTGATGACCTTGATCAGTCTAAAGCAAAAGTCCAAGAATTGAAAGAAGATCTTAGGGATGTTGATAAATTCATTCAGACATTGAAGGATCATATTGTTAAATCAAGGGAGAAGAGAAAAGATCTTTGTGACCAGATTAAGCAACAAGAGAGCGAAAACATGGATGATGCTCACCTAAATCAGACTTTGAAGGAAATAACTGAAGAATGTGAAAAGTTTTCCAGACACAATGCTATCCTAAAAAATGAAATTAAATCTATGGTGATGAAGCTGACTAAAGAGATTGAAGAAAGGAAGAAGAATGAGGAAAACCTTGCTCAGTCATTAAAGGAGAAATCTGATGAATGCAGAAGAATAAATGGATAATTCATTCAGATGGAAAGTGAATTGCTACAATTCAAAAATAGTGGAGAAGAACTTGAAAAATAGATTGTTATTCTCAAAAATGAACTTACTACTGCAAATAAATATAAGGAGAAGTTTAAGATCAGTTCAGTGAAGCTTGATGAGCTAACTCAAGGATAGAAGAGTGGAAATAATAAGAGAGGTCTTGGATATGAAAAAGGAGAAAGTTCCAGATCTAGACAAAAGAATTTCAGACAAGGAAACCAAATGAACAAAGATGGAAGGTATCCAGTAAGACAAACTAATGCTCAAAAGTTTAATGGATACTGTTTTGCTTGCAATAAATTCGGTCATATGGCTTCTCAATGTAGTAGTAATATAAAATCAAGAGATCCTTCATTTTTTGGTCATTGTTTCAAATGCAAAAAGTTTGGTCATAAATCAAATGAATTCAAAAATCTGTCAAACTACTTTGTCAATAGAAGGAATATTGAATGTTATACATGTGGAAGATTTGGGCATATTGCTAATTAATGCAGATCAAGAATAAATCAATGGAATGATTGGTCTGGACAAGGAAATACTATGTGCTACAATTGTAATAAATATGGTCACATTGCAAGATTCTGTAGAAATAAAAATGTGGATAGAAGTGGTCCGGTATACAAAGGAAAAAATATACAGAAAGATAAAAAAGGAAAAGGAAAAGTGACTGTAGATGAGATAAGAGATTAGATGAAGAAGACATGGGTAAGGAAGAATGAGTCTGATGCTGGAAATGGTTCTACATCGGAACCTACTTCTAGTAATTCTTTCGGAAATTGATTTCAGGCCATTGGCCTAGGGGAGTTGTTCAAGAAAATCTTTTCTCCCCTGTCCATAGTTGGTATCAGAACATGAAGGATGGTCAAGAAGGTGTATTAATAATATGCAGAGGTTTTTGAAGAACTTTCACAAGAGAATTAAAAGAATCATAGGCCCATAGAAGAACTTTTCTCTTGTTGTCTGAGGAAACAGAGTATCCGAAAAACTTAGGGAAAATGCATTTATTACAAGTGTGCGAACTATAAAAGTCAAGTTGAAACTCTCATTTGTCACTCTGCATTGAAGGAGAAAAGAAGGAGAGAACTTAGTAAAAGAACTTCGAAGCAGGGAAATTGATTCATCAACAATTCTCAAAATCTATCAGGTATTTTAGTTGTTTTTGGATTTTCTGTATAATTCGGTGTGTGGGTGATAAACATAAAATACGAAAGGAAGAATGGAACAAATCAAAGGGTCAATCATTTTGGATGAATACAATAGTGGAAAGATTAGGTCCATGAGGAATCTATTGTTTCCTGGTGAATTGAAGAGGTTGAATGAAGCCAAACACAAGAATTTGGATATTTGGAATGAGTTTTCGTACTTTGAGAACGCGAAATTCGTCAAATTCATCTTGAGTAGATTGCATGATGACACCTTGATTTTGGACAAACCTTACATCATTTCGAAGGAGGCAATCAAAAATTTAACTAGATTATGCAAAGTCGGAGACATACTGAGAAAGAAATCTATCTAGAACAAAGAAGTTGAAACCCTAACCGAAGTAATTGGAGATCAAAGGGCACTAATAATTTTGACAATCAAGAATCCTATTACAAAGTACATTTCGTACATAATACCATACAAAGTATTTTTCACAAACAAAGAATGAGCAACTTCGGCTGGTGTAGTTTACATCTCTCACAAGATGATAATGGAAGGTCAGGACTTTGACTTGTGTGGACTATTAAAGGATTAATTGATGGAGAATGTTCAATTAACAAAAGAGACAGGTTACCCTTTTAGGCTCGATACTTTGATCATATGTTTAGTAATGTATTTCTTGAATTGTTTGCCAAAAATCAACAATATGGTATGGAAAGTAAATGAACCGGTATGCAAACAAATATATTCATACTCTAAGAGCTTGGCTTATTGGGATCAAGAATTTGCTTGGAAATTGTGGTTCGGTCAGTATTTCTCTTTCGATAAGAACAATTGAAGTTGGTTCCTCTTCTGGTGGCATGAGGAAAAAATAGAAAAGAGAAAAAGGAACTATTGAATATAGCCCTCTGGAATGCAAAATTCCTAGAATTGAAGGAAAATGAAAGGAACTAGAAATTGTGGATATTCTAGATGAAGAATCTAATGAAGAAACTGAGGATCCACAAGCGAATGAACAAGAACTAGAAAATGAAATGTCAAAGGCAACTGAAGAAGAAGATGACCTGAAAAAGGAGAAGCTACAACAACTTATTCAGGAAGAAGGTGAAATGCAGAAAATTGATAAGTTATGGTCTGTCAGACCATCATATGATCAACATATGATTCTGAGTGTACTAAATGCTCATGTTGAGCACTGCAAGATCAAATTGGAAAGTTTGCAGAACATTCTACTTGAAGAAATGATTGAATGTAGTAAAGAAATAATGAACTATGAGTTTCAAGACAAAGAAGAAGGTGAAGTTATCTCACATTTGAAGGGACAGTTTAGGGTATCCCTTACCAAATTGAAGAAGAAAATGAATGAGTTGAGGCAATGCATAAGTGCAGCTGTGCATAAAGATTTAATTAAGGATCTAGCCGACATTTGAAAAGCACTTAATGTTTTATGAAGTCGACATATGAATGATCAAATCCTTGATAGTGGATATATATATGAGATTGGTTTTATCATTTTGATATAGTGAATGAATGGAATATGAAGTATACTAGTGTATGGTGCGAAATTCAAAAGGGTAATAGTGTGAATTCATCTGTACATGAATTTATGATGTGAAGAGCAAAAAAGGGTAGAGCACAGCAGAGCGAAGTACAGGATTTGATAGAGGATCCAAAATATAATCTATGAGCATAATCAAAACTATAACTTGACATGAATAGATGCTACTACTTCAGTTCAACCTTCGGATGGTTTTAATCTGAAATTTTGTAAGGAAGTGATCCTTCCCTTTGAGTAGTGAGCTCTAGGCAATGTGCCTGAATGCAAGTGCATTCTCTTTTGTAAAACTTTTATTTGAGTACTCAAATTGTGGATTAACCTCCACCATGGTTTTTCCCCTAACAGGGTTTCCACACAAAAATTTGTGTTATGGTGTTGTGGATGATTACTTCATGTGTTTGAATATTTTGTTTTGGTTTATTGTTCAAATGGTTTTAATATCAAATTAATAAAGCTAAGATTTGCAGAACACTGATTCACCCCCCCTCTCAGTGTTCCCTTGAGTCCAACAATTACGGTATAAGGGTTGAGGGTATAAGGGTTAAGGGTAGAGGGTAGAGGGGAGAGAGATATGAGTGAGTGAGAGAGAGAGAGAGTTGAGAGAGGGAGAGGGGGTAGGAGGGAGAGACTTGAGAGAGAGAGAGAGAGAGACAAAGGGAGTGGGAGAGAGGATAGAGGGTATAAGGGTTAAGGGTAGAGGGTAGAGGATAGAGGGTATAAGGGTTAAGGGTAGAGGGGAGAGGGGAGAGAGATAGAATTAGGGTATAAGGGTTGAGGGTATAAGGGTTAAGGGTAGAGGGTAGAGGGGAGAGATAGAAGGAGTGAGTGAGTGAGAGATAAAGAGTTGAGAGAGGGAGATGAGGTAGGAGGGAGAGACTTGAGAGAGAGAGAGACAGAGGGAGTGGGAGAGAGATAGACGGTAGAGGATAGAGGGTATAAGGGTTAAGGGTAGAGGGTAGATGGGAGAGAGATAGGAGCAAGTGAGTGAGAGAGAGAGAGAGAGGGAAAGTGGGTAGGAGGGAGAGACTTGAGAGAGAAAGAGAGACAAATGGAGTGGGAGAGAGATAAAGGGTAGAGGATAGAGGGTATAAGGGTTAAGGGTAGAGGGTAGAGGGGAGAGATATATAATTAGGGTATAAGGATTGAGGGTATAAGGGTTAAGGGTAAAGGGTAGAGGGGAGAGAGATAAAATGAGTGAGCGAGTGAGAGAGAGTTGAGAGAGGGAGAGTA
The DNA here is from genome assembly GCA_007115665.2 of Sequoiadendron giganteum. Lineage (NCBI taxonomy): Eukaryota > Viridiplantae > Streptophyta > Pinopsida > Cupressales > Cupressaceae > Sequoiadendron > Sequoiadendron giganteum. The sequence goes on along the minus strand of CM021109.1, from coordinate 454,530,259 downwards.
GGTAGGAGGGAGAGACTTGAGAGAGAGAGAGGGAGTGGGAGAGAGATAGAGGGTCGAGGATAGAGGGTATACGGGTTAAGGGTAGAGGGTAGAGGGGAGAGATAGAATTAGGGTATAAGGGTTGAGGGTATAATGGTTAAGGGGAGAGGGGAGAGAGATAGAAGGAGTGTGAGTGAGAGAGAGAGAGACTTGAGAGAGGGAGAGGGGGTAAGAAGGAGAGAATTGAGAGAGAGAGAGGGAGTGGGAGAGAGATATAGGGTCTCTCCTTGCAAAATAATGTTCATTTATGAGCCATCGAAGAAATCCTTAGCCAGAAAAGCAATGTAACATCCTTATTTTGATGATCTTGACAAATCTCAATTCTGATTTGAAGCCATTATAAAAGAGTGTGTGAATCCTAGCGAGGGAGTCTCAAATTAATCATTTGAAGTTAACCTCATCATGAGCACCTATGATGTAGACATTATATAAGAGAATCTCGAATGTATGAGTGACATTGTAAAAGATTTGTGAGAACAGGGTACCTTGAAGGGAAAAGTGAGGTGGATCTAATGACCCAACAGTGTAGAATACATTCCCTTAACACTAATACAATAGAGGAGAAGAGCATAAACAAGTTCTAATAGCTTCTAAAACTACTTGAGATGAATACAACCAGTAAAATAGATAACAGAATTCAACATTCACAGAATGACACAAGATATATGTGGGAAAACCTTTTCAGGTAAAAAACCCACCACACAAAGTCAAGACAATTGTATTACAGTAATCAAAGCAATACATACAATGTTCAGTCTTCTCTGATCAACTCACAACAACTCTTATAGTTCTATCTCACTGTTACAATACTTCCTTGCAAAGTATGTCATTCTTAATTTTTTACATATTCAATATTGTACTCCACTTTCTAAGTCATACATTGCATTCAATTTCATCAACCAATCGCCGACCATCAGGCTAATGAATCTCTCATCCAATCACACAACCGATCTACCCATGTTGATCTCCCTGCATCGAGCCACCCAAGCATTAATTCCATCACCCAAATCGGATCCTGTTTGCCAGCCTAAGTCAGCCTGCAATTACTACTTTTATCGTTTTGGCTTTTGGCTAATCAACATACTGTCAACCTGCCACGCATCCACCAACAATTCATTGATCACATTTACTCTCATTCCAACTCGGTCAAACCAGGTCTGAGCTCATTTGAGCTCTCTAAGACCCTACTGCTCCACTGTTGAGCTGACACAACCCATCTGAGGTAACGTGGTGAGCTCCTCCAAGATCTGCCTTGACTTCCCCACACTACCACTGCACCAACCGAGTCGACCCGTGGTAATGTAGTGAGCTCGTCCAAGCTCACTCATCGACTCCATCGAGCTCTATCTCTCCTTCCTTGCGCTAACACAGCCCAATCTGACCTGCCTCACGATATGGCAGTATAACCACCCGAGCTTGCTCCAAGTCTGCACTGCGCTATCGCTAGTTGGTCAAGGCCTAACCGCGGTAAGGTGGTGACTGGTCTATGAGACCACTGACGGTCAAACCACACTACCACAGGGGCCGACAGGCCACCCTGCAGTAGAGCGATGAATGTTAGCCAGACTATTGGCAGCCTTACCATAGCCACCACGGTGAGCAAGCTCATCGTTCGCAGTAATATGGTAACCACTAGAGCCACCATTGGTAGACAAACTGCGGCCACCGTGGTCGGTTGCATAACCAACCGCGGTATGGTGGTGACCAACAAGATAGGCTGAAAGATGCCAACCATAGCCATCGTGGCCAAGGAAGAGACTGCAAGTAGTAATGAGATAATCGCTAAGGCCTTCACCACAGTACCGCCAAGGTAGGAGCAAACCGCTGCAGTAAAGCAGTTAGGGCAGGAATAAACCAGGCGCGGTATGGCAGTAAACTGCAGAAGCAACAAGTTTTTAGCCAAGGCATGAAAATAGGGGCATCAAGTTGGAAGTTGAGACACATTTTCTCAACATACCTAAGGAATTGTGCCTATGGTGCAAGGCACCTAGGGCTTCATTTTGTAAAAGGGCTTTAGTATGTAGTGTCTTTATATTTAAGGTCATGTTTTTGTTTTGAAATAAGGTCTTTAAGACCATGTTGCAATGTTTTGGGTTGGTTTTGGTTAGGAGGAGTCATTTCTAGTCAATTTGGTAAAGTTGCAAAAATTGTACATTTGGAGGATTGAATAACAAAGATTCACTATTTTCTATGTTTTCCTACATTGAATTTTGTTGTTACAACAACTTGTACATTTTGGTACGGCCTAGAAGTGCTCATTTGTGCATTGGAATTGATGGTAGAGTGAACTACCTTTCATTTGCATCTTGTCTCATTTGAGTTCATCAAGATTTGAGTGAGTTATAGTGTTTTGATAGCCTGTCCTACATCAATATAACTAGCATACAGTCTAACTTATTATAAAAAAAATCATTTATTAAAACAAATCAACCTAATGATTATATATCAATATCAATATAGCATACAGTCTATTGAAATAAACACTTGTAATGAGATTTACTCAAATATTGAAATTTATTTCTACCCTCAAATATTTGTAATTCAAGCAACGTAATCCCTTAACAGTCCAAATTGCAAAAGGGCAACAATTTTTGACGGTCTGTTACTTGAATATTGTGTTAGGTACAAGAATTTCATCTGAGGCATCAGGATCATGTAGGGAACCTCTACGATAATCTCTCTCGGTTTTTGTTCTCAGAGTCTTTTTTCTGTAGTGTCCAATTTTGACTTGATAGGTGTCAATTGCAAGCAATATAAAGTTGCAAAGTGGTGCAACTTTCGTTCTGTAACTCATGTGACCAAACAGACTGTTCCAACGCATTTGGATGAGTAATTTTACACTAGGAATGGTCCTCTTTCACACCCAAACACACGGAATCGCCCTGAGCTACATTCAACCGGATCAATCCCTTAAGAGTCTAAAGTGCAAAAGGGAAACATTCTTTGACGTTATATTATTCAAAAATCATGATGCTTAAAAACTCTCTGTCTTAGCCTACAGGATTGTATTGGGCCCCTCTACAATAACCTCTCTCAACTTTTTTTATCTTAGAATCATTTTCCTATGGTGTCCATTTTTCACTTGATGGAAAAAGTGTCAAATGCAAGCAATGTAAAGTTGCAAAGTGGTGCAAATTTCATTCTATAACTCGTGTAACCAAATGAATTGTTCCAACGCATTTGGATGGGTAAATTTATGCTAGACATGGTCCTCTTTTGCACCCAAACACATGGAATCGCTTTGAACTACGTTCAACCGATTCGATCCCTTAAGGGTCCAAAGTGGAAAATGACATCAATCTTTGACAAGCTATTACTCAGAAACTGTAGCACTTGAGAAATATATTTTTGCTAGATCATGTTGAGCCCCTCTACAATAACCTTTCTCAATTTTTTTTAATCTTAGAGTGGTTTTTTTATGGTGTCAAGTTTTCACTTGATTGAAAAAGTGTCAAATGCAAGCAGTACAAAGTTGCAAAGTGGTGCAAATTTTGTTCTGAAACTAGTGTAACCAAACAAATTGTTCCAATGGATCTGAATAGGTATGTTTATGCTAGGAATAGTCCTCTTTCGCACCCAAACAAGCGGAATCACTTTGAGCCACGTTCAACTAGATCAATCCGTTAAGAGTCTAAAGTGCAAAATGGATGCAAACTTCAACAAGTTGTTACTTGGATACCGTGATTCTTAGAAACTTTTCGTTTGAGCCTATGGGATCACATTGGGCCCCTTTATAATAATCTCCCTTAGTTTTTTCTATCTCAGAGGCATTTTCCTATGGTGAAAAATTTTCACTTGGGGAAAAATTTGTCAAATGCAAGTAGTTGAAAGTTGCAAAGTGGTGCAACTTTTATTCTGCAACTCGTGTGACCAAACAGACTATTCCATAAAATTTGAATAGGTATGATTATGCTAGACATGTTCCTCTTTCACATCCAAACACACAGAATCACTCTAAGTTACATTCAACTGGATTGATCCCTTAAGAGTCCAAAGTGCAAAATGGCTGCAAACTTCAATATGTTGTTACTCGAATACTGTGATACTTAGAAAATTTTCATCTAAACCTATGGGATCATGTTGGGCACCTTTACAATAACAACTCTCGATTTTCACTATCTTAGAGACATTTTCTCGTGGTAGTGAATTTTCACTTAGGAAAAAAGTTGTCAAATGCAAATAGTTGAAAGTTACAAAGTGGTGCAACTTTCATTATGCAACTCGTGTGACCAAACAGACTGTTCCAATGCATCCATATAGGTATTTTTATGTTAGGCATGGTCATCTATTTCACCCAAACACGTGGAATCACTTTGTGCTACGTTCAACTAGATTGATCACTTAAGAGTCCAAAGTGCAAAATGGCTATAAATTTAAGCATATTGTTACTCAGATACCGTGATGCTTAGAAACTTCACGTCTGATATTATGGGTCATGTTGTGCCCCTCTACAATAACCTCTCAGTTTTCACTATTTCAGAAACATTTTCTTGTGGTGGCAAATTTTCACTTGGGAAAAAAGTCATCAAATGTAAATAGTTGAAAGTTGCAAAGTGGTGCAACTTTCGTTCTACAACTTGTGTGACCAAACAAACTATTCCAATGCATCTGAATAGATATTTTTATGCTAGGCATTTTCATCTTTCATACCCAAACACGCGGAATCACTCTAAGCTACTTTCAACTAGATCAATCCCTTAAGAGTCCAAAGTGCATAATGGCTGCAAAATTCAGCATGCTATTACTTAGATATCATAATGCTTATAAAATTCTCTTCTAAGCCTATGGGATCATTTTGGGACCCTCTACAATAACCTCTCTCATTTTTTGTTGTCTTAGAGGCATTTTCTTGTGGTAAAAAATTTTCAATTGGGGAAAAAGTTGTCAAATACAAGTAGTTGAAAGTTGCAAAGTGGTGCAAATTTCGTTCTGCAACTCGTGTGACCAAATAGATTGTTCCAACGCATCCAAAAAGGTATTTTTATGCTAGGCATGGTCCTCTTTTGCACCCAAACATGTGGAATCACTCCAAGCTACGTTCAACTAGATCGATTCCTTAAGAGTCCAAAGTGCAAAATGGTTGCAAATTTCAACATATTGTTACTCAAATACCATGATGCTTACAAACTTATCATCTAAGCCTATGGGATCAAATTGGGCCCCTCTATAATAACCTCTCTTAGTTTTTTCTATCTCAGAGGCATTTTCGCGTGGTGGTGAATTTTCACTTAGGAAAAAAGTTGTCAAATGCAAGTAGTTGAAAGTTGCAAAGTGGTGCAACTTTCATTCTACAACTCATGTGACCAAACAGACTATTCCAACACATCTGAATAGGTACATTTATGCTAGGCACGGTCCTCTTTCACACCCAAACATGCGGAATTGCTTCAAGCTACGTTCAATCGAATCGATCCCTTAAGAGTCCAAAGTGAAAAATGGCTGCAAACTTTAGCATGTTGTTACTCAGATACTGTGACGTTTATAAACTTCTTGTCTAATCCAATGAGATCATGTTGTGCCCCTCTACAATAACCTCTCTCGATTTTTTCTATTTCGGAGGTATTTTCTTGTGGTGGCGAATTTTCACTTGGGGAAAAAGTTGTCAAATCTAGGTAGTTGAAAGTTGCAAAGTGGTGCAAATTTTGTTCTACAACTTGTGTGACCAAACAGACTATTCCAACGCATATAGATGGGTAATTTTATGTTATTGATGGTCTTCTTTCACACCCAAACACACGGAATCACTTTGAACTACGTTCAACTAGCTTGATCCCTTAAGGGTCCAAAGTGCAAAAGAGAAGTAATCTTTAACAGGATGTTACTCAAAAACCATGACTCTTACAAACTCTCCATCTAAGCCTATGGTATTGTGTTGGGCATCTCTACAATAAACTCTCTCGGTTTTTTTTATCTCATAATTGTTTTCCTGTTGTATCCAATTTTCACTTGATAAAAAAAGTGTCATATGCAAGCAATGTAAAGTTACAAAGTAGTGCAACTTTCATTTTGCAATTCATGTGACCAAACAAAATGTTCCAACGCATCTCGATAGGTACGTTTACGCTAGGCATGGTCCTTTTTTGCACCCAAACACATAGAATCGCTCCAAACTATGTTCAACCGAATTGATCACTTATGATGGCATGCAAAACAATAAAAAAAAGAAACATACACACGATAGTTGAGAAGTTCAAGTTTTTCACACAAAAAACATATGATCATCCTCAAGTCTAGCAAGCACAAGATGTTTTTCAATTATCCTCCTTTCCCTTTCAACAATATACAACCAATTATAAATGGGTAAAAGCACAAAGCTGTGTCACACTTTATAAAGGAAACGACCAATGCTGATCCAACTTTTAAACTTGAATCACTAAAAAGTAGCATATATGTTTTGAATTTTTAAATGATGTAAACTAGTAAAATATGTATTTTTTAGTATATTTTATGATTGTATTTTTTATAAGAAATTAAAAAATTATTTTAAACTAGTTTTTCATAAATTAACACTATAATTTAGTTGCTGATAAAATGCTGAAAAATGAAAATGCACGAGACGTCAAACTTCTTAGAGTAAATTTTATATTTTTTCTTTCAAATTTTTTGTGTATATTTATAACTTGAAACTTTAGTGCATAGATATATTTTTTCCAATTTTGATAAATATATATTTGTATATAAGTATTTAAATGTGCGTGAATAAAAAACAATTGTTTCCATCGGACATCAACATTCATATTAAATATTTATTTAAAATGGAAAAAAAATTATACCATCTTGAAATAGATTCTTTTATCTAGTGCATCATATTTTTTTCAATTTTTTTTAATAAGTTTTAGTATTTTTCCTTGGCATGGTAATCAACCTAATATTTTTTGCTGATAACCTACTTTTAGTATAAATGAAAATAATAATAATAATAATAATAATAAAACTATTAAAATAAATATATTTTTGAAAACTACACTTATGGATCTACAAAAGGGTATTTTTACATTTAAAAAAAAATGTTATTTACATGAGGAGGAGTTATTAAAACTTCAAGTTTTTCAAATAATTTTTTAGTTTGGTAAATTGGACTCAAAGTGGTGCTCCATATGTTTTTAGCCAACAATTTTAGTTGAATAAATTTTGGAAGTATCTAATTTAGCTAGAATGAATCTTACTAGGTCATATGTTTGACCAAAATTGATTTTTAGTTAGAAATACTTAAATTCAGTTGTGCTGATATGTTGGCTGAAAGTGTGACACAACTTTGTGTTTTTACCCAAATGCATACAATGGTGGAACTTTGAAACATTTTATTTTTCCTCAATTAACAACTTTGGTTGTGAAGCATTTTGTCATTTTCATTTGAAATAATTTTCTATGCTTGAAAATTGAAGTCTAAGAGAGATAAGTGATACTCTCACGTACATTTATTATTTGGTATGATAAATAAATTTTCCACCATTGAGTCCATTTCTTATTTGTATTATAAATTATAACTTGCTTTCTCCCGAGTCCATTTTCTATACAAGAAATAATATTGAAAAAGTTGACATATAAATCTTTCGACGTGTTTATATGGTGTTTGTATGATAATGTGTCAAGAAGTTAACTACTTCATCTACTATGAATATAATTTTTTGTAAGTGTTGTGAAGATTATGTATCCTTTGCTTAATTGAGTTGTTCCAATCAAAGGATTAAATATATTGGAATCTTTTTATGAAACATTTCATGGAATACCAATTGAAAACATGTTTTTTGCTTTTAGATAAAGCATTTCATGGAAATCTTTGGATTAAACTAAATTGAGATATGTAAGAACAAGGGAGCATTATAAAATACATTTCTCAAGGATCTTAAATAAGCCTTCTCTCTCGTTGCAATTTTGTGTGGATTATTACTTTCAAAGTATTGGGAATGCTTTGCCTATTTTCTAGTTGGAAGTTACCATTCTAGAAGGCTCATCTCTTGATATATTTTATACTAATTCTTAATCAATTATCAAGTTAATAATCAATGCATTTATTTACAGTTAATCTTTTATTTTCAATTTGTGCAATTTTGGAATTTGTAACTCTACTAGTATTCCTAGAAATATTGAAGCTGTTTAGCATCGACTAATAAAGTTGTTTAGCATCAATCAATTAATATTCAAAACAAACCATGAAGGACATCAATGATCAATTCTAGGGCTAACTAATTAATAAGTATACATGTGAATAAGGGAAGCACAAGTACTCAAAAACATGCAAGTCTTGAAGTATACACACAAATACATAGTATACGCAAATTAATACAAAGTATATGCATGAATACAAGGTATACACATGAAAACACATAAGTCACAAAGTATACATTGGAATACACGTAAGTCACAAAGTATACATGTAATTTGTAAAGTATACACTTGAATACACGTAACTCGTATCTATTGAACCATGGATTTATAATGCAAATATGGACACCATCGATAGAAAAATATTTGTATTAACCAAATATCCATATAGGCATACATCAATATATGCCGATATAAGTATAAAATATAGGTACAAAATAGCCATATAGGCTTATGAAAATGTTAAATAGGCATGCAATGTCAAATATATCCAATACAAAATATGTACGAAAATGCCATACAGGCATACAACAAAGGGCTTTGGAATCAAAAGTCATCGCTCTCCATGCTCTCGAAATAAACTCTTTCCCTTTTCTTGTCAATCGGATTGCCATACGTCTATCACTCGTTTATGTTACGGTTGAGGAGTGCTCTTAGTGCTCCTCCTAGGGTTTAGTTCTTGGTCAAGTCATATCTGTTACAATAAGAAGCAAAGACATTAATATATTGAAATTACATTAAAAAAATTATATATTTAACAAAATAATCACTTACTGCCATCTGATGATCACTCTCCATGAGGGAAATATTCAAATGCCCATGTTGAGGCATGCTAAAGCCCTGTATAAACCATCCAAATAGAAATTAAACTACGAATCAATAATGGTTTGATTTTTCACTAACATCTATAACAACGAATGTAAATTGAAATTTAGTAATTTGCCTCATACCTCTCTTCTCAAAGCCATCGAGGATTCTATAGCAGATGAAACATTGATCTCCATTGCCCTCTAAACATTCAAAGGTGTTTCCGCTTGCAACATCTAAAAATAAAACAACAAATTATCCAATCAGGAAAACTACAATAGTGATCCACGTCATGACTTATAATGTATGAGATAATGAACAAAATTTTGAGTACTTATTAAACTATATATTTTTGACTATCATGCTTACTATTTTCCCTATCCATACCTTGTTTGAAAGCACGTGTTTTTAGGCTTTTACCCATAGCAGCAAGTTGATGAACCTTTTGATAAAATTCTTTCGTAGACATGTACAATAATTGTGGTGGCATAAAGAAGGTAGTGAATTGTTTGAAAAAATGCCTCAAAGAAATGGGGTCTCATGGTGATGGAATGCCATTACAAACAAATGCACGTCATGGCATTCCATCACCATAAGACTGCATTTCTTTCAAGAATTTTTTTAAACAGTTCATTTCCTTCTCTATGGTATTATTACTTACTATTATGCTTTGATATAAATTTTTCCAAGCATCCATAGTTTTTTGGAAAGAACCTATTTTAGGCTTTTAGCCATATCAACAAGGAAGTGTGTAGTTTGATAAAATGATTTGGTACACATGTATGGAAAATGTGGTATCATAAAAAAGGTGGTGAGCTCTTTGAAGAAATTCCTTGAAGAAATTTGGTCTCATGGTGATGGAATGGAATTCCATCACCATGAGACTGCATTTCTTCGAGGCATTTTTTCAAACTACTCACTACCTTGTCTATGCTCTTTCTTACTATTATGCTTTGATAGATTTTTTCCAAGCATCCATAGTTTGTTGGAAAGCACCTTTTCTAAGCTTTTAGACATAACAACGAGGAAATGAACTGTTTGATAAAATGTTTTGGTAGACATGTATGAAAAATGAGGTAGCATAGAAAAGGCGGTGAGCTATTTGAAAAAGTGCCTCAAAGAAATTGGGTCTAATGGTGATGGACATCACCATGAGACCACATTTCTTTGAGGAATTTTTTCAAACATCTCATTGCCTTGTCTATGTTATTGCTTACTATTATTCTTTCATATATATTCCTTCCAAGCATCCATAGCATAGACAAGACAGTGAACTGTTTGAAAAGATGCCTTAGTAAAAAGTGGTCTCATGGAATGCCATGCCGAAAAAATGCAAATGGAAGCTGATCCTACTTATTACTTATGCTATGTGAAGTAATTGCATCACTACTTATGTTGACTTTCTAAACAACTATATTGTAGATGAAATTTTGTCATCTATCAACATATAGTTATTAGTTATGGAATGTGAAGCAATGCTTTGAGTTTGAAAGATGTGCAATGCAACGTAATCAACGATATGAATATAAACTACACAAATCTATTAAGTACAATTCATTAGTTAAACTTTTTATTCTATTACCTATGTGTAGGTTTGACTAAATCCACTGGCACTGGGAGGTGTTCCCTCAAAACCTCCAATATTAGCCTATTCAACATCCAAAATCACATATTAAAAGACCATTCATAAAATAATGCTATTAACATGTAATAAATTTATAATTGTTTACTAGTTACATACCTCAACGGTAAGTGCAGTGAATAAATAAGCAAGTGTAGGGCCGGTGTATCCAGTATCAACACTGTGACCCTACAATTTTATTAAAATCATAAAACTAAATTAGTTAATTTTGCATTTCAGAATCAAAATTTAATAAATTAAATTCAATGAACATGCTAAATTTTACTTGAGTATCAATGCCATAGGCCTCATGCAAAATTTTAGTTGCCCTTGCCATCTCCATAGTTGTAGACGGATCATGCGTAGTAGCCTCCTGAGTGTCGATGGGGTCATATGAACAAGTCACCCCGCAAGATTGACACAAATGGGATCGAAGCCCACCACTCGAAGACCCCCCTAGATGGTGTTGTAGAATAGGGTTGGCATGTTGGATGACACTCTCGGTCAAAGAGTTGATGGCCTACAAAGTCTCTACGTCAACACTCTCTTTCGTGATGCAATGGATAACGATGTGCTCATGAAGTGGTTTGGCGAGAGGTCATCTCCCTTGCCGCGTAGGATCCTATTGTGCATCGGGTCTATCTTGAGCTGACCCCCCACGTCTCCCCTAGAAGTCCCTCATATCAAAATAATTTGGGATTTTGTTCAAGATGAACTCACAATATAGTTTCCTAAGGAAATATTGTGGGACTTCACAATTGTTGCATGGTGGGCAATCAAAAACCATGTACCACCTATCCCAAAAAAAGTTCATAATCTGTTGGTGGTGGCACCAATGAATAGGAAACCTCTTCGCATTGAGGGTAAGATTTGCATTTGTGAGTGTGTTAGTGAATAATGAGCACAAATCGAATTTTATAATTTTTAAATCTTTAACATCTTTATATGATAATTTATCTTGGTAATAAGCCCTAACCACCTGCCTCCTATCTTACCAACCGGTTAATTGTTTGTTGATTGAATCTACATGTTTTAACATTTCTTTGAGTGAAGTTGCTAAGGTGATTCTTTCCACGGTTGAACCATTTGGATCATTCAACCTCCTGATTAAATCCTCAATTTGTTTTTTATTGTTCTCAATTTCATTCATTAAGTTTTGTTGAGTGCCAAAAGGATGTTGAGGGATTGGTGGAGGAGATTGTTATTGTGGTTGATTAACTTGAGGATTTTGTTGTTGTTATTGTTGAGGATTTTTTCCCTCTTGTTGTTCTTGTGCTTGTTGAGGATTTTGAGGAGGGTTTGCAGGTTGATTAACATCTCCTACAAATTCAAAAAATAAATTTAAAAAACAACCTAAAACTAACAAAAAATAAACAAAAAATAAACAATCCTTATCTCTTAGACCTCCTCGTCGATGTGGTGGCATCCTGACGATGAAACAACAACAGTTTGAAGAAGAATTTTGCAAAATAGCTCCTCCCAGAATGCGAGCGCGAAAATGAGGGGTTTTGGCCATGGGCACAAAAAAAAACAATCACAAGTAAGATGATTTTGATTTTTCTTTTTTTGCTTTTAATAGCTCATAATGCGAGCACTTTATAATGTGCTCACGTTATGGGCTCATTGTGGCCAAGCCTTAGGCTCGTCACACCAAGCCATAATATGAGCGTGTTATAGTGTGCTCGCATTATGAGCTTTCAAAACTTTTTAAAAAAATTGGCCACAAATTGGCTACCTATCTTTTTGCACCTGCCCATTTTATCTTTAGGACATTTCCAGATTTGGTCAAGGTTTGGTTGACTCACCTTTTAGGCCATAAGTCAATCATATACCTTCTACAAATCCATCAAACCCCGCCACCCTCAAATCTCTAATGAAACCCATTTGAAAAAGTGCGAAATCCTAGGGTAAAATCCTAGGCTTTCACTTTTTCTATGTTTCAAGAACATAAATTGAGTAGAAGAATTATACTATGTCATTTAAGAGCTTAACCCACATGGGAGCATAAATAAAGTGGAAGGGGAAAAAACGATGACCTAGTTAAGCACTAGCTCTTATCATCTTACATATAAGATTTATAGGTGGATAATACTTGAGGAGGAGTGGAATTAGAACATACCTATAAAATGTAACAAAATAGTGGTGGAAATAAAATGCCACTATATGATGGAGTGTGCAACCTATAGTGGCATTCATATCAAGTATGAAGACAACCTAAGAGTGTACAATCTAACTACCTTATTTGAAGAGGGTTAGGCTAAACAAAATAGTAAGTTTTTTTATGAAGATCCACAATAGAAGAACCAACCTCAAAAAGGGTTTGGAAATTTTGTAAGGTTGATTGGGTAGGTCCTATGCTAGTACATAAGTTAGCATGATGCATTTTTATTGTGATTCTTGGTCCCATAGACTACTTGGTATCATGGACATTATTAAAATCATTCATTCATTTAATATTTTTCTACACGTAGATTTATCACTTTTTAAGTTTTGTATGAGAATGAGTTATTGTGATTTGTTATAATGATGGACAATATATTCTACACGATAGAATTTCATCATAATATAATAAAAACTATCTTAAAAATATAAAATAAATTATTAAAAATAAATAAAATAAATTATTTGAAATCATTCATCATAATATAATAAAAACTATCTTAAAAATATAAAATTGAATAATATAATAAAAACTATCTTAAAAATATAAAATTGAATACTAATAAATTATCAGATAAATTAATTTTAACAATATAAATACACGTTTAACCATATATATTAATTATTATATTCTGAATTTCAATTAATTAATAAACACGGTCAAATGTTCAACTATAGCGGTGAATGGGTGATACGCATGTGGTCGAATGAGCTATTCAGAGACAAGAACGAAATACATATTCGACATGTGAAAATAAAGAAAGCAGCGCGTACAGTGGGAAAAATGGAACCCTAACTTTACAAGCTTAAACGTACGGTTTTATACAGATTACCTGGGGATTAAAGCTATCAACAACTGTCGCTTTCAGTCCAGCACATCATACCTGGAAGTTCGTCCGCGTTCACATCTCCGAGAATAGCGTGTCCACATGAAACATGATATTAAATTCTCCTGTACTGCATTTTATCTGGAGGGGCAGGGTTTGAAACTTTGGACTAGAAACTAGTTTTTTTGTTGGATTGGCTGCTGCTTCCTTCCGTCTGTTGACCCATTATTTTTTGTTTCTTCGTATTTGTTGATGACCGCGGCAGAGGCGCGTTAAGGTTTGTTCAAAAAGGGATCCAGGGATGGGATCGAGACACAAGCTCAACTTCAAAAATTGATTGCAGGTTTACTATTTCATGAATTCCTTGTGAGTATCCATCCATTTTTACTCTCTGCTCAGATATGCACGTTCAATTGTTATAGAGCTTTCGAGGGTGAAATTTCATTTTCAGGTCATAAGAAGTTGTTGGAGGATAGAGAGGCCTGCATAAAGGTCGTTGTTTTAGATATATTTTGTACTCGTTAAAAAATTTAGGGGTTTTGGATTCTTTTGAGGTTTCCAAATGAATTCAGGTAGTCAGACAGATCAATTATCATGGATGTTGAGGATATTGATAGTTGATAACTGTAAAAATCCAGAGCATTTAGATTATCTGTAAATCTCGCTCTGCTTTCCTTCCATTGACAACTGCAATTTGCGTTTCATGATTTCTGTATCGGAGGAGTGTTTTTTTTTTTTCCATTTTCTTCTCCGTCTTGTGATTTTTGTTTTTCTTTCTTTTTCTTTCCATCTTGTGATTTTTTTGTTCTTTTACCTTATTGTGACTTTTTGTGTTTTTTTTTTTTTATAAATTTGTGATTTTTTGTGTTTGTTTCTTTTTGTTACTGAACTTTTTGTCGAATATGGCCCGTGTTATGCGAATCTGATTTGATGGCATAATGTGAAAGTAGCGTTAATCAATGCTTGATAATGCCGTCTTATCAAGAATACAACTGTTCCCGTTATGGCCGCCTGTGAATACATATATTAAAATCTAAAATATTCATTTTAAAGTCAACCAACTAATTGAGTTGGCAGCTGGCCGCAATCGTTTTCTTTTGTTTAATAAATGAAGAAGACATTTTGTTCGCTTTGTGTAAGTAACAAGATAATTGTTATTTGTCTTGCAGCTTCGCCGACGTGAGCAGCAAGAAGAATTTTGAAGAGATGGAAATGTCAAATGCTCAATGGTGGTCAGAACTGGTACAGATTGTCTCTCATAGTAGTAGAAACTAAATAACTTTGTATGGTGTAGGCTGACAAATTGAGAAATTATCTTGTTTATTGTCTGTTGCAGGCAATGGATGATCCACTGCAAGCAATGCAGAGCAACAGCATTCTATTTGATCCAACTGCAGAGCAGCTCGCGGCAGTTTTGGGGTACCAGAATAATAATAACTTAGATCTGGACACTGTTTGCAACCCAACGGGCTATTCCAATAGCAATATAAAGCTTCACCAGTTGGGAGCGAGGACAAGGCCTTGTGAAGGTGATTCTTCTTACGAAAGGCCTTCGAAACAGATGAAAACAATCAGCTGGGATTCTTGTTCGTCTCGTGGGCATGGGCAGCCACAGTTTTCTGGCAAGGTGTCCACAGCTCCCTCTGTTTACGTTCCCAGTTCCCAACAGATGAATTCCCCGCTGGAGAATTACATAACAAGCCTGTTGAAGCTCCAAGACGAATCTAACTATACTGATAACAGCAATAACTACAGTAATGTTATTGCAGGCCCGAACACGCCCACCATTAATGGCGAAATCCTGGTGGAGAGCTGCATCTCGGATATTACTAATTCTGTGGACACCTCTGCATATAACTTTGCGCCCACCTCAGCCAAGATATTTAGGCCGAGCCAGGGGAAAAAGCCGCACTCCAACGTGACAAGGCAGGTATCCAGTAATACTCAAGACCACATCATGGCCGAGCGGAAGCGACGCGAGAAGCTTAGCCAGAGATTCATTGCTCTCTCTGCCATTGTTCCTGGCCTCAAGAAGGTAACAACAATAATTTCAACTTTAATTTCTTTGCAGAATTTCAATATGTGCTGTAAAATTTGTGGTTTTTGGGTGGTTCATATTTTGGTTTTGTAACAGATGGATAAGGCCTCAGTGCTGGGGGATGCAATAAAGTATGTGAAGCAGTTGCAGGAGAAGGTGAAGGTAATGGAGGAAAAGGCTCCCAAGAAAACTGTGCAATCCGTGGTGTATGTGAAGAAGGCGAAGCTGGTTTCGAATCCTGAGGACGACAAACTTTCTTCGACTTCCTCTTCTAATTCTTCCTCGGCTGTTGAAGATGGCACGGAAGGTGTGTTGACACCCGAAATCGAGGCTCGTCAAGTGAACAAAAACATTCTCATTCGAATCCATTGCGAGAAGAGAAAAGGGCTGCTGGTAAAGTGTCTTGCAGAGCTTGAAAGGCTTGACCTCACTGTCATGAATGCCAGCATTATATCTTTCACAGAGACAACCCTCGACTTAACTTTCACTGTTCAGGTAACATGACATGAAATACAGATGACGTTTACAATGCCATTGTGATCTCTGAAATGTTTCAGTCAGTTTTCAATAGATTTTGGAGGACTATTTTGTTTTACAATAAAATTTTCAATCTTTATCTTCTTCATTGCTTCAAATATGGAACCCAAATAAAATCTCGTTCGAATATTTCCATCTGTATTGATTAGTTGGCTGGTTTCATTCCGTTTGTTGGCAGATGGAAGAAGCGTGTGATTTGAGTGTGGGTGAAATAGTGAAGGCTTTGCAGGCTCTCTTCAATAGCATGACAGAAACGTAACTGTGGTGTGTTCATTAAAAGGAAGCAACAATAAAACCGTGAGTGTTTGATGGATGCAGATAGGATAGAACAATATTTTTCTTCTATAAGATTAGCTTGAAATCTTTTTATCAGATTCATGTCATTCATGTACAAAATAGTTTGCAGCAGCCATTTGTTTCAGAGGGCATTTTTTACAGGGCCTCCGTAGCCTTGTTCCATCCCTTTGTTTTTGGTAATGGTGCTCGCATTATGGGCTGTTTTTGGGATTAATATCCTTGTTCAATCAATGTGGCCGACAATGTAATGGTATTATGAATCTGGTGGGGCAGACACCATCTCTCTTGGATCTGGAAAAGCTTTTTCCCAGAGTACTCTGGTTCTTAGGATTACTTGAGCTTCGCTTATATGAGTTATGTCAGAGATATTTATGCAAACAGGTCATTACTTGTTTTCAGTACTTGTCTTTGCAGATATAATTGTAATCAAAATATATTATTTGAATTTATGGTATTAAATTTTCTATTTAAAGGAAACATTTATTTCTCTAAAGTAAATATGTAAATTATTTAATCTGAAATATTTTAAAAAATAATTGTTGACACTTTTATTGATTGATAAATTTTACTTTTTATTGTAACCTTTACATTATTTAAGATATTTAATACTTAATTTTGTATCATTTTTCATTTTTGAAGAATAATAGTACAACAAATTTCATGAATTTTAAGTAAGAAAAATATCCACATTTTAATATTACATATTAAATGTCCAATCAATGCATGTTGGGAGATGGCATTGGTTGCCACTTGTGTACAATATCATATGTTGATTCATTGTGTCATTTTTATTTCTTAAGAAGAAAATTGTTCCATAGATATGTCACAAATCATTGCTATACAAGACCAAAAGAAAGTGCAAATCTCTTTTACTTTTTTACAAGGAGCAAGAATTATTTAAGGCTAAGGTCATGAATTCAAAGTACAATACCTCAATCAAGGTGTGCAAATGTCCAAACATGTAAGGTTGCAAATTCAATCCATAGGTTGTAATGTACAATTTTTTTGGCATGAAATATGTGTCTTTGATCCCCATTAATTGATGTTGTTGCACCAATTGTAGTCCTTAGAAGTAATCTCACTCCATACACTCATAGCCAAAAGGAAGCAAGATGTTACCTTTGCTACAAGTAGTTGTGTAGTTGCTTAGAACAATTCTTCCAGGCTTACATTTAACACTATAGTTGATGTAGGTAAAGGAATAGTGAATGCACATGCACACATATAGTATCATGTGCATGGGCAATTAGTTTCGCAAGCAATCAAACACACACAAAAACAAATACATAACCACATGTATTTTAACACATGAAAGTTGAGTAACTATTTAATTAATATTTTCTTCTTTATATTAACTAAAAAATAATCTGCATTTATATACATTTATTTGAAATTACAAAATTTGAGCCAAAAATGATCTTTTCCTTTCTTTATCTCTAATGCTCCACTATTTTCCTAGAGTTAAATCTCTTGGGGTGGTGACCCAACACTCACCTTGGAGGTCTTAAATCTTCTTTTCCTTTATGTAGATTTTCCTTCTCCTCTCAAATCTTCTTTTCCTTTATGTACATTTTCCTTCTCCTCTAATGGATGAGGATAAAACTTAGATCCTCTCACCTTTTTATCTCACACATATAATCTCTATTCTTCTTTTTTCATGGACTTTGCATAACATTTTCTTATTTTGGTGCCTCTTTCCTTCCTTCAAATTCCTCAAAATTTGGGCATTTGAACTTACCTACATGTTTTTAGGTGACAAGACTACTTTCATATATGTTTTCGCATGTCTAAACCTCTCACTCATTCCATCCTCATACACTGTTTATAAATGTTCTTGTGAGTTGGTTGAATGAATTTTTTCAAGACAAATGGAGGTTAATTTTTTTAATTTCAAAATTGTGGGGACAAGGAATGTATACTTTTTTGGGATTTGTATGATGCCTCTACATCATTAATAGGAATTGTATTCACTTAAAATTTTGAAATTTTCTAACCTATATCTTTGATAATATGTTAGACTAACTTTTAGAGTATGTTATTTATTTTTCACTAAACATAATGGGGCAATGTGTACTCACTACCATTTAAATTTATTATAAAGTGTGTTTAGGCCCCTCTTCAAGTGCTCCAAAGTGGAGAAAGATTCCACGAAAAAGGCATATGTAGAGGAGCTTAAAGAAACTAGAGTATCAAAGTGAAAGTTTCATATTTTTAATAAAAAACCAAGTATTCTGAATATTGCAATTTACCATGATCTATGCTTCTTAATATTCAAGATATGAACTCTATATAATCATACTCCATAAGAATCTATTATAGAGGCACAATTATTGTGGAGAGACACATTTATCTATATATTTTTTCCTATTTAAAGGATCTTTGGATCCCTAAATTACATATAGAGAAAATATATTCAAAGCTCTTCAATTTCAACAATTGGTATCAAAGCTAGGCTATGGTTTTAATCACAAAGATTGGTGCTTGATCTAAAAGGCTATGAGATTTTTTTTCTACAATAATTTTGTATTAAAGCGAGTAGCATTAATATTAGCTTGTAAATTAAAGAAAATAATTTTTTATTATAAATAAAGAAAATGATTTGGTATTAATACATATTATGTAATAACCCTTGGTTACCACTTAACTTATCTTTTTTATTATCATTTTCATTACACCTTCAAACCATAGCAATAGTCATAGCTCTATGCACAACCTTAATTCTTTCACTAAATAAGTTCACATATCTAAAAAAATCCCTAGACCCAATCTATTCCTTGAGGGTTCATTTAAAATGGCCTTGCCTACATATCCATTTGTAGGAACCAAAGTATCTATAGTTCACACACCAAAAAAATAGAAAGCCTTCAACCTTGATTTTAAATCACAACCATTAATTGAGCTTGTGATTTCAAATTTAATCCATATATAATAGAAATATCTCAAGTGTATCTCAAACAAATGTTAGATACAATTTCAGTGAAAAGTAGGAACATAAAACACATATTATCCAACTTATACATAAATCATGTGTACAAATATGATCAACTCAATATACATCACATATACCCATAATAAATAATTCATGCATGAATTGTATGTACACATAATGATAAGCTCAAACATACACCCCATATACATATAGTGACTAGCTCACATGTATCACATATACATAATGTGGCTAGCTCACATGTATCACATATAGACAATGTTGACTAGCTCACATGTATCACATATACACAATGTGACTAGCTCATGTGTGTATCACATATGCATAGGGCGACTAGCTCATACACACATGACCATTACATAGGGTGACTATCACATACACATATTACTAGTGCACATAGTAATTATCTCATACTACATCTCATGTACACATAATGATCAATTCTTATGTTTATCATATTCACACATATAATTTAGCTTATATATACATGTCACTTGTACACCTAGCGACCAAATCATATGTACACCATATATACACAGTAATCAACTCTTATAATCATCATAAGTACACATTATGACCAACTAGAAAAAAGGAATTGGGTGTAACCTTATTACATTCATCTTCTTTTTTACCTAGTTCACTAACACCCAAGCCCTCAAGTGCATCCCTAAGATAGATTTAGAGGAGTGTTGGTGCATCTCATAATACATCAAGGGTCCAGTCCTTTTCCTAGTTGAATACCAATTGTGATGGAAAGGAAAGAATCCCATACTACTCATTGTCATCACTAGCAAGGGCATAAGTGTAACAATACACAACAAAAGAGGCCATTAATAAGATTTCAACAACCTACTAAACATTTAAGTCAATGGATCGTAACATCTATCATCTCCATGGTACAAGAAGAAGTCAATCCAACCTAGTGTATGGGAGTTCCTAACATCTATCACCTATTAGGTACTAGTGAAAGCTAGCTAAACCCTATCATACTATAGATATCTCCTAGAATCCTTCACTTACGTGTTATTGGTAGAAGTTGACTAATCTCAAAGATATGATATAGTTAGCTCCTAGCATCCATCACCTAAATGACACTAGTGATAGTTGATTAAATCACACTTGTATTAGATTTAGTTCTAACATACAGGGTAATCTTATAGCTAGGTAAACATAATCAAGAAATCTAAGGATTCACAAAAAACCTTGGATTGGTTGAACTAGTTATATTACCATGTAGAATCCATTAAACTATATAGATGATCTTGTAGATTTTTGGATCAAATTATTAACATGCAAATAACACATTGAACCCACATGAGATGTCTTCTATATAGTCGCATATATAAACAAATACATATTCATAAAGTAAGAAAACTCGATATCATCCACTTAGTTCATTTTCTCATTTAATGTGATAAGAAAATGGCTTAAGAAAGGATGGTGGAGCTTTATAATGGTCAAAATGTTATTGTGGCTATTAATATATATTATGGATATAACCAAGAAGACTTTATGGTTTTAATTTTTACCTCAATAGATCAAGGGTTGTTTCAAATAATACATTTTCATACATTCATATATAAGATATACCTTGCTAAAAAATCATCCTACATATGAGTAGATTTTAGAAATTCAACACAAAAAACCTGAGAGTAAACCTAAGATTGATGATGATGGTTTTAATTTTATTTTCTTAGACCTATAAATTGGGTACATATTAATTATAAAGGTGATTTCATAGTCATCCAATAAATTTTAGCCTTATGTTAAAGCATACTGAAGAGGGAGGGTTGATCAATTAAGGAACAACCCAAAACTCTAGAGATATTCCCTAAACACATCCCCTTTAGACTTGGGTCACAAGGGAATCCTCCACCCAAATACTTTCTATATACTTGTTTGCAAATGATATTCAAGTCACATGTAGTTATCCTAACCTTAATCTCTCAGGGAACATACACATAGATTCATATGCTTGGGGTTTCATACCAACAATTACTAAATTTTCCATAATAAAAAACATGTACACAAAATTTATGCAATACATCATGATCAAAATAAAATAAATTTAGTCATATTAGAGAAAA
The DNA here is from genome assembly GCA_007115665.2 of Sequoiadendron giganteum. Classification (NCBI taxonomy): domain Eukaryota; kingdom Viridiplantae; phylum Streptophyta; class Pinopsida; order Cupressales; family Cupressaceae; genus Sequoiadendron; species Sequoiadendron giganteum. Next base: position 454,508,793 of record CM021109.1, on the reverse strand, counting down.
AGGCATCAATAGTTAAAATATCTTCAAAGTGCAATGATTATGCAAAGCCCTAACATGGCTCTAAATGATTTCCTACTATAATATGATTTAATGATATCAAGTATCATAATTATATTATATTATGACATCCTTCTCAAATGGAACATAGCATGTATCAACAAGGCCACATAAAAACAATCTAAAACTTTGAATGACTTATGACAATAATTATAAACTTACTTTAAGCATGAATCATACCCAAGTCATTCCCAATAGTCCAATTTATTGACTAAATAGTATTCACAATTGTCACTTAATTAAATAGGATCTTAATGGTCAGTACTAAGTGATCCCATATAGAAGCAATATATTTTAAAATCAACACTTAGACTTTATTTTATTTGACCTTGTAAATAATTACTTAGAATATTATGCAAAATTACAAGGGAATTTGCCTATGCTAAGGAAAAACATAGTTCCTATCACTTAATGAGGCCCATATTAATGGTTATGTTCTTCATGCAAGTAAATAATGTTAAAATATATGGTGATAATTGTAATGCCCTACCATGAAAAACATGAAACATTAGCTCAAATACATGGGATAATTTTTTTGAATTACAAGATATAAACACTTAAGAAACAAAAGTGCAACTAGGCACATTAGTTCTACACATGACATCCAATCACAACATGACATCACACAAGTAGAAGAATAATATCCCACATACCCTTGACCTATTAGGAATTTTGGGAACACTAACAAGACTAACCATGAAGGATTCCAACCTTCTATAGTCTTCACAAGACTAAAAGAACAATATCCCTAACCCTAGGTTTGACAACCAAGCTATTTTGAAAGGTTGCATGCAAAACGATGTAGGAGATAACATAAGTCATCATTGATGGCACTTGAGAACTAGATTAAGGTTTAATACTATACCCTTGGGACCATGGTGAGAAAATTTTGTTTACATGGTTTTCCTATACAAGGACTCAAAACTTAGAGTAAAGATCAAGTTCAAAGATAGAGAAAAATTTACTAGGTTTTGAAGGTTCAGACAATCAAAATGACCAAAATGGTGGAAAATTTATTTTTCATTGGAATTAGGCCTAGAAATCCACTATCTACCTATGGTTAAGAATTTTTACATTCTATTTTTTGTATGGAGAATGAGGCTATCCAAGCACAGGACTAGTGCACCCCAACAGTGTTAAGCATTTTTTGGATTTTGAAGCTTGTCAAACCAGGATGCCCCATTGAAGACTAGGTTTTCCCACTAAAGACTAGGACACCCCACTATGAAACTAGGATACCCCACTAGCTACAAGTTCACCCTAGTAGACTTAGTCACATTCTAGTTAGTCTAGGTCAATTCTGAGCAAGAAAAGGTTGCCTAGATATAGTACCAGGCCACCCAATTGTGAGATGTAGTCATTAATGTCATTTTAAGAACCAATTGAAATATTCCTAAGTTAATTTTAGCCTTTTCACATTATACCTTTCAAAAATAATAAAGTAATCATGCTCTGTACCAACATTGAGACACGTAAATAAGCCAATGCTCTTTTCTATTGTATATTTTACACCTATCTCAATGACAGGTCCATAATCATCAATATTACAATTTGCATGAAAGGAAAGTATCTAAATACATGAATTAAACTTGGTAGATCTTGGTACTGTTTGGACCAAAAATCCCATCCATTATTTTTGCATTTAAACTCACAAAAAAAATGTAAACTCCTATGACCTGAATCACTCCATAACCCATGATTCCATGAACATAGACCCTTGGCACATAAGCATCCCTTGATCCTAGTCAAGCAAGAGCCATAGAAGAAATTAATCCTAATTGGGAAGACTAAGTTTGTGTCTTCCCGATCGACAAAGACATTGCCATTTATCTCAAAGAGTTATGCATATCGAGAAGAGGTAGATGAAGTCACACCGATAAAATCAAGCCGAAGATAAAAAATGTGCATCATCAAGAAGACAATGCTTATTGTCCTACCAAAGAGAACTTATTGGCAAGAATAAGGTGGTCGGACCAAATTTTTCAAATTAGTTCGATCTCAGAAGTCATACCGATAGAAATCCCATCAGTAAGAAACATATTGCCTCCTGTCGATAAAGTAGGTGAATAACTATGTCGGAGAAACTTATACAATCATACCAAGTCCCTCAAGATCTTCCTGATCACATGGGTCACACCAATCAAAAACCCCATGAATGGTAGTTAAAATATATTCGAGGAGACATTAAGCTAGGTCACAGTGATCAAAAGACCCCAAAGATAACAATACTACATAATCATGAGGACGAAGCCTATCAATCCACCGATGTAGCTCCATCGGCATAAGTAAAGCAGTCAGAGCAATTTTTCCAAGTCTTGTCGAGCTCAAAAGTCACACCGACAAAAACCCCATCAACGAAAAACACATATACTCCTACCAATAAAACTAATGGGTCGTTGTGTCGGGGAGACATATATCATCGACTCGAGTCCCTCGGATCTCACCGATCTTATGGGTCATGCTGATGAAGGAAGTTTCAGGGAGAGTCTTGTCGATCCGTTTGAATGGGTGAAGCGATGGAAAAAGAATATCAGAGAGACATGTATGATCGGCTAGAATCCCTTAAGTTTCTCCAATTATGAAGGTCTCCCCGATGAGGTTTTTAGAAAGAGTCCTATCGATAGCCTAACAACATATGATTTCATCGGCGAGAGAATCAGTATCGAGGGAAATAAAATATGTCTCCTCGATGCCATTTGTTACCCTGATATAGTGAATGCATACAATCATGAAACAAACAAAAGATTAATGAAATGTGACTATATTGGAAAGCAATATTATTTTGAAAAATATAAATTTCACATTTTCACCGAGGGAGTTATAAGGTGAATAATTATTTTACCCGCAAATTCACAAAAGGTGAGATTTATAAAATACTTACATTGGGGGTGGAATATTTTTTACCAAAGGAGTTGCGAGAGTAGGTAATGGGTAATTATTCGAAGGAGATATTTTTTGGTGAAAATATAAATGCAAAAGGGGGAAATATTATTATTTTCATGAGAACAAAAATAATGAAGATTAAAATATTTAATTTGTCGAAGGCAATTAATTAAATATTTTTGTTAAACAAGAAGAATACTGAAGAGATGCAGCGAACATATATGAGGGGTCATAACCCTAAAATAATGTATATATTCCAAATGAAATCAAAGGAGAGAGGGATAAGAATTAGATTAGAATTCGGTGTTAGGTAGGAGATATACAAATATACTTTTAGAATGTTTATCATATAAACTTTACTGTATGGACCATGATGCATGCATAAATTTTGGCTGAAATCAACAGAAGATCTTTAATTCTGTGGCTCAATATTGGTGTGATTTTTTTGTCAAATTTGAAAGAAACTATCTGGTTGTCTCCACATTGTTGATTCTCTATTATTTGAAGTTGCATGTCCAAGTTGATATTTTAATTTCATCAAAACACATTTTTTGTTATTGTGTAGTCAAGTTAATTGGTTTCTTTCGAAGAATTAAAATCCTTTTAATTGATTACAGTAACTTGGGGGTAACAATTGGATCAATAAGAAGAGTTAGGTAATTGCTATGACTGTCATACTATCTCCACATTGATGTTGTCTTATTCAAATTAAGGGTATACTTTATTTTGTCAATACACATTTTTTGTCATTATGTGGTTCTGTTAATTGGTTCCTTCAAGGAAGGATTAAAATCCTTTTAATAAATCATAGTAACCTGGTAGGATCAATTGGATCAATAAGAAGATTTTTTCAATCACATTCTTGCACGTTTATACAAGGTATAAAAAAAATTTAGTGCCAAACAATTAGAATTGTAACCAATACCAACTACCTATTATAGAACTTCTTTGACTCTGCATACCCAACAAAGTACTGGTCTTTCTATTCAATCATATGTAATTCACTTTAGGAACTTTAGAAAGTATTCATTTCCAAATAATTATAGTTTTGTTAACTAAACATATTTATATACCTTGATATTGCTTATAAAATTTATACCAAATTAGCCATTACATCTACTTCACTTTCCATTGCCACCGTAAGTAGATTTCATTAGTTAAGAGTAACATAGCTTCCAAATATGCTTTATTAGTAAGGTCAACCCACCTAGGTCTAGCAGAGCTCGAAGAGTAGGGATTCATCAACCTAATAGAAAAAAAATTGTTCATTGGTTCATAAATGTTGCAAGTATGATCATAGAGCCTGACATCCTCTTAGGACTTGAAACCTCCATTTTTGAGATCCAACAGTTTGGCGACTTTGCTGGGGATCAAGCCAAATAAACATTGAATCCAAGCCTTTGTTGGTATAGAGTCATAAAAAATTCACATTTGCATTCACCTGATTTCATAGGGGATACCGTTGGGGTAAACCAAAAACAATTTCAAAATCCATTTCATTTTCCTACTTTTGGGAAAAGTAGGTGGCGACTTTGTTAAAAAGTGATAGATAATGCATAGACATTTTGGAACAACAATATTATTTCCACTCAAGAATAAAAGGATGCTAGAAATTTTTTTTCAAGATGTCAGAAGAAGTGAGAAGGCAACATTTAATAAGAGAGTGTAAAGAATTGGACCAACAACTGCTACAATTAGATCAACAATGGCTACAATTGAGAAACAAACGTGTTCCAAATGCTTCAAAAAATGTACCATTCTAAAATGAGGATGAATATGTAAATGCAAGCAGACCTTGGACCCCACAAGTGCCTCATAATATAACTAGGAACTTTCGCAATGGAAGTAATACACTCTATTCACAACAAAACATTTATTCATCACAAGCTTCAAAACAAATGAATGCTTATCATGTTCCTCCTAGACAAAGACAATAAGCTACCAAGGTCATCAATACAATCAATATCAAGTGCAACATAATTCCACCCCACTTGGAAATATCAGTCAAAATCGGTAGCATGGTATATATTAGAATCAACAATCTGTGAAGAAAAATGATGAATGTTTACGTATTCAAGAAAGAAATAAGTCTTTTGGACACCTTTCTTGATATAAGGAGACATAAAGGAGAATCTGGACACTCTTTGCTTAGAAGAATGGCAGATATTTATGGCCAAATACCTATTGATTTCCCGCCCAGTAAGTTTGATTTCCTTGAGCAATTCATGAAAGTATATGAACCTAATTCAATTTATTTGCCCAAATCATGGAAACCAATTGGTTTTGACCAAATAGATGAATGGACTGGCATCATAGATAATAAAAGGTATGAAGACAATAGTGATATCATTGATGAATGTAGGGAAGCTGATCAAATGATTCAGTCAATGAAGGAAACATGTACAAGTGAAGATTGCAATGAAGTTTCTTCAGATTTAAATAAAGATGAAATTATGGAAAACCAATTCTTTACCTTGGAGGATGATTGCAGTATTGAAGATATTGCCAAGAACACACCATCTAAGGAGTACATCAGCAATAATTCAAATGATATGAAGGAGCATTCATGTATGCATTGGCATAGCATTGAAGACAAAAAATTGGAAGCTGAAAAAGACAGTATGCCCTACAACAGTGAAGAAGGCAATGACTGTGATCAGTTCATAGAAGATGAATATGCAAGTGAAAATGATTGTTATGACAACCTGCATGATGAGGATGAAGATACAAAGGGTCTCTCTTGCATAATAGATTGTGACTATGAATGTTATGAAGAATCCATTAAAAATCTAGATTTTGATGATAGTCATGTGGATTTGAAATTAAGTGATTCTTGCAGTTCTTATAGAGATCAGGAAGAAGAAGCAATGGAAAATGCAAGTCCATTTAACAGTGAACAAGTTACACTTCCAGCTACAGTGGAGTACCATGAAGACATTTTTGATGAGGGAGAGGTTTGTACATCTAAAAATGGTTTTCAAATTTCTTCAAACCAATTGTATGATGAAAAGATAGAAGAAAATCAGATGACATTTTGCTAAGGTGTTCCAGAACACGAATTTCATGTATGTTCAAATCCACTTTATGATGAGGATGAAGCATTTTCAGATAATCAAGACGTTGCATCAACTTATGAAGTAAGTGACTGTGCTTATAATGCGTCTAATTTGATGTTTCTTGATGATCTTGAGTGTTGCTATGATAATGAGAAGAATAAAGAATATAAAAAAAATATGGTGAATGAAGAAATATGCTCACTCACTAGTAAACAAATTTTGGATTTGATGACAATGGAATATCAAAAACATACACATAATAAGGATGTTGAACTCTTATGCCCAACACACATTTGCTTTGATAGTGAAGGAACCTTTTGTGACAATAACGATGAAACTCATGATAAGTTTGAAATAGTATATTCACAGTCACATTTTGAAAAAAACATAAACAATTGGTGGTTATGAATTTCATTGCAACAGTGCTCCAAAAATGCATACTTATTTTAAGTCTTTGGGTATTGATGATTCTAATGTGTTTGATATACAAATTGTTGATTTTAATAAAGCTTTAAGATCACAACTTTGTGGGCAGGCTACATATGAAATTAAAAAGGGTATTGATTGTGCCAACACCGAAGATAGTAAATGTCAAATGTAGCATAATTTTCTCTGTCTTCCAGTCCAAGTAGAGGGCCATCATTTGGGGAAAGATAGCAGATGGAATGAAATAAATTATCTTATATAGTATGGGTGTGGATGGTTTGATGGTAGTGATTTCTTCTTACCACATGATGAGATCTTTCATATTACACCTAATTTTCAGATACATAATGATAAAGAATGCATGGGTAGTATTGAGCATAATAAGTCAATAGAAGATATAAAAAAAATCAGTCAAGCAGATTTTAACAATATTTCTAGACTGGTTTCAGTGCAGTATGATGAAAACTAGGTGTATGACAAAGGAAAATAAAGGATTTTCTTTTCTTTGGTGGCCTTGTGCCATCGGTTGTGATGTAGTTTTTTCAAAATGATATCAATTCACGATAGAAAAAAGTTTGAGTCTGCTGCTCAATGGATAAGGCACTTGGTCTACTACCCTCAAAGACCTAGATTCTTGCTATACCCATAGGGGGTATACAACCCTAGTCGGAGCAACTGTTTGGACCAAAAATCTCATCCATTATTTTTGCATTTAAACTCACAAAAAAAATGCAAACTCCTGTGACCTGACTCACTCCATAACCCATGATTCCATGAACAGAGCCCCTTGGCACATAAGCATCCCCTAATCCTAGTCAAGTAAGAGCCATAGAAGAAATTAATCCTAATCAGAAATACTATGTGTGTGTATTCCCGATCGACAAATACATTACGATTTATCTCAAAGATTTATGCATATTGGGAAGAGGTGCATGAAGTCACACTGATAAAATTAAGTTGGAGATAAAAAATGTGCATCATTGAGAAGACAATGCTTATCATCCTACTAAAGAGGACTTATCAGCAAGAACAAGGTGGTCGAAATAAAGTTTTCAAATCAGGCTGAGCTCACAAGTCATATCGATAGAAATCCCATCGGTAAGAAACATATTGCCTCCTACCGATAAAACAGGTGAACAACTATGTCAGAGAAACTTATATAGTCGGACTAAGTCCCTCAAGATCTTCCCAATCACATGGGTCACACAGATCAAAAACCCCATGAATGGCAGTTAAAACATATTCGGGGAGACATTAAGCCAGGTCACAACGATCAAAAGACCCCAAAGATAACAATACTACATAATCGGTAGGGTGGAGCCTATCATTCCATCGATGTAGGTCCATCGACATGAGAAAATAAATCAGAGAAAATTTTCCAAGTCCTGTCGAGCTCAAAAGTCACACTGACGGAAACCCCATCGGTGAAAAACACATATACTCCTACTAATAAAACTAATGGGTTGTTGTGTCAGGGAGACATATATCATCGGCTTGAGTCCCTCGGGTCTCACTGATCTTATGGGTCATGTCGATGAAGGAAGTTTCGAGGAGAGTCTTGTCGATCCATCTGAATGGGTGAAGCAATGGAAAAAGAATATTGGAGAGACATGTATGATCGACTAGAATCCCTTATGTCTCTCCGATTACGGAGGTATCCCCAATGAGGTTTTCAGGAAGAGTCGTACTGATAGCCTAACAACATGTGATTTCATTGGCGAGAGAATCAGTATTGGGGGAAATAAAATATGTCTCCTTGATGTCATATGTTACCCTGATATAGTGAATGCATACGATCATGACGCAAACAAAATATTAATGAAATGTGACTATAGTGGAAAGCAATATTATTTTGAGGAATATAAATTTCACATTTTCACCGAGGGAGTTATAAGGTGAATAATTATTTTACCCACAAATGCACAAAAGGTGAGACTTATAAAATACTTACATTGGGGGGTGGAATATTTTTCACCAAAGGCGTTGCGAGAGTAGGTAATGGGTAATTATTCGAAGGAGATATTTATTTGGTGAAAATATAAATGCAAAAGGGGGAAATATTATTATTTTCACAAGAACAAAAATAATGAAGATTAAAATATTTAATTTGCCAAAGGAAATTAATTAAATATTTTTGTTGAAGAAGAGGAATACTGAAGAGATGCATCGAACAAATATGAGAGGTCATAACCCTAAAATATTGTATATATTCCAAATGAAATCAAAGGAGAGAGGGATGATAATTAGATTAGAATTAGGAGTTAGGTAGGAGATATACAAAAATACCTTCAAAATGTTTATCATATAAACTTTTATGTTTGGACCATAATGCATGCATAAATTTTAGCTGAAATCAATGGAAGATATTTAATTTTGTGGCTCAATATTGGTGTCAATTGCTTGTCAAATTCAAAAGCAACTATTTGGTTGTCTCCACATTGTTGCTTCTCTGTTATTTGAAGTTGCATGTCCAAGTTGATATTTTAATTTCATCAAAACACATTTGTTGTTATTGTGTAGTCAAGTTAATTGGTTTCTATCGAAGAATTAAAATCCTTTTAATTGATTATAGTAACTTGGGGGTACCAATTGGATCAATAAGAAGAGTTAGGTAATTGATATGATTGTCATACTGTCTCCACATTGATGTTGTCTTGTTATTCAAATTAAGGGTATACTTTATTTTGTCAATACACATTTGATGTCATTGTGTGGTTCTGTTAATTGGTTCCTTCGAGGAAGGATTTAAATCCTTTTAATAAATCACAATAACCTAGTAGGATCAATTGGATCAATAAGAAGTGTTTTTCAATCAAATTCTTGCACGTTTATACAAGGTATAAACAAACTTTAGTTCCAAACAATTAGAATTGTAACCAATACCAGCTACCTATTATAGAACTTATTTGACTATATATACCCAACAAAGCACTGGTCTTTCTATTCAATTATATATAATTCACTTTAGGAACTTTAGAAAGTATTCATTTCCAAATAAATACATCTATTAACTGAACATATTTATATACCTTGATATTGCTTATACAATTTATACCAAATTATCCATTACATCTACTTCGCTTTCCATTTCCACCGTAAGTAGCTTTCATTAGTTAAGAGTAACATAGCTTACAAATCTGTTCATTAGTAAGGTCAACCCGCCTAGGTCTAGTAGAGCCCGAAGAGTAGGGAGTCATCAACCTAATAGGTTAACTCCATTCATTGGTTCAAAAATGTTGCAAGTCTGATCATAGAGCCTAACATCCTCTTAGGACTTGAAACCTACATTTTTGAGATCCAACAGGTACCATGATGCCTCTCAATCCATGAACCTTTGGTCCCCAATGGTGGTTCCACCCACCCAACCATGCGATACCCGTAGGCTCACCCCACCATGCTAGAAGATAGTCACAAGGCCTAATCACTCAAAGACACAATACACATGGGGAGAGGGGTATACACTCACATAATACATGGTGAATACACTATATACAAAGATGTAATAAAACAAACATCAACATGAAATTAAATTGTAATATCTCTTTAGGTGCTACTTAAAAATACTTTAGGACTAGATGTTAGAGAGCTAGTTATGGAGTGTCATCACAGTGCTCAAAAGGATAGAATCACGTGGAATCTAGTACTCCTCTCGTATATATTAGGAATATACTTGACCTTTGAAGACCCAAGCTCCCCGAGCTGGCATGCCTTCCCAAGCATGCCAGCTCGGGAAGGGATGCTGGCTAAGCACTCAAGGCATTAGAGGGGTATCCATTATCTTAATTAATTGATTACTCATGTTTCATTAGTTATCATTTTTGCAAGGTGTCACCCTTGGTCTCCTTGGTGTGGGCTAGGAAAACACTTGGTCTTCGTGACATGGTTTAACCACCTCCTATGGATCTTGGATCTTGTATAATTATGGTGGTTGTATCGAGCATTAACAGGTCAATCTTTTGGTGCAATGGTAGCTTCCTTTGCAACAATTGGTATCAAAGTCGAGGTCATGAGTTCGAACCCCTTGCTTGTGCTAGGGGGATTGTTGCAAGGTGTCACCCTTGGTATCCTCAATGTGGGCCAATGCAATTCTCAAGCTTCATGATATGGTTTAACCACCTCCTATGGATCTCAAATCTTGTATAATTCTGGTGGTTGTATTGAGCATTAACAGGTCAGTGTTTTGGTGCAATGACAACTGCCTTTGCAACAATAACTTGATTGGATGACTCCCCACCCATGAGAAGCCTACTTGCCACTTTAGGTTGGGGACACATTGGTATCCATTCCCATAACCCTCTCTAATACCTATGACCTAAGTTCATCACACCCTCCAACAAGTGTGGCACAATAACCAATGCAGAATTCCCAATGTTATCCAAATTTCATGTGTCATGTTTCCACTACACCTATTTCCACAACTCATGAAGCACAACTTCGTCCAAAAATTCCCAAGCATCCATTTTCATGAAGAACTTCCAAATTTTATCAATATTTCTTACAAGCCAAAATTAGAAAATCCCCAAATACTCCCTTAAAATTTCACCTAAAATTAAAGTTTCAAATTTTGAAAATCTAAATATAGCCTTTGGTGGAAAAAGTTCCCAACACTCCTTTAAAGCTATAAAACATACATTTTACACAATTCCTAGAAAATTAGGCATTATAACCTCATATTTCAAAAAAATCTCAAAATGAAATAATAATCTAAACATGCTAAAACATGAATTGACAATTATTGGGAGGATTCTACACTCAGCTAAACCTATTCCTATAAACAAACTTAAAATAAATTTCTCAAATTAATTAAAACAAGCAAAATACCTCGAATTCTTTCAAAACTTGAAATGAAGACCACGTCAAGCACATCAAATAAAATCTCACACAAATAAGCATACACAATCCCCTACCAATTCATATCCCAACTACTACAGGTTTGCACTCCCAATCAAGAAATTACTAAATTTCTCAAAAGAGGGCTTTTCTCTCTTAATTTTCTTCACAAAATAAAACATAAAATGAAAATGAAATGCTTTTTCCCTATTTTCCCTTTTCCAAAACCCAATTAAAAAATAATAAAATTAATATTTTCATTTCTTAATTTTAAACTCACTAAAATTTCCCCTAACTTCAATTGATCAATTTAATATGTTTCCAAATATTATTCAACATATAATTTAACCATTAAAACCATATAAGCATAAAAACTGAATTAAATTTGTGTAAATTAGAATTTAAATAAAACAACAAACACACTTTCATTGGGCTTCCACAATAAGGGTACGATATCTGAAATCATACCAAATCCAGTCAACATGGGTAAGATAATAGGAAGTCGCACTCAAATCTAGTATGATGGTTAAGGCTAACAATTTTGGCCAATGTGACATCTCCCATATAACCACCGTCAAGGAATAAATTAGACCCTTGACACCAAGTGGAAAATTCTCAATACCTGTATCCACTCAACACATGCTAAGTTTAATTATGCATATACATAATAGGATAACTGGTATCATAGCTAAGTTCATTTGAAAAAGTCTAACTTAAGGTAGATCTAGGATGACACAAGAAAGTTCACCTGGAAATAAAGTACCTATTTTTGATGGATCCAATTTTGCATTTTGGAAAGTTAGGATGGAGTCCTATTTATTGGCTTTGTTGATGGACATTTGGATATCAATTGTAGAAGGATATGAGCCTCCTGAAAATATCCATCCTAGGGATTAGGCTAGAAAGAGGGCCCTTGAACTCAATGCTAAGGCAAAGAATGCTCGTTTATGTAGACTAACTAATTCTGAATTTGTGAAAGTAATGCGGATCAAAAAAGAAAAGGACATTTGGGACAAACCAGAAAAAATATATGAAGGTTATGACAAAGTCAAAGAGGTGAAGTTGTAGACTTACAAAGCTCAGTTTGAAGGTTTGAAAATGAAAGAAGATGAGAACATTGCTACATTTATGCTTAGGGTTGATGAAATTTTCAACCATATCTGAGGTCTTGGTGAAAGCTTAGAAGAGAAGATTGTTGTGAAGAATGTACTCAGATCTCTCCCCAAAAGGTTTGACCCTAAAATCTCTACTATTGAAGAAGCTAAAGATCCAAATGCTTTAAAGTTGATTGAATTGCATGGAGCATTAACTATATTTGAAATCAAAGATTCTATAAGGAAAGAGGTTGCTTTTAAAGTGTCCCAGAAGTAGGTTGATGAATATTTTGATTGTGGATCATATCCAAAGGAAGAAAATTTTATTAGAAAGCTACAAAGAGGTTCTAATAAGTACAAAGGTAAACTACCTTTCAAATGTTTCAATTGTGGAAAAGTATAATATTTTATGGTTGTGTCCCCATAAGAATACTAACAATGTTGAGAAAGAATGGAAATAAATCTTCTCAAAGAAGATTCAAAGGTCAGAGAAAACATAAGAGTTTCTACACTAATGAGGAAGAAGACTACTCCAATGAATAAGATGAAGATATATCTGGAGATGAAAAAGAAAAAGTTATGTTCATGGATTTTGAAACTATCGAAGAAGATGTTGAAATGGGTTTCAAAGACAATGCAGAAGAAGAAAATATTATGGAAAAATTATTGTGGGCCAGAAAAGAAATCAAAAAGTTGAAGGACATAATTGAAGAAGTAAGAGCCAAATAAATAGTATCAAAATAATTGAAGATTCCAGAAAAGACGATTGTTGATCTGAAGACCCAGATAGAAGAAGCAAAAAGAGTTGAAGAAGTTCTGATAGAAAAATTACTATCAAGAGACAAAGATTATGAGAATCTTGAAGCAGAAACTATGGCAGTCAAAAAAGAGCTTGATAAAATAAACTAGAAACTACAGTTGAAGTTCAGAAAATGTACTAAAACCCTAGATCAAATATTGGAAAGTCTAAAAGCTTTGCATGGAAAAATAGGTGTAGGTTTTGATGATCAAAAGAAGAAGGTGATAGAACATCTAGAGAATACTATTAAGGTAAGTCTGAAAGGTTCTGGGAGTTCAAAGTCAAAAAGGACCATGGGAAGTGATGGAATTATGACTCATAATGATGGATTTATTCAAGTACAGAACAAAAGAAGAAGATCTAGAAGACAAGGATACAATACCAAGTCAAATTTTCTTTTCTTTTGTTATTGTTTTAATTGCAATGATTATGGACATAATGTTGTAGATTGTAGAAGAGTTTCGATAAGAAGAAACAATTTTTTTAGTAATAATGCATTTGCACCTCTATATAATTTTAATATCATTTATTTCAAGTGCAATAATTTTTGGATAATTCTAGTTAGCTGTTATTTGGTTTGTGTTTTGGTGCATCTGTTGTTAGTTCATGGTCGGTGTACTATTTTTTGGTTGTTTCTATTTTTTGGCTAGATTTTTTTGATACTTGGACTTGATCTTTTTTGGCCCATGGGGCTCGATGTGTAAAGGGTACAACACCCTTTAAATTCTGCTTACTTTATCAAAAACAATTTTTGGACACATTGCAAGGAATTGTAGAAGTAATTTTGTGAGTTCTTCATTACCAAAATATGGAAGAAGCGATGTTCTAGAAAAGATCTAGAAGAAGATTCCTAAAGTAAAGAAGTCAAAAAAGTCAATGATTTCTCAAAATGCACTACATGCTCATAAGGAGAAGAACCTATGGATTATTGACAGTGGTTACTCTAGTCATATGATTGGAGATAAAAGTAAGTTCATGAATTTCAAGAAATTTGAAGGTGGTTCTATTACCCTTGGAAATAATTCAATTGCCAAAAATTTTGGTAAGGGTAATTAAAGTATTGATGGTGGTAAAACAAAGATAAATGATGTTTTGTATGTTGAAGGATTAAAGTATAATTTATTTAGTGTTAGGCAGATGTGTGGTAAAGGCTACAAATTATCCTTTATTGTTGAAGGTTGTGAAATCAAAGAATCAAGTACTAGTGAGTTGATTGCAAAAGGAAGTAGGAAAAATAGTGATATTTATCATCTTAGTGAATTGAGGATAGAGTTGTCTCACTACACAAAAGGATGAAAGTTGGCTTTGGCATAAAAGGTTACGACACATGAATTTTGATGATATTCTAAAGATTAGTTCAAAAGGGTTGGTTCGAGATATTCCAAAGATTAAGAAACCTTAGTCAATCAGTTGCAAGCCATATGATGAAGAGAAACAAACAAGAAGAAAATATCCTCCTAAGGAGTATTCCACATCAAAACCATTAGATATGGTGCATGCAGATCTATGTGGACCAATGAAGACTAAGATTCTACAAGGATACATGTATTTTATGATGTTGATTGATGACTATACTAGGATGACTTGGATAAAAAAATTGAAAGAGAATCTGGAGGCTTTTGAAAAGTTTAAGGCATTCAAGGTATTGGTAGAAAATGAAATCAAAAGGACAATCAAAGTTTTGAGATTAGATAGAGGTGGAAAATTTACTGCTGAGAAGTATGATAGATTTTGTGAAGAGCATTGGATCTGGAGGCAATTATTTTCCCCTAGAACTTCACAACAAAATGAATTTGTAGAAAGAAAGAACCATACTATATAAGAGATACAAGATCTATGATATTTCAAGCAAATCTACTAGATATGTATTAGAGAGAAGCTACACAGGAAGTTGTGTATATTTTGAATATATTTCATGTCAGGTGTAAGAAAGAGAAGACTCCATATGAGACATGGAAAGGAAGACTAGAATTAGTAAGGTACCTCATAATATTTGGAAGCAAGTGCTACATTAGGAGAGATGAAGAAAGTCTAGGTAAGTTTTATTCTAGATCAGATGAAGGAATTTTTCTTGGTTATTCCTCAAGAAGTAAAGATTACATATGTTATAAAAAAATATTGAGGAGGATAGTTGAAAGTGCAAATATGAAGGTTGATGAGACTATTCAGTCTACTATCATTCCAAAAATTGAAGATGATGAAGAATCAATTTATAGAAACATTGAAGAATCAAGATAATTTATTCGAAAAAGTCTAGAAAAGTATGTTAAAAAAAATCACTCTATAAATCATATCATAGGTGACATAGATAGTGGGGTTCAAACTTGGAAGAGACTAGAAAGATCGGGTGAACAAGTACATTTTTCTCTACTATCAAAGATATAGCTTAAGTCATACAAGGAAGCAAGAAAAGAACAAGGATGGATAGAAGCTATGAAAGAAGTATTGAATTAGATCACGAAGAATGAAACTTGGGAACTTGTCCCAAGACCTAAAAACAAGAATATGATTGGAACAAAGTGGGTATTCAAAAAAAAACTAAATTAAGGTGAATTGGTTTGAAAAAAAGCAAGACTTGTGTGTAAAGGGTATGCTCAAGTTGAAGGTATAGACTTTGAGGAAAAAATTTCTCTAGTGGCAAGACTAGAGGCAATCAGGATGTTCTTGGCTCTTTCATCATTCAAGAATTTTAATGTGTATAAGATGGATGTGAAGTTAGCATTCTTGAATGGACAGCTTGAGGAAGAATTTTATATTGAACAACCAAAAGGATTTGAATGTACTAACAATCTGGATTATGTTTGAAGATTGAAAAAGGCTTTGTATGGACTCAAGAAAGCTCCTAGAGCTTGGTATTCAAGGTTGGATGGATACTTCCAGCAACAAGGATTCCAGAGAGGTTTTGCAAATAGTAATTTGTATATAAAAATAGAACGAGAATAAATGCTAATAGTTGTGGTTTATGTAGATGATATCATTTTTAGAGGTAGTAGTGAAGACATGTGCAATAATTTTTAGAAGACTATGTAAAATGAATTTGAGATGTTTATGTTAGGAGAATTATCTTTCTTCCTGGGGTTGTAGATTGTATAATTAGACAAAGGGATTTTTATTGTACAACATAATTACATAAAGTAGATGTTAAGAAAGTTTGAAATGGAAGATTGTAAACTAGTTGTAACACCTATGGTTATCAGATTTAAGTTAAGTAAAGATGATGAATCTACTATGGTAGATCAAACTTTGTAAAGTTCCATGATTGGAAGTTTGTTCTATGTGACCTTATCTACACTAGATATTATGCAGGTAGTTGGAATGGTTGCCATATTTCAAGGAGCACCTAAAGAGACTCATGTTAAGGTGGTGAAAAGTATATTTAGGTATTTGAAGGCTACTAAATATTTTGGATTATGGTATCCAAAGTGAAAATTTCACTCTAATTGCATATATAGATGTAGATAGGGTAGGATGTGTGGATGACTAGAAGAGCACTAGTGGTGGTGTGTTATTCCTTGGAGACAGTCTAGTATCATGGTTGAGTAAAATGTAGGAATCAATTTCGTTATCTATAGTAGAAGCATAATACATTGTTGCAACATCATGCTGCACTCAAGTGCTTTGGATGAAGCAAAATTTGAATGAATTGAAGATTGAGTTTGAAGATCCTATCACTATTCTTTGTGATAACACTACTGTAATAAACACTTCAAAGAATCTGATGATGCACTCAAGAACAAAACACATTACAAACAAATATCATTTCTTAAGAGAGAAGGACGTAAGATTGGAATATGTGGACACAAAGGAGAAAGTTGTAGATATAGTCACAAAGCCACTTCCTAAGGAGGCATTTGAGTTTCTTTGATGGAAGTTGGGAGTTGTTTCTCCCTTCTCTTGAATCAAGAGGAAGTAAAAAGTGAGAGAGAGCTTGGTATCCCTACCACAAGAAGGGTTGGTTCTCTTGAGGAATATTTTTAGAGGTAGTGAAGCTTAGAATCAAGGGGATTTTATCTGTGAAACAAGTTTTTATATAGTGTAGTGTACTAGTAGTATGTGGGTATCATCACAGATGGTGTTGACCTTTTTCCATTGATGTCAAAGGGGGAGAAATTCGGCTCAAAATGTTGAATTGAGGAGATGTTAAACTAAGGAAAGGGTGAGCTTAGAATACCATGTCTTCCATAGGGGGAGTAAATTCTACAGCCAAGAAATCATTCAGATATATCATTCTAACATGTTTGGTGACCCCAACATTTTATTGTTTTCCATCAATGACAAAGGGGGAGATTGTTGAGCATAGGTTTTCATTGATCCATGTTACTTGATATAGGATATGATTGATTAGATAGTCTACATATTGATAAACAACATGATTTTGGGACCTTAAGTCAAATGATAATTCTAATACTCCTACAACTTTTTTCATCTTTGACCCAACACATTTTAGCTTGGAAGTCATTAGGATATTTTTTTGTGTCAATTTGTGTGTAGGATGAGATTTGCATCATTCTACTATGGAGGTTGCATTTATGTGTCATCATATGGATGAGGGTGGGAATGGCTCCTACTAAGTGTGGTTTCCATGTCTAAATGGCATTCATTATTTTCTCCAGCATGATAACCATAATACCACTAGTTTGTATGTGCATGCATGCAATAATCAACTTTTATTATAGCTCAAAGGTGGGTACAACATTGGTTTGAGGAATATCAACTCCTTTAGGGGACTCGTCTTTGTCAAAGGTAAGTATTCTTTGAGAAATTTTCCATGGCCTTGCACCATGGATTTTCTCTATAGTGTCTCATCAATAAATATTTATAATTTTCTTGTCTTGTATATAATTTTGTCCTTGTACATACGTTCTTTATTTTTATCTCCCCCCTTGCTTCTCATCACTATTTTTGGTCTAATCCCGGAGATAGTTGAACTCTCGATGTGCCCATAATAGGTACATGTCCTAAACCAAATCCATTGTTAGAGCTCAATTTCATTGGCTTCAAAATTAGAAAAATCCATTTAATTTCTTACCTATTTTGTGTGCTTGCCCTATTTTTCCTATCAACATATTTAATTTAAGAGATCTTAAGTGGTTTACCTATGCTTAGTATTGCCTTCTTTGTGTTGTTTTCATTCCCCCCTTATACTTTTTCCATTCATCTAAGTTGTCAAAATCTAGAATTGGATAAATATTTGTGTTTGTACCATTATTCTTTTATTTACAAAAGTTAGGACGTTCACACCTTCACGAAATTCCAAAAACACTAACAAAGGAACAAGTCAAGTGTCAAAGTTTTAAATGTTGCAAGGTTTGCGAGTTCACAAGATTTGTGAAAATTTGACAAGATTTTAAATGTCAACAAGTTTGTGAGTTTGTTAACTTTCCCAAAATAAACATAAGGGAAAGGGGGAAATTTTCCTAATTCATGATGTCACAAAATTCAAGAGTTTGCAAAATCTATGAAAGGGTCACAAAGGAAGGATAGACTAAGTATGTCACAAAACTCATAGGTTCATGAATCTTTAAAAAGTGTGAAATGTTAATAGGGTTTGTGAAGTCATAAAAAGTGCAACAAATCTAAATAAAGGTGAAGAGACAAATTAAAATAAGGAAAGAAAAGTGGAAAAGTGATCAGGTTTTGGGTGTCAAACAAGGTTCATAAAAAGTTTGAATCTCTAATACTTAAAAGATAATAAGATAAGGTGTGTGTAAAGTGAGTTTTATATGCAGAAAGAAGGCATCAAAGGATGTTTAAATGCATCATGCTATCCCTATATGCTCTATCTACCCCAAGATTCCATGAATGTGGTAAATGGTTCCTCATCTACCAAACTATCCTTATGTAATTTAGGCCTTTCATTTTAGGTGGGATTCATTCTCTAGCTAAGTGGTGTCCATTTGTTACTATAGATACCCAGGCATATGAATTGTTGGGTATTATTAATGAAAGAATTGTGTTATTTGGTTGTTTTTAGGCATTGCATGTGTCAGAGATTTCTAGAGATCCAACTCTTATTATTCTAGTCCATTTTGAACAATATTTTTGTGAATCTTATGAGATTTGTAATGTTATATATAATATTAGCACATAAATTTATCCATGCATTTATGTATATCTTCAAGGAACTCTTGAATTAGTTATAGTTTCTCTTGTCATGTTATTTGGTATGAGTGTAATGCATATTTAAGAAATATGATAGCATTTTAATTTGTTATAGGAAATTTGTAATGACATCTTTTGTATTTGACATGGATTTTGTTGTGTGGATGAATTATTAAGTATTATATATTTTATATGTTATATCTTTGGTGTATCTAAATACATAATTGATCATTCTTTATTTTTCTAATTTTTCTGTTATCTTCGTAAAATATGACTTTGTATCCATTGGATAGGAACTAGTCTTGAAAATATTTGACCAATCATACTACTTAAATAAATAAATTGTTAACTAGTAATTTAAGAGTTTAATTAGTTTCTATACACCCCATGATTCAATGCATAACCAAGGAAATATCTAAATTAAGCCTTGAAAGTCATTTTAAGTGAATCATGATCTGCATGTGTGTATTAGCTTAATAGAGGTTGTGGTAGTGGGTCAATTCTAGTCTAGTGACAAAAATTGGGATCAAAACTTGCATTTGGGTACCACTAAGTTGATTTATCATATTTGTTTATCTTTGGTTGTAACAAAAACCTTGTTTACAATTACCTCTAAGAATACCCTCCTTGGTCTAGATAAGTCCAAAGTGCAGTATAATTTGCCTACTCTTATCAATTGACCTTAAACTCTCCATATTCTATTGATGAACCCCTATTTTACCTTCTTGATTATAAATCCCTAGCATCAAAGGTAATAAGAGTTCTAGGATTATGGAGCAATAGTTTTGGGACCCAACATTATGGATAATGATGAGCAAGGAAGGGAGAAATTAACTATTATTTTAATCATCCTAAGTCATTTTGAATGTTAATTTTTTAAGATAGACATAAGGTAAACAAGGATTTGTGATTGTAGATTTTGATATTAAATAATGTGATTAAAAATTCATACTATTTTTAGAAATTGCATCTAAATAAGTCAAAACTTATTATGTTTCAATCATTAGTTTACGTGCCACTTGCCACATGACTAGTAATATTGACAAATTTAGAAATGTAACAAAGAAATAAAGAGGCACCATTACATTGGGAGATGATTCATAAATATATGTTAAAATATTTTGTAGAGCCCCTCTCAATGTTCCAACCCAAGGTAAAAAACATGTATTGATAATATTTCATTTGTTCCAAGAATAAATAAAATCCTCATCTTAGTCAACCAAATCATTACCAAAAATATCAAGGTTATTTTTCAAAAAAGGGACTTATAAGGTGTTCAATAGTAAAGAGAAATTAGTATGCAATGGATGTATGAAAGAAAAAATATTTCTTATGAAAAAAATCCTCTAAAACCTTAGTTTTGAGTGTTTCTTTAAGACATCAGTTGTCGAATAAAAGGCTTGACTATATTGGTATAAAAATCTTGGTTGTATCAACCTCAAGTCACTAAAGGAAATGTTTAATTAGAATATAGTATATGGTTTTTCATCCATCACTATAGAGAAGTGTGTCTATGAAGCCTATGGTATGGGTAAATAAAGTAGAAGAAAATGAAGGAATTGTTGAGCCAAATTCAAGCTCATTTTCCTTTCCACAATCTAGTTTTACTCTAAGGAGATCAAAACAAGCAATAAAAACACCCATTATATAATAGGAGTATGAGGCTAATTATGTATTGATGATAATTGTTCTAATTATTTGTGAACCAAGATCTTTTGAGTAAACAATAAAAGAAGAAAAATGGTAGTATTATAAATCAAGAGATGGATTCAATTTATTAAAACTATACATGAGATTTGTTGAGAAGTTGTTGATTTGGCATTGTTTTCATTGATGTCAAAACTTGGGATCTAGAAGGTTGTGCTCTGGATGATATACACAAATGATCTATCATATCGTATCCTATGATGTTGTGTAGTGTGGATGTTATCCTTGATTTGGATATGACAGTACTTATTTTTGGGACATCAGTGGAAGACAGTTAATGCAAAATAATGAAGATTAATCTTTTGATATTGGTTGTTGTGCTCAAAGCTTATTTTGGGTATCCTTGTTATCCAGAAATTCATGTAGCATGTTACAAGTTTTGGTATATCTAATTGCATTCCTCCGATTGTACTGAAATTGACGATGATCAAGATTTGGTCTTGGTTGTGGAATTCCTATAAGTTGATGATGATCAAGATTTGGTATTGGTTGTGGCATTCTCATTGATTCCAGAACATATCTCATGTAATTCAAAGATTGCTATCTTTTGGTAATTATGCTAGGTGATGAACTAATCTTATGTATGACCTATTTATGGGTCCCATGGTAATGTGGTAAGAAGATCTTTATGTGTGACCTATCCTTTGGGTCTGGTGCTAACATGCCAAGCCTTATTGAATATTTCAAGGTTGTTCTTCAAGCTGACATGTTTTGCTAGGCCGACTCATTTTGTTCTACAGGTATATATATGTGTAGAACATCCCTTTTGAATGAAACACGAATTTTGGTGTGTGCAAACATAAAAAAGGGTGTGAAGGATTATGCGATAAGAAACAAAGAAGGAAGTGAATGCAATCGCAAGGAAGAAGTAATCTGTATTGCAAAGGTTGTGCAAGGAAGGTGGACGAAAGATTCTTGATTGGATCTGCCGCAAAAAGATATTGTGCTTTTAACTGGAATTGACTTCATGCATATGTAGATGTAGCTTCATCAGTTCATGTTTTGTCTATTTTGTAATTAGATGTTTTTTTATTAGTCAGGCAGTGAGCCCATTGATAGTGAGTCTTACCTACAATGAGCATTTTGGTAGTGAGCCCTTGCAAAAATCACCTTAACCGATGTTTTATAATTAAGAATTAGCATTCTTCGTGGTTTTTCCCATCTTGGGTTTCCACATAATTTCTGGTGTTCATTGTGCATGGTGTTATTATGTTCTTTCATGTTCATATCTATTTTAATTATTATCTAATTGATTTAAGATTTCTTTAGATTAATTAAAGTAAGGAAAAGTGTTTTGTGATAACTGATTCTCCCCCCTTCTCAATTATCCAGAATGTTCAACAATTGGTATCAGAGCCTGGTCCCTTGCAGATAGAGCTTAACTGCTTGAGGGAGATCTTGGAAGTTTGAACAAATGGCAGGAGATTATTACTTTGATGAAGAATTGAAGACAATGCTAGATGATATGGAAAGTATGGAATCTGAAAATGAGGAATTGAAAGATAAAATCAAGGAGGCAAATGATTGTATCTCAAAGCTAAGGGAGAAAATCCGTAAATTCAAAGCAAGACATAGAGAGGTCAACAAGGAACTAAAGGAGTCAAAGGAGAGTGTTGTGAATCTAAAGCTACGGTTGGATGAATGCAAGAAGACTAAATAAAATCTCAAAGATACCATTAAACATAAAACTGAAGAATGGAAGAAGACTGAAGAAAATCTCAAAGATACCATGAAACAAAAATTAGAAGAAAATGAGAAGTTAGATCAAGAGTTAAGAAGGCTGAAAATAGAAGCAAAAATATGTGAAAGTAGCATAATTTTGGATCAAATCTTGTCCCTGTAGAAATGTCACAAGGATAAGGAAGGACTTGGATTCTCAAGTGAATGCTTAAATTAGAATACTAAGGGTAAAGACAAAGTAGTTGAAGTTGAAGCGAGATCTGTTGTAACAAGCAAGGTTTGGAACTCTAGAACACCTACAAAAGGACTTTAGTCAGGCAACCAAATGCTCAAAGGTACTTATCATTTAATGGTCATTATTTTCTATGAATTTTTTTTGGACATAAGGCTATAAAGTGTAGAAGCAAGAAGGAACTGAGTACTCAATGCTTTAACTATCACAAGTTTGGTCACAAAGCAAGTCATTGCAGAAGTCAATTATCTAATCTGATTAGAAGGAATGGAATGGATAATCTCTTTCATGTTTATTGCTATTTATGCTAAGATTATGGTCACAAAGCTAATCAGTGTAGATCTAGGGTTCACTCAGTTAAATCAGGACAAAGATGTTACAAGTGCAGTCAATCCAGACATTATGCTAACACATGCAAATATGTTACTTTGGGAAAGTTTGAAAATAAAAAGAAGGTTGCAAAATCAAATGAATCTAAGAAGAAGACCATCATGGTTTTGAAGAAAAAGGAAATGAGTGTGGGGAGCTCTTTTGTGGTACTGGATCTTGATATAAGCTCTTCTGGAATCTGAGCCAATTGTCTTGGCTTAGGGGGAATTTTGCAATGCATATCCTATTAGTTCCCCCTCTCTGAAGTAATATTGATGTGTTTTTGGAATGACTAAGTTTGATATGGTTGGTGACATATGATGAAGCTCAATATGGCTAATTGAAAATAAAATTACAATTGATGGTGTGATCGATGTAAGTTTTTGGTGGCAAAATCATCATGACAATTAAGGATAAAAGGTGGAGTTTCAAATCATTTCTCATAGTTTGCAAAGAAGAAGAAGAGGTTTCACTGAGCAATAAAAGGATTGAAGAAGCTAAGTGCGACGATGGAATCCATGTTGAGTGAAAGTGAATCTAGTGGTGGTATTTCATTGAGGCTGAAGGGAGTAGCATTGGACAAATTTGATCATTGGAAGATGAATGAAATCAAACTAGGGTTGAAGTCTGATGAATTACAGAGAGTAAGTGCTTTGGGTATGGATCTATGGAAGGAATTCCCTTATAATTCTGACAAAGAATCTATCTTGTTCCTGTTGAGTTGATTCAAGGATGACAACATCATTTTGGACAAACCCTATCCAATCACTAAGGAAGCCATTGAAGCTATTACTGAATTGTGTAGAGTTGGTGACCTCCCTGGGAAGAAGACGGTGAAATACAGAGATGTGGAGGAACTTACTAGTATCGATAAAGACCCCTGAGCTCTACTGATAAATACCATGTTGATCCTGTAGTAAGCTATGTTGCTTACAGTATCTCATACAAAATCTAATTTTGAAATCATGAAGGTTCTACATCTTCTATTGTTGTATATCTTGCACACAAGATGATGAAGGAAAATCAACAGTTTGACTTGTGTAGCCTGGTAATGGAAAACCTAATTGAGAATGTCAAAATGTCTTTGGTTGAGAGTTATCCCTTTCGGTTTGGATCTCTACTCATATGTTTAGTATTCTACTTTTTGAATTCATTACTGTCAAAGGAGAATGTCAAGTGGAAGTTTGGCATCCCTGTCAGAAGCAAGTTTACAAATATTTGGAATGTATGGAAGATAAAGAAAATGCATGCAAAGTTTATTTCTCATCCTTACAGATGGATTTGTGCTCCGGTGTGATAGTATCTAGGGATACACCTATCAGTCAGTTTGAGGAGGGTTCCTTCTGTAGTAAGAGGGAGTTAGATTTTTTCATTGGTGGTTCCCCTCCAAAACCTAAAAGGGGGAAAATTAACACAAAAGATGTCATCACTATCTCAGAAGAGAAGAAGGAAGAAGAGTCTCTACCTGATACAAATGAAGTTCATTTTGTGTTGGATTAAGGTGATATGAAAAATATTGGTGAAATTGGGAATACCTTCTCTTCAGTCAGATGGCCTAGAATTGAAGATTCCTTGGTTAATTATCTACTAAAAAAGGGTATTACTATTTATGTTGTTTCTGACTCATCACTGGATGATCTAGTAGAAGTTGTTGAAGAAAGGTTGTTGCAGGAAGGATTTGAAGGACATAAAATCCAAGCTATGATTGAAAGAAGGTGTGTTATAGCCAAATAAAATTTATCCAAACACATTGATGAGACAAGAGAATGCATTAAGGAGATGTTTGACATCTACAAAAACTATCTTTGGTGGCCTGTTGCTGTTGATAATTTTAGAAGTAGAATTGAAGCTATTGAATTTGAATTGAATGATATTGGAAAGTGTTTTGACTTCTTTAAAGATAAAGATGGAAAACAAAGAATAAGAGTTGGTGAGTTGCAAGATGAGTTATTGTCTACTCAGAGACAAAGGGGATATTTGGTTAAAAAATTTTGGTTGGTCAAAGAAATTATTGAGGTCTGGTTGGATCATCTCTCTGGAATACTTTCTAATGCAGAGGATTGTGAACAACAATGTCTATCTCTAGACTAGTCATCTTCATTTGGGTTGTTGGTTCTACAAGATAGTATGTGTGCTAGAATGGTTTTTGCAATGCAAGCTTGGAAGAGGATTCTTCCAATTGTGAGAGAAAGGTACAAGAAAAAAAAATTGTGTGAAAAGTGTTATTTTTACTTGATTTATTGAATGTTCTTATTTGGCCCTTTGCCTTTGATGATAAAAAGGGGGAGAAAATAAAGAGAAAAACAAAAATAAAATATGAATTGAACTGCTTGACAAAGGGGGAGTGCTTGGAGTCTTTTTTTGTGTTTTTGTTGTTTTTATATCAATGCTAAAGGGGGGGATATTGAGAAATTGTTGATTTGGAATTGTTGTCATTGATGTCAAAACCTAAGATCCAGAAGGTCGTTCTCTGGATGATATATAGAAATGATCTATCCTATCGTATGCTATGATGTTGTGTAGTGTGGATGTTATCCTTGATATAGATATGGTAGTACTTCTTTTTGGGAAATTTGTGGAAGACAATTAATGCAGAATAATGAAGACTAATATTTTGATATTGGCTATTGTGCTCAAAGCTTATTCTGGGTATCCTTGCTATCCATACATTCATGTAGCATGTTACAAGTTTTGGTATGTCAAATTTCATTCCTCCAGTTGGTACTAAAATTGATTATGACCAAGATTTGGTCTTGGTTGTGGCATTCTCATCAGTTCTAGAACATATCTCATGTAATTCAAAGATCACTATCTTTTGGTAATTATGCTAGGTGATGAACTTATCTTATGTATGACCTATTTATGGGTCCCATGGTAATGTGGTAAGAAAATATTTATGTGCGACATATCCTTTGGGTCTAGTGTTAGTGTGCCAAGCCTTATTGAATATTTCAAGGCTGTTATTCAAGATGACATGTTTTTCTAGGCCGACTCATTTTTTTCTACGTGTATATATATATATATGTGTGTGTGTGTGTGTGTGTGTGTGTGTGTGTGTGTGTGTGTGTGTGTGTGTAGAGCATCCCTTTTGAATGAAACAAGAAGTGTGGTGTGAGAATAGAGAAAGGGGTGTGAAGGATTATGCAATAAGAAAAAAAGAAGGAAGCGAAGGAAAGCATAAGGAAGAAGTAACTTTTATTGAAAGGGTTGTGCAAGGAAGGTGGGAAGAATATTCTTGACCAGATCTGTTGTAGACATATATTGTTCTTTTAATCACAGCTGACTTCATGCATATGTAGATGCAACTTCATCAGTTCATGTTTTGTCTATTTTGTAATCAGATGTTTTTGTATTAGTCAAGCAATGAGCCCACTAGCATTGAGCCTTACCTATAGTGAGCATTTTAGTAGTGAGCCCTTGTAAAAATCACCTTAATTGGTGTCACCTTAATTGGTGTTTTATAATTGAGAATTAGCATTCTTCATGGTTTTTCCCATCTTGGGTTTCCACATAATTTTTGATGTTCATTGTGCACGGTGTTGTTATGTGCTTTCATGTTCATATCTGTTTTAATTATTATCTGATTGATCTAAGATTGCTCCAAATTAATTAAAGTAAGGGAAAGTGTTTTGTGATAATTGATTCACCCCCCTCTCAGTTATTCGAAATGTTCAACAAGATTTGGCCTTTAATTATTGGTAAAGAATCTATTGATTGTAAATGGGTGTTCAAAATCAAGTTCAAATCTAATGGCTCAATTGAAAAACACAAGGAAATATTGGTAGCTAAAGGTTACAGATAAAATGAAGGTGTTGATTATAAGGAAACTTTTGCTCTAGTCACAAAGATGATCATGGTAAAAATGGTGATAACACTTGCTTCATACTTTCTCCGCAGAAGGGGTATTGATATAAAACCATGGATATAGTACCTTCACATCACCATGAACTTATATTTTGATCCACACAAAAAAAATTCAAATGTAGAGAAATTCATAGCCAACCTTTACACCACTGAGAACAACATATAAACAACACAGTCCTCAAACTATCACTTTCAAAAACACCTTTCTAATAGCACAAGTGAATTGAAACTTGGTTCACACATGCCTTGAAAAAAAATGAAGCTATCTTACAAACCATAGGAGTAATACACCATCAACAGAGAAATATAAAGCATTTGTTAGAGACTTTGGCAACTGGACAACCGGACTACAACATTCTTTTGACATCAATGACAATCAAACTATAAAAATCTCCCCCTTATCATTGATGGAAAAACAACAACCTCTCCCCATTTGAAGCATAATTTCTCCCCCTTCGATATCAATGACAAACGAAAAAAAGGACTCTCCCTCTTTGGTGTGAAAACTCTCCTCTTCAATCTCTTTTTATAGTCTATCCTTCTTGAAACAACCTACAAGATCCTCATGTCAACAACAACCACTACCTACTCCCCCTGAGAGGTAGCCATCATCAGTTTGGGAATAAAGATATGACCTAAATTACTCCACCTGGAAAGATGCACCAACTATGAATCTAGAAAGAAGAAGGATGGTAAATTACCCCTAACTTCTGTCTGAGATATTGAAATGTATCATTTGCAAGTGCTTTTGTGAAAATTTCATCCTTTGTGGATACATACTCCAACTTCACTTCTTTCTCTGCAACCTTCTCTCTCAAAAAGTGATATCTGATTGATATGTGCTTGGTTCTAAAATGTATCACTAGATTCTTGTAAATATTGATAACACTTTTGTTATCACATAGAATAGGAATAGGCTCATCATAATTTATCTTTATATCCTTCAATATTTTCTTCATCCACAATACTTGAGTACAAAAAGGTGTTGTAGCAATATACTTTGCTTCTACTATTGACAAAGATATTGAATCTTGTTTCTTTCTATGCCTTGAAACCAACCCGCTTCCTAAAAATAAAGCACCACCATTGGCACTCCTATCATCAACACAACTAGCCCAATCAACATTAGTTTATGCACTCAAATAAAAATCATTACCTTTTGAATACTATAATCCATAATCCAAAATTCTCTTCAAGTATCTAAAGATTCTCTTGACTACCTTCACATGATTTTCTTTAGGATTAGCTTGAAATATTGTAACAAAACATACCACATGCATGCTATCAGGTCTTGAAGTAGTTAAATGCAACAAGATTCCAATCATAGATCTATATAGAGTCTGATCAGTCAAAGGAGACTCATTATATTTGCTCAAATGATAACCCATTACCATAGGAGTACACACAAGTTTACAATCTTTCATGCCAAACTTCTTCAACATTTTTAACATAATTTTCTTAGGAAATAAAGATACCATCATCTAGCTCAAAAATTTGCATACCAAGAAAGAAGGATAACTCACCTATCATAGACATTTTAAATTCCTTTTGAATTTCTTTAGGAAACTTATTGCACATCTCATCATTTCCACCAAATATTATATCATCAACATCTACAAAAACTATCAAAATTATTTTATACTCAATCTTAAAGTAAATATTACTATCTATGGTACCTTTCTTGAAACCTTGCTGAAGCAAGTACTCATCCAACCTTGCATACCAAGACCTAGGAGTTTGCTTGAGCTCATACAATGCCTTTTTTAATCTACACACCATGTTTTATTCTTCTAATAACCAGAATCCATCAGGTTGCTCTATGTAGATTTCTTCCAAATCTCCATTCAAGAAAGTTGATTTGGTATCCATTTGATACACTTGAAAGTCCTTGTAGGAAGAAAAAGCAAGAAACATTCTGATAGCTTCCATTCTTTCTATAAGAGAAAGATTATCCTTAAAATCAATTCCTTATACTTGTGAATAACCTTTATAGACCAATCTTGCTTTGTCTCTAATAACTTCTCCATCTTCATTTAGTTTATTCTTGAAAACCCACTTTGTTCCTATCACATTTTTTCCACGGGCCTTGGAACCAATTCCCAAGTCTAATTCTTCTCAATCTGATTCAATTCTTCTTCCATTGCTTGTATCCATTCCTCATCTTTTCTAGAATCAACAAAAAAAATTGGTTCTACCTTGGATAGAAAATTAAATTTCACTTGTTCATTTATCTTTGCAAGCCTTCTCTTGGTCATCGCTCCTTCATTCTTATCTCCAATAATCCGATCCTCTGAGTGATTCCTTTGAACATACTTGGCAAGAGTCTTGCTATGCTTTTCAATTGTTCCTTCTTTCTCTTCAACTCCTCCTCCCCATTCTCCTTCGTAGGGAGGTGCATCAGATCTGCAATCCTTAATTTCAACCATATTCCGATGTAGATCCTCATCAACTTTATCATTTGTACTTTCAAATATTCTTCCCAATCTTTTATTGTAGCACCTGTATGCTTTACTCTGAGATGAATATCCAAGAAATATGCCTTCATCAACTCTTGAATCAAACTTTCCCAACACATAATAATCTCTTCTAATATATAATTTTCTTCCAAAGACTCTAAAATACTTGACAGTTGTAGGTCTTCCATTCCATAACTCATACGGGGTCTTAGTTTTGTTCAGCCTTAACAATCCTTTGTTAAGAATATGGGCTATAGTATGAACTGCTTCTCTCCAATAAACTTCAAGTAGATTTTTTTCCATGAGAATAGTTCTTGTCATATCTTGAACAATCATATTCTTTCTTTCTACTACCCCATTCTACCGAGGATTTCTAGCAACAAATAGGTGCCTTTTTATTCCATATTTTTCACAAAAATCATTAAACTCATTTGATGTGAACTCACCTCTTCTATTAGACCTTAAGCACTTGATTTTAACATCCATTTCATACTCAACCATTGATTTGAAAATATTGAATCTACTAAAAGCATCAAATATATCTTTCAAGAAAGTAACTCATTTCATCTTAGAGAAATCATCAATAAAAAGCATGAAGTACCTTTCTCCTTTGAGACTTTTTGTTCTAGTAGGCTTGCACAAATTAGTATGTATCAACTCCAATGACCTACAAGAGGAATATTATCTAGATTTGAAACTTATCCTATTCTACTTTCTAAACTAACATTCCTTTCACATAGTACTTGTAGGCTTGATTATCTTAAGCATATCTCTTACTGCATGTAATGAGCTGATCTTCACAAGATTGTCAAAGTTAATGTGTCTCATTCTCCTATGCTAAAGCCAAAATTTACTTGCTTTCCCCAGAAGAAAAATTCTCCCATTGAAATCCTTTAGATTGTATATGTCACCACTTGACCTAGATCCTTCTACAACCAATTTTCTAAACTTCCCTTTTCTGATTTCACATCCACTTTCATTGAATATGAGATTGTATCCATTTCTGCACATCTGACTCACACTAAGAAGATTTTGCCTAAGACCTTTGACATTAAGAACATCTTTTGTCCTGTGCTTTCCATTAGTACTTATTATACCTTTTCCATAGCAGGGAGAACTTTAAACCCCCCCCCCCCCTCCCCTCGGCAAAGGTGTAAATTCCTGACAAATCCTATATACTTCTCGAATAAAAAATATTAATTTTATTGGTGAAATTTTTCATTTTTCGGGGAAAAAAAATCCCAATTGGTGAATCTTTTATAATCCCTAGAATTTTGTGGAAGATCTTGGCGAATGTAGTATTTTTTTAATTGAATAAAATATTTTTCATTGGCAATTAAAACCGCTTTTCAAACCAGAATTTTTTTTCCATTGGCGATTAAAACCTTTTTTCGAAGCAAAAAATATATTTTCATTGGCGAATTAAAAAGAATCTCAAAGTAATAAAAAAATCCAGTGGTGAAATAAATAGATATGCCAACAAAATATGTTATCATAGGGGTTGTTCAATGAATGTTTGATGGACGACTATAGTTGCATTCCGGAACTAAATCTCTAAAGCACTAGACTTGCGATTTGAAACCTCCGGAATAACACTAGAACCGTTAGATTTCTTGAAATCAATGGTTGAGATTTTATTACCGTACAAATGGTTATAAAGTTATGTTTCTCAGCGATTGGGCGACCTCCGCGGGATGCACAACTTTCGAAGTGTCAACTCATTTAATGAATTGTAAGGTGCCATTAAGGGATGTCTTCTTAAATGCTTTCAAACACCAACTTTAGGTTTAACGTAATCTTTTAAATCCTCTGAAAGGATAGATCTTAAATAAGGAGGTTGGAGAAACGAATTTAGTAGTGGATTATCACTTCCTGCCGGTAAAGTTAATTGAGCCTGCATACGAGGAAAGGTGGCAACATTTTGAACTCCAGACTCAGAGTTTCCTCAAAATGGCACTTCCAGCCGATATCAAGGTATGGGAAGATGAACTTGTGGCCGTCATGCAAACAAATTTGAATTGGCCTGAAGAACAAAACTCGACATCATTTCCTAGCTACGTTCAATGGCGTGGAAAGAGAAAACCAGCTATGTCGAGTACAACATGGTGATTTTCATTTTAGAAGAAGAAGAAGAAGAACGTGTTGAATTTCATAATTTAGTTATGGAAATACAGTTGGAACTGTACAGAGTCCCGACACCTCCATCGATTTAACAACATGCATGAATCCTTTTGTGAATCGTGAATTTGTGACACGTAATGATAAGGGGGCGTAGTTTCAGCTTTTGAGCACTTTTTGAATTGTGATTGTACATGGTGTGGGGTGACAGGTCTGTGAAACCACATTTTTGGCATTAGAGAGATAAAATAATATATTTCTAAATCTGTGTATTTATTAATGCTTCCTTTTAGTTATGAATGAATTGTGTTTCTTCATGATAATTGTTCAATGTTTATCTGTTAGGTCAGAATGCATATTTTTTCATCTCTGAGACTTTGTGTTCAGATTAATTTATTTGTTAAAAGAGAAACTATCGCTTTTCTTTACTGATTGTGAGAAAACCGGACTTTGTGTCATTTTAAAAAAAATATTTTGCATCTACTTTCATGGTTAAAGTGACAAATCTATACACCAACAAGAAAAAAGAGTTGCATTTCAGAAGTAAATCTCTGAAGCATTAGACTTGTGAATTGAAACCTCTAGAATAAAACTATAACCATTAGATGTAGACATGTGGTGAGATAAAGGCCCATCGCTCATCACCCATCCAGTCTTTTCAATGCCTCGACGTTGTACATTTCATTTAATTAAAATTCTCAAT
Organism: Sequoiadendron giganteum; assembly: GCA_007115665.2. Lineage (NCBI taxonomy): Eukaryota > Viridiplantae > Streptophyta > Pinopsida > Cupressales > Cupressaceae > Sequoiadendron > Sequoiadendron giganteum. The sequence continues at coordinate 454,476,417 of CM021109.1, read as the reverse complement.
ATTTTTGAAGAAAGTGTGGTTGGCATATTGCTAGTGCTAGTGCTCATAGTGGCGACAATTAATGCCATATGTGATATGAACATCTGAAGCAATTTCTTGGATAACTCATAGCTTTAATGAAATAAGATTTGTAATGATTTCATATCATTTGAACTTTGAGTGGTACTGGTGAATTAGTGATTTTTATAGTTTGTCAGCTTGAGTTATAGTTGGCATGTAGCCAGAAGTCAATCAAATTAAACAGTTTAATTATACAGGTTGGTAGTGGAATTGGTGGCCCATAAATAGGGATAGTGATTCAGTGAATAGTAGATAGTGCCATAAGGGTTTTTATTTTCTAGGGTTAATAAGGATTCATGAAGAAGATGATGCGGTATTGGGGATACTGCAAATTTTCTTACCTACAGTTATGTAGTTATAGAGTAATCAGTAAAAGACGAATTTCCTTCATGTTCAGAATGGGTGGAATTGGAAAGAAGTTGATTTGGTTACCCTAACTTCTTAGACAGGTTTTGAACTAGGATGAGGAGCTCTGATGGAGGTAAGTGCTATACCAGTGCATGGAAGCTGCATGCAAAAGATGGGAGCAAATTTGCTTCTCCTCTTCTATTTTAACAGTTCCCATTTCCCCAACATGATTGGCCAGGAAAGCCCCATGCATTTATTTTCAAAGAGACATTTGTATTACATCTTTTGTATGACTCTGATTCTCAAAGGGGGTAAGTACATTTTGTATCTTCACGGCTCCCATTTCCCTAGGATTGATTAGAACTCCCTTTCCCCAGCATAGTTGGAAAATCCACTAGTAGAAGCTTGGAATCATGCATTTATTTTCAGAGCCACATTTGTATTATGTTTTCACCAACAGAAGCTTGGAATCATGCATTTATTTTTAGAGTTACATTTGTAGTAATTTTTCAGCAGTAGAATCTTGGAAATTGGAATCAATTTGTAATCCATTGTAACGAGCAACAACTTGGAATAAATTATTAAATTTTGTCTATGTAAAGTAGTAGTACTAAAGTGACATACTGACATATGTTATTTATAAAAAATAGGATCTTGCCTGATCTACATCTACTCGTCTGTAAAAAGATATGTAATAATGTGACATTGAAATTCAGTTGCAATAAAATAAATGGTTGTGTTGTGTTATTCTTCGTTATTCATTTACACTTAGAGTAAAGAGTTGTTTTCTGAGTTCAGAATATACTTTATGCAAATATATTCAAATCAGTTTTTCTCTTTTGAGAAATTAAGTAATATACTCTATGCAATATGCACTTGATAATTCATGGTTATATCAGGCCATTGGGGGAATGCAATCATTTGTTCCATCGATTTTTATGTGTTACAATGATGTGCTTACTTTTGTTGACTCTATCGGTATATCGGGGAGCGCACCTTATGAGTCTTTGCCTTCGGGCCATCAGCGAGGCTGTGATGGGGGTTCCATCGATAAAGCATTGTTAGATTGATGCCTATGGTATTGACTATTGATTTTTGTTAGGAATGGGGAAGGACTACGAGTACGGGATTTCACATCTGTTTATGGATGCAATGTAATTATGTAGGCTATAATATGGATCTTGTCACATAAATTTCTACGATTTTCATTATGTAATATGTAGGCTATAATAAGTCCTTTGCAACATTAAGTTACCGACCCCTTCACCTTGATGCCAATCCTAGCGCACAAAAGTTTAAAACAACTTTAAAACACATTTGTCATGTTTATTTTTTTAAGTTAATATCATAAATTACTCAAGTTTCAACCGTTGGATGAACATTTGATGTATGGTTGTAGTTGCATTTCATAATGAAATGCATAGAGCGATGGGCTTGCCAACTTAAACCTCCAGAATCACCCTATAACCATTAGATTTAGAAAGATCAACGGTTAAGATTAAGAATTTGTAACTTGTAGACCTAAGACATTTCATTCACTTTAATGTTCCAATTTCGAGAAACAAATCAGTTAAAGCACTTTGTACTGCTAAGTGTCAACTGTCAACTATCAAGTGATTAATGTTTATTTTTTAAAGTTAATATACTTTATGCAATATGCACTTGATAATTCATGGTTATATCGGGCCATCGGGGGAATGCAATCATTCGTTCCACCAATGTTTATGTGTTACAACGATGTGCTTAGTGCTTACTTTTTTTGACTCTATCCGTATATCAGGGAGCACACCTTATGAGTCTTCGTCTTTGGGCCATTGGCGGGGCTGTGATGGGGGTTCCACCGATAAAGCATTGTTAGGTCGATGCCTATGGTATTGACTATTGATTTTTGTTAGGAATGGGGGGAGGACTACGAGTACGGGATTTCAAATCTATTTATGGATGCAATGTAATTATGTAGGCTATAATATGGATCTTGTCACACAAATTTCTATGATTTGCATTATGTAATATGTAGTCTATAATAAGTCTTTTGCAATGTTAAGTTATCGGCCCCTTCACCTTGATGCCAATCCTAGCACGCAAAAGTTTAAAACAACTTTAAAACACATGTGTCATGTTTATTTTTTAAATTTAATATCATAAATTACTCAAGTTTCAACCATTGGATGAACATTTGATGCATGGTTGTAGTTGCATTCTGTAATGAAATGCACAGAGCGATGGGCTTGCCAACTTAAACCTCTGGAATCACCCTATAACCGTTAGATTTAGAAAGATCAACGATTAAGATTAAGAATTTGCAACTTGTAGACCTAAGACGTTTCATTCACTTTAACGTTCGAATTTAAAGCATTTAAAGCACTTTGCACTGCTAAATGTCAACTGTCAAGTGATTACTGATTTTTTTTAAGTGAGAGGGTCAGCACACGGTGAGATTTTTTCAATTCCTTTGCAACATTAATTTACCAGTCCCTTGGCCTTGATGCCAATCCTAGCGCACAAAAGTTTAAAACAACTTTAGAACACATGTGTCAAGCTTTTTTTTAAAGTTAATATCATAAATTACTCAAGTTTCAACTGTTGGATGAACATTTGATGTATGGTTGTAGTTGCATTCTGTAATGAAATGCACAGAGCGATGGGCTTGCCAACTTAAACCTCCAGAATCACCCTATAACCATTAGATTTAGAAAGATCAACGGTTAAGAATTTGCAACTTGTAGTCTTGTAGACCTAAGACGTGGCATTCACTTTAATGGTCCAATCATGAGAAAAAAGCATTTAAAGCACTTTGCACTTTGAAATTGTACAGTGATTTTTAAAGCCTTCACTCTTCAAATTGCTCATTGTAGTGCACCACCCTATTTTGTATTCCATAGTTCCACTTCCAACAATGCCATTCCAGTTTTCAAGAGTTGGGACTCAAAATCTGGGTAAGTGAAAGAATTCCTACGGCTACGTTTCATCATTTGACATTTCTTAAAATCTTATTTTGTCAAAGTTTGAAGTTTGGGTTTAGAGACTTAAGAATGCATTAAAATTAAGGAGGACTAATAGGTATTAGGGAATTCAAATTTCACAACTTCACATTTGTATAAGCATGTCTACCACCAGTACCACTAGAGCAATGTCCGATAAAAAAATACATTATGCAGAATTGCTTAAAACCCCAGGTTTCACTGATGGGTACCATGATATTTATGATCCTAAAATCGATGGTAGGCGTACCTTAGAACTTAGATTTTCATCTTAGAATAAGGTTGTAAAGAAAAATCAAGTTTTAGTTAATAGTATCAATTCACCGTGGGTAATTGGATTAGGGCGCATGATGTTACATGAAGTTTTCCCTTGCCTAGAATTTATCATGGTTTGTGCCGAAAATTATGATGATAAGAAAAGAGAAATTGTTAATAAAGATAGCCAAGAAGAATTTTTATCCATTAATGCATTCTAACTTGGAAAATTGTTGTGGTTTACAACCGAAGAATTTGGAAACCACCACATTGACCTAGAAAAGCTTGCTAGTGATTCTGAAGCAACGGAAGAAAGGTAGAAAAATAATTTCTTAAATAAAATAGTTCAAGATAGAAAAAAATTGAAAGGTGATCATAAGCCTCCTTATAATTTGGATAATTTTAAACCATGGCCCGTTCAAGATACTATTTCCATGCTAGCATTTTTCCTCGGTCTGGATAGCAATTTGGAAGTGGGTGCAAGCCTCCTTGAAATGGTATATAATATCCATTATGTTGATGAACATGTCAAATATAATTATATTTAGCACATTGTAGAATCCATGCATAAACAATTTTTAATGATTAAATCAGGTTCCACCAAGACATTTAGGTTCAGAACCTACTTGTGCTATCTTTTTCTATTCAAATTTAGAGGAAAGTTTCAGACCAACAAGCTTTAGATTCAGCCCTATAGTAATGCAAATCAAAAGAAAATGACTCAGTATATGAATGGACCACTGAGATAAGGATGCATGATTCTTGAAGGAACTACAGTCATTTTGTAGACTAATTTTTGGCTCCATTGCATCAAGCAATTACAAATACTCCAATGCCTAGATTGCCTATGTCATATAGAAACTGCATGCAACTAGGAAAAGAAATACAATTGGTTGATTGGTACTTAATGGAAGAATATAATGTGCTAAGATGTTATGGATCGGGAGTACAACCATACAAAATTCCAATACATGTGACATAAAGGTTTTTTGCATTGGAATATGTAAGGAAGGTGCAAAGTGTTGATAAACTACACTTTATCAGTCAACAAAAGAAGACCTTATTTCCTTCTTTACCTTTTTCATGTGGAGGGTTCACATTTGAGAGAAAAGCATTTAGTGTGGCACATAATATTTTGAAGTTTTTTGACTCTGATGCTATCTGTCACTGGTAGTATGATCCATGTGGGATCATTAAATCAATGATTGTGGCCAATAGGAATGCTGCAAGTAGAATTCAACATCAAAGTAAACCCTTTCTTGAAAACTTGAGAAACAAGGATTCTTGCGATGAGGTCAAAATAGAAATGGAGAAAAGTGCTGCTGAGAATGGTATTTCTTTTGAACAATTGTTAGCAGAAATTATGGCATTGCACCGAAAGACAATCAGGACATACAACAATTTTTATGAAAAAAGTGATAAAACATCTAGTAGAGTAAAAATCCTAGGTTCTCTAGAGAAGGAAGTTATAGATAAAAATTGGTCACGATAAAAAATTACTGTCTTTTGGTCTATGAGGAAGGACCTAGGTGATCCAAGAGCTCTTGCAGAGTATGGAGCTAATGAAGAAGATGAAGAGTTTAGCAAATTGTAGAATATAGAGCATCTTGATGAACGTGGAAGAAAAGGAAGTGATGATGAATCTAATGACGATAGTGAAGAAGAAGAACAAAGCCATGCCAATTACAAACCTGGTTTAAGTGAGGCCGCAAAAGAAGCATATGCTTCAACATATACTTCAGGAGCAACCATACTTGAAAAAATTGGTTATGAAGGTGGTCCTTTGGGGTCCAAAGACTCCAAAAGACAAGGCCTTTGGATGGTAACAAATGTTGAGCATCGAAAACCAGTTGATAAATCTGGCCTTGGGCTTAGAGGTGAAAAAGTAGACCAAGGGCATGCAAGTCAATTTGTTAGAGCTTCTAATCCTCATACTCATGGTCAGATACAATCACAACTAGGGCATGCCCTTGGTGGACAACTTAGTGCAACTGGGAGTGACATTGGTGGCGATGGTATGGGTAGTAGTACCAGTAGTGGTCAACATGTGCTACAACAACAAATTACACACAAGAGGAAAATAATACAAGATACCACAGAAACACCAAGTGATCAAGGCAATCAAAAGAGGCAAAGGATTTTGACAGGTCCAAGTCACACTATCAGTGGATCCACCACAAAGGAGTTATTTCCAGACACTCCCCCAATTATGGATAGTGTGGCTCCAACATCATTAAAAACTACAAGTACTCCTATTCCTTCGCCATTCAAGCATTCCATTGTTCTTGCCTCCCTAGGTTATGATTTCATTTTAGAGTTTAAAAATAAATCAGACTTGAATAAAAAAGAAAAGAAGCAACTGATGGAGAGTGTGTCTGCTATAACTTCAGAGCCTACAACAACCATGGTATTACCCACATTTGACACAAATAAATAAATCAAGGAGTACACAATTGTTGTTCCCATAGTTCAAAATAAACCAACAAATCAGATGGATCGATCTGAATACCAGGTAACCAATTTTCAATTGGATTTTTTTGGCCTAAAAAATACTGATAAAATTAATGTATCAAAGAAGAAAAATGAATTGGTGTACACATAATTTCTAAAGCAAGATAGAGAGAAGAAAAGGTTGCATACCCAAATAGAAAATTTACAGGTAGACCTAGCAAGTGAGAAAGCAAAGAGGAAAGCAGCAGATAACAAGAGCAATGAATTAGAAAAAAGAATAATAAAATCTGCCTCTACATCAACAAGCAAAGAGGATAAACCAAATGAGAGAGAAGTGCATGACCTGAAGCGAAGGCTAGATGAGAGCAACAAGAAATATGATGAGGAAAAATCTACTTCAGGAAAAATTAAGACAAAGCATTGTGAATGGAAATGCACTGTGGGAACAAAAATTGGAGAAACAGAGAAAAACAAATGAAAGATTGGAGACAAAGCTAGATGAGAGCAAGAAGAAATATGATGAGGAAAAATCCACTTCAGAAAAATTAAGACTAAGCATTGCGAATGGAAATGCATAGTAGGAACAAAAATTGGAGAAGCAGAGAAAAAAAAATGAAAGATTGGAGATAGAGCTGATGGAAGCGAAAGAATAAATTAAGTCTTCTCAAAATAAGTTATCTGCATTTTGTAGAGATACAGTGAGGAATATGAAACAAAAGATCTGGGATGAAATAATGCACAGGTTTGATCATTTGTGTGACATGTTTCAATTGATTGATGCTATCAGACAACATTATAAGAAGCTCAGCAAATATTTAGTGGACAACAAAAATGTGTTGGAATTAGAGAAATCTGCAAGTCAAGTTCTACAAACAGTCTACAAAGCCAGTAACAATGATTTGAAATCAAAAGGGATTACTAATCGGATTGAAACCTCAATGAAGTTGTCATATATGATTGAAAAGTGTTCGAGAATGTGTGGAACAAAGGAATATTTGCATTTGGTTGCAGACAAGATGAAGGTGGTGGATGAAAAGGTAAAGAACTTCACAAAGCTTGGTTTTCCAGAGGCTTTTGACACAAATGAGTGATTCATTGGTAATGATGGTTTCAAAAAGAAGATGGAAGGTGCAAGGAAGATTGATTTGGACCAGTTTCCTTAGAACCCAGATGTGAACTATTTGGATTCCATCATAACACTGATAACCTTGGATGCAAAATTGACTGAAGAATTCAAGACAAGTTCCACTTCCAATTACAATCATGAAATGTTAACAAAACTTCAAGTCAAACAACATCAGTTAGAACAAATGGAAATTCCACCACCTAAAGAGTGGAAGTTGCTAGAAAAGGTGATACAGTGACTTGATTTTTAATTTTCAATCTTTGATAATATGAGTTTCCAAGTTCCAACTCAACTCTGTGTAGACTTGTCTTTAGGCATTGGAAAGATTTTGCATTGCCAATGCCAATATGTACTCCTTCATGTGAAAATCAATTAAAAAGCTCAAATTTAGACTTCAGTAATGTGATGATGTTCAATTATCTGTATTATTGATTTTATCATTTGAACTATAAAGTGATGAACTGTTAGCTCATTATATCTAATTCTTAGTAGAGCTTCCAAGTTATGGATGTTGAACTGTTAGCTCATTATATTTACTTCTTGGTAGAGATTCTAAGTTATGGATGTTGAGCTGTTAGCTCATTATATTTACTTCTTGGTAGAGATTCTAAGTTATGGATGTTGAACTGTTAGCTTCTGTTATGTTTTGACTAAAAATCTTGATCAGTATCCACCAAATTACAGTCTTACACGTCACCCACATCCCACATACTGCAAAAATACACTACATTTGATTTTATGATTAGCACAAATTGTAGAGATTTGTGTGAAAAGATCCATTTTGTGGCCCACATGACTACTTGATCAATGATCATGTCCATAAATAAATCTAAAACCCCATGGTCACAACCCCTATTCCTGAAGAATTCAAATTCAATGTACTGACAAATTAAATGTACTTCCACACACTCAATTTGAATAACATAAACAACCACTTTGAAGATAGCCAAATAAGTTAATAACTGTTCAATCAAAAATTGCCCATGCCTTGGCCATTTTCTTTTCCTTTGCGGCTACGCCTTAATTTTGTATGCTCACTATCTTCGGAGCTCGCCACGTAGCTGCCTCACGAAGCCTTTTGCTTTGGCTTCATTTGGCTTTTTGACAGTCTCCGTTTGCATGCTGCGTGGCTCATGCTGGCTGTTTTTACGAGTTGGGCCTACCTCGTTCTTTGCTTTCTGCCTCGTTCTTTGTTGTTTCTCGGAGCTCTCCACGTGGATCTCTCTTGTGGCTTTCTACCAAGCGCTCTTACTGCTTTTTGCCGAGCTCCGTCTGGATGACACGTGGCATTTCTTTTTCCTGCGCTAGTTACCTTGGAAATGCTGATGGATCTTTTGTGCTTCCCGCCGCCGCGTGTCTTCTCCTGTTGCTGCATGTTTTTCTGTTTCGTATCGTGGCTTCATTGGTGTATTGCTGATCGGTAGATGTTTGCTATGGCGGCTCAGATCATCTGGGTCGAGGATTGCTGCGTGTGGTCTGCTCTTCCATGATGCATTTTTCAGGTAGTGGGATGGCCTATTTATGGGGCCTAGTTTTTCTTTTATTAGGTTGTTGATCAAGTTTAGCAAAAACTCTAAAGACATCGGGTAGCAAGCCTTTTGTAATTGCTATTTTCTAATTAAAGATTTCAGACTATGCCAAATAAATTCGGCCTTTCTGTTTTGAGCAGTTGTTAGAACTATTAACTTGTGCTATTATCTTTATTTTTGTATGAATGCCTGTTCTTTAGTTTTCTGTAACCTTTTATAGCTGAAAATAATACAGATCATGTTTCTTCGACTCTTCTGTGTTAAAATAAAGTTATGGTAGATTACATTATACAAATTAGAGAGTATTTTGCATAACGAATGTTTGTAGAGGAAGATAATCTTAATTAACATCATTTAGTGGTTCAGGCCTTTGCATCTTGCACTGTGCTCTATCAAAATTCGTCTAAGACTTTGGCGCATCGCCTGTAGTGTAAGCTTTATATTCATATTATTCTCCTTATATTTTTCCTCAACCCACTAAGCGAAGAGCCAGCTTTGATAAAATCCTAGAGGTCACTTAGCTAGTGCACCATGTCCCCCAATAGCTAAGTTTCCCATAAGACTGCTGCTACATGCAAAATTTTGCGTCAGCAGTTCTTTTTCTGGCACACCCGATGGGACCGCGAACTAGCATGTTCGCCTGATCTTTATAAGTGTGTATGAGCCATCGACCTGTAACTAGGTCGCAATCTGCAAGATTCCCTGGCTAGCTTGTACTGCCTTTAGTTTCCATACATATGAGAGGTCACTGAAATAGCCCTTCACCTCCTTTGTCACCTCCTGCTCCATTATCACCTAATCCACCTGCACCCATGGCTGCTAGAAATTATGTAGTCTGGGACTCCGATAGTCTGTTGGTAGCACCTATGCCTCCTGCAGTATGGGCTCCCATCCCTGTTTCGGCCTTAAAAGCTATTCCTAAATATTTTGGGGATAAATCAAAAACACCCGCAGAGCATCTGCAAGATGTAGCCGATGTATGTCTGGTACATGGCGTATCAAATGAGAATGTAGCCCTTAGATTGTTGGCCACCTCATTCTGAGGAAAGGCACTGAACTAGTATCGAACCACTCAAGCAGGCACTATAGCTACTTGGGACCAGCTTGGAACCCCTTTTTACGAACGTTTCTCTAATGCTGGTGATAGATCTTCACTGTACCATCAATTGGCCAACATAAAGCAAGCTCCTCATAAAGCTCTGCCCGATTTTAATGCAAGATTTCACTCAACTTGGCAGAGAGTGCCTGTTGGTAGCTGACCACCTCCTGATTTGGCTTTTATGTTCTACCTGAAGTTGATAAACGCTGATATCTCTATGATATTACAAGCTCTAGGCAGAGAAACTTTTCCTAATGCTTATGCTCTAGCTATTACTGCAGAAAATAATCTGATCACTGCAGGGAAATTGGCGCCAAGACCGATCATGCCATTATTCCCTAAGTGCAATGCTCCAGAAGCCGAAGTCCCTTCCACCAGCGCGCCTACGACTTCCCTCCAATCTATGTACGTCTATCCCGGGAGTGCTTCAAGCACAGCCCCGATGACAGCTCCTGTAATAACTCCTATGCTGAACCCCATGGCTGTTGAGATGAACGAAATGAGAGAACAGATGCGGGCTATGACTAATGAACTAACTACTTTGAAGCGACAGCAATACAGCTATCAAAAGCCGGCATATCAAAATTACCAAGGCGGAAAGCCTCCGTACCAATCAAATCAATGGTAGGATAAGTCATGTGGGAATACCTCAGCTCAATCAAATAACCAGATGGTTCCAGTAACCTTGTCTATGTAGACTGTTCATCCTAGTTTAAATAAGGAGTTGATAGCAGGACAAAACAACTTGGTAAAGGATGTTAATTCATGGTGTTTTCCTTGCAATAATGCACATATGCCATGAAACTGCCGGTGAGGAAATTTGCAACAACAAATTGCAGATCAATGTAGCCAAGGCACCACATCCATTTCCAATAACACACCATATGCCTCTTAACAAATGAACAATGCTATCCTTACAATTCAAATGCAAGGGATGTCCATCCAACAAGAATCAGAAATTGTTCCTGATTAGGCTCTTTTTTCTTGGATGGAGGGAGAAGAGTCAGCATTTCCAAATGACTTCCCTATGGATAAAGTACCCTGAGTGCAATCAGATTACAACACGCATTTAAAGCAAAGGTTCACCGGAGAGTTCGCAAACTCACCTAAGCAAGTGTCAGTACCACCAGTGCCTGGTCCTACAGCGGGCCCATTGCCCATCCCACCACAGTCTGAAGCGGCTATTCCTGGATCTCCGAAGCCACTTTTTCTGAAGGCAATGACTCCTGCAGTCATCCCTGCTACGGTTAACCAATCGGACACACCAGCCATCAGGCCTGTATCGACTATCAAACTAAAGGAGCAAACCATTGCAATTCACTAGTCCCAAGCGTAATTCAACATAGTGGAACAACTAAAAAAGTCATTTGCCAATGCTTCTCTGTGGGATGTCTTGGCTATTCCGGAGCAGAAGGTGCTGCTACAAAAGGCGTTATCGGGTGAAGAAGATGCAAAGTTTTCTTCTCAATCCCCTGAGGAGAAGGTATTCAAACCTAACCTAGACAAAGTGCTGACAATTCCACATGAAGAAAAGCTAGAATCCGAAAAGGAAGGTAATCCTAAGCCTAGGCCTTTCTTTCTAACATTGATTATTGGTGAGAAATTACTATACAACTGTATGATTGACTCTGGTGCTAGCACTATTGCCATGCCAAAGCAAGTCGCTGATGCTTTGAGACTAAAGTATGAGCCGCTAAGTAAAGGAGTCATGCAGCTTGATGGAAACAAGGTTGATACTATTGGGATAATCAAGGGACTACCTATGACTCTGTTTGTCTACCCTAGTATCACTATAAATCAGGATACTGTACTTATTGATATCCCTCCTTTATTCGGGATCTGTTTATCTTGAGAGTTCACTGCAAACGTAGGAGGATATCTGGCTTTAGATTGGTCCCACTTGATTCTGAGGATGAAGCTATTGTCGAAAACCCTGTATTCTGCACATGTTGCTGATGAAGCTTTGTTAAATTTTGAAGTACCACACACTTTAATTTCTCAAGAAGAAAGGTACAATGTGGAGTTCCTTGACAGAGAGGAGGCTACTAGTTCCCGGACAAATGATGAAGAGAAGCTGTTGGAAGAATTTATTGATACAGACCCTTTTGGAAACTATCATGCAACTGGCCTCAAAACCTATGTAATACATGAAGAGGGGCAAATCATGCCCAAGGTTACTAAGGAACCTGAGGGTGAAGAGTCTTCTGAGATATGGACATTATATTTTGATGGAGCCCGATGTGAAGTTGGAGCCGGAGCGGGGATTTGTTTGATATCCCCAACTGACGAAAAGACGTTGAGGTCTTACCGCTTCCAGTTTGCATATTCCAACAATGAAGTTGAATATGAAGGTCTCGTCCATGGTTTAAGCCTTGTAGAGCAAATGGGTGCAAAACAAATAAGTGTCTTCAGAGATTCTGAGCTGGTAGTTCATCAGGTCTGTAGAACTTCAGCCGCAAAGAATATCCGAATGCGATCTTACTAGCATAGGGTCTGGGATCTAATTGACAGCTTCGAGGCATTCAACATTCAAGCAATTCCAAGAGAAACAAACACTGAAGCCGACAAGATGGCAGCTATTGGAGCTCAGTTTGAGCCGACGTCGGACCTGTTAAAAAATAAACATGCTGTGAAAGTAATTATAAGACCTGCTATCCTGGATAACAATCAAGATTGACAAGTATTTGATAGCGATGCTCATATTGCATCATTCCTCCAGTCATTTAGAGATTTTGTCAATCAGCTACAACCGAAGATCGCCGAGGCTTACGGAGATCAAATCATTAAGCTGAAATCTAACAAGCTTCTGAGGGGTCTAGTCACTCTGGAAAGTCTGTTTGATTTCGATGATGCAACAAGAGATAAAAGGAAGCTCGTGGCTGACAAAGGTGATTATACCGATTTGCATGTCGGAGAGGATAGGAAGCTCAAAGTTGGAAAGGAAGTGCCACAAAAGAATAAGGATAGACTAAGACATTTCTGCGAAGAATATCCAAGTGTAGTTTCTTGGTCATATGATGATTTAAAAGGATATGATCCTAGGATCATTGAGCATACTATTGAGCTGACGGAGGGGGCAAAGCCAGTTCGTCAAAAGCAGAGACCTGTGAACCCAAAAATAGAATCCTTAATGTCACAGGAGCTGAACAAGTTGATTGCATCTCGGATAGTGTTTCCGATCAAACACAACACTTGGGTGTCTAACCTAGTGCCAGTCCGGAAGAAAAATGGGGATATACGCTTATGCGTAGACTTCCGGGACCTAAATAGGGCATCCTTAAAGGATCACTACTCCCTACCTTCAATGGAGGTAATTCTTCATATTGTAGCTGGTTCTAAAATATTTTCAATGCTGGATGGTTTTTTGGGCTATAACCAGATACGAGTAAAGGAAGAAGACCAATACAAAATGACATTCACCACGAAGTGGGGAACGTATGCTTATGCCAAAATACCTTTTGGGCTCTCAAACGTCGGAGCCACATTTCAACAAGCTATGGACATTGCTTTTAAAGATTTGATCCACAAGATAATACTCATCTACTTGGACGACCTAACCGTATTCTCAAAATCTGCTGATGATCATTTTGATCATCTAGAGCTTGTTTTCCAGAAATGCCAGGAATTCAGAATCTCCCTGAATCCGAAGAAGTGCGTGTTCGGAGTTCCCCAAGGGAAACTATTGGGATATGTCATCTCTAAGGAGGGCATTGCTATTGATCCAAAGAGAGTCGATGCAATCTGAGAGCTTTCATTGCCTGTCAACAAAAAAGGTGTGCAGTCTTTTCTGGGAAAGGTTAATTTTATTAGCCATTTTATTGCAGACTTTGCAGGCATTGTTCGTCCAATCACTTTAATGCTTAAGAAGGACCAATTTTTCAAATGGACAGCAAAAGCTAGAAGAGCTTTTGAATTGATAAAAGAGGCCATTTCTTCCACTCCTGTGTTGGTTAATCTAGACCTGTCAAAAGATTTTATCATGTATGTTTTTGGGGGTGATAATAGTATCGCTACAGTGCTTATGCAGAAGGATGATAAAGATGCAATGGATTCCCCTATTGCCTTTTATTCCCGAACTTTAAAATAATATGAAGTAAAGTATAACTTTGTAGAGAAGCAAGTCTTCACCATTGTTAAGGGGCTTAAGAAGTTCTGACATCTGATATCATATAATAAGGTGATTGTATGTGTTCCGTATCCAAGTGTGCGAGAATATATCATGGAAGGGGAAATCATGGAAAAGAGAGCTAACTGGATCACCAAGATCCTAGAATATGACATTGAGGTCAGACCTGTCAAGACTGTCAAGGGGAAAGGACTGTGTGAGTATATCACTGAAAATAGTGAAACAACGGCAGAATGCGACGCTCCGGAACCTGTGTTAATAAACGAAGAGAATCCCCAGAGTAATTGGCTTGGTGATAGGATAAATTTTATGCAGACAAGAAAGTATCTGACGGACCTCCCATCTTTTAAAAGGCATTTCTATCACCTATAGAATGACAATTTTGTCCTTTTGGAGGGTGTCCTATTTAAAAGAAATTTAAACGGCATCCTGTTGAGATGTGTCAACAAGAAGTAGGCCCGAAGGATATTAGATCAATATCATAACAGCCTTGCCGGATGACCTTTTTTTCGCAAGAACCACAGCAATTAAAATCATGTGCCGGTTATTATTGGCCAACACTTTTTAATGATGCATTTTCCTTAATTAGGTCTTGCAAAGAATGTCAATTCTATGTTGGAAGGAGACAAAATGCTGCTATGCCTTTAAGGCCCATAGTGACAGAGGAACCTTTTGCTCAATGGGGTTTAGACTTCATCGGGATGATCAACCCTCTTTCCTTAGCAGGACATAAATGGATATTAACAACAATCGACTATTTTATCAAGTGGGCATAAGCAGTGCCGTTGAAAAGTGCAACTGAATTAGACATTGTTAATTTCCTAGAAGAACTGGTAGCCAGATTCGGCTTGCCTAAGATAATTATCTCTGACAATGCCAAAGCTTTTCTCGGCTCGAAAATGAGTCAGTTCGCTCTAAAATACGGGGTGTTCTTGAAGACCTCCTCTAACTATTATCCCCAGGGAAATGGTCTCGCGGAGTCCACTAATAAGAACCTCATCCGGTTGATCAAACAGATAGGCTTGGAACATCAAAAGGAATGGCATAGGAACCTCCGGACAACACTCTAGGCAGATCAAATTATGCCCAAGCAGTTATTGAAAACATCTCCTTATGAGATGGTATACGGAAAGGAGGCATTGCTGCCTATTTCCACAGAGATTCTCGCCCTCCAATTGCTCAAGTCTCTAGAAGTTGAACAAAATGGAGCGATGGAAGTAAGGTTTTTTGAGTTGCTTGAGGTGCAGGAGAAAAGAGAACACGCCCTGGAAGCAATGAATAGTCGTCAACAAGTAGTGAAGAAATGGTTCGACAAAAGGGCTTTAGATCAGGGACTGCAACGCGGAGATTTGGTTCTCAAATTCAATGAACGTGGAACAAAACCCAGACAACATAGCAAATTCGACAGCCTCTGGGAAGGGCCATTCAAGATCTACCAGTGCAAACAGTTTAACTCTTTTGAATTAGAAGATATGGAAGGCATTGCTCTAAGTATTCTAGTTAATGGAATACATCTTAAAAGGTTCTATTAATTCTATATATGTGTTAATTTTGTACATTTGTATATATGTAATTACTCTTTGTCGCTTTAAGTTTTGGGTCTTCTCAGCACAAGATTGAAATAATGCAGCAATGGTGTAAGCAATTTAAAGAAAGTTATAAATGAACCAAGTGTTAACAAAAGAAGCATAGTAGATTATATTCATTAAGGTCGAAAATTTACAATATAGTGGGGCCGGAAGGCCTTGTGTTAACATTTACATATGCCCGCTAAGACGCGGGACTTGTAAGCAGAAAGAGGCAAAATTGGTAAAACATTTTTTGTCTGTAGAACACTAATGAGAAGGACCAGCGATCATAGCAGTAGGCAGCTCAGGCTCTGGAAATACCATTCTCTCAAAATTTTTGTACCATTAAAAACTGGAGAAGGGCTCAAGATAACGAATGCGCATTAGAAAATGGCAGCCTTTGCGGACCCTGGCACGGTGCTCTTCATGGGTTTCCAGCTCGAAGCCAAACAGAAAGGGCCTGGTTGGGACGATGCCTCCATGCAGCTGCTGTAGGCGAATGTTCCAGACTGAAGGAATGCCTTGACCCAATTGGGCTGCACGCACAATCTGCTCCAAACCTCCGAGGTAGTGTACAGGGAACACCAGCTCCGTCAGTTTTATAATTTTACATTTGCTGACGTTGATGTCCAGCAGCGAGGTGACAAAGTGGGAGCAGACGCTGGTGTTCACCCGATATTGTTCTTTGTAACGCACGTAGTCCTTCTCGAGGATCCATTTGATGGCTTTCACGTACAACAGGTTTTTGGCACCTGTCATACGCTTCAAGCGTCTGCAAGTAATCTTGCCAAGAAATGCTGCCTGGGTCTTTCTACAAGTGAATCTCACTGGTGTTTCCATGATTTCTGTTTTCTAAGCTAAGAGATTAAAAATACTATCTAGCAAGAGATTGCTAAATTGAAATGCCAGTCGATATTGTGATTCGCAATGTTACACAAGGGGCTAATTTATAGGCTAGCTAAGCTGTGCTTGCTAAAGAAATCATGATTAACAATTTCACGCAGTGGGTCACTTCGCCTTGGTTTTTCGTGTCACAGCGTGCGAGGTGACGGAGAGGTGTAGGATCAGCTTGCAACTTGCTCCGCCAAGCTGCCACATCATTCACAGATCAGCCAATTGTCAGTAGTACAAAGCGCTGCCATCTCATTTGAATCAGATGAAGTTATTGAGAAAGACTCTGTTGGGCAATGCGCCTTGTACGAGCAATAATGTCAATCAATACAAATAGCCTGCAGAGAAATGCTCGTGAGGTTTGCTTGGGTTCATTTTCCAAGACAAGGATCCACTCCCATCACACACGAAAGATTGTCATTTAATTTTTAAGCAGTTCGGCTGGTTGGCGATCTTTTCGCATGAGTAAAGCTGATAACGCATAGTAACAACTTGGCGTAAATGGCTGGCACGTACCTTTTTCGGCCGCCATTCCCGAGAAAGCTGAAAAGGCAAGTTATGGCATGCAGGGAAACATATTTATTGCAGAAGTTGCCAAAGAATTAAGCAATTAAGGCATTCGCAAGAAGAGAAAAGTTTGAAAAGAAGCTAAGTCATTTTCCAAAGGTTAGCACATAGACCCTTGTGGAGACAAAAATGGTCGAAATTACAGAAAACCCTGCACAGACTTCAGCTCAAGTAGCTCTAAGCGAGCAAATGAAGAATGCGTTATGCGTGCAACTTTATGATGGAGAGTCTTATGCCACTCTAGGCATACTTACAAAGCCTAAATGGCCTTTCACTCACCCAGTAAACCAAAGGTTGTTGAGCACGGTTTCTCACAGGGACCAGGCAGTCGTTCTGGAGGATTGGGATAATGTCTTTGACCCCGAGATGTCGAGCAATCCTAAGAGCCTTCGAAAAGCTGCATGTGAAAGGATGAAGAATACAACAGACCAATTTTTCAAACGATTATGGTACTGTGGGCTTGCACAGTACATGGTCCTTTTGATGCATCCTTGCCCAGAGATTGTAGCAGCATGCGCGACACAGTTTGACTCAAGTACTGGGGTTATCAACGACAAGGATTTTTGGGTAGTCATTAGCCCCATGGCTATTCAAAATATGTTGTGTGTCCCGTTTCCTTTGGGTAAGGAGGTTGAAGATTTCAACATGGAAAGAATGCAGCAAAAGTGGGGAGAGTTCCAATTGGGGCCACAATTTTATCGCTCCGAGCTTCAACATCCAAGCAGTTCAGCCCTGCCTAAATTTTCTTTTAGTTTGAAAGCTTTGAAAGGTGTGGTACAATCTGCCGTTTCTATGCTGGAAATGGTGTGTGGTTTAGACTCCAACACAGAGGTCCATCAGTTTCAAATGTCCCTCTGCTTTATGTTAAGGAAAAATCACGAGGGCTCACTTTTTGATTTTGTAAAGATTATTAGTGATGGCATTCGACTGCAGTTAAAGGAATTTGGGATCGGCTCTAGGTTCAGGTATTCATCTTTCCTGGCCTATTTAATTTTGCACCAAAATCTAGATTACTTTTCAACATCTTTGCTCCTGTCCGTTTTTTATGAGAATGGCTTGAGAAAGTCGGTTTCGACATGGACTTCTATCATGTCAAAAACCTTTGATTATTACGTGTTCTCGGATGCGTTCATAGCCCCGACTATGAGGGCTTTGGGTAAAGCTGGTATAAATAAGACCGAACACATTTCACCCCGCTAGACGTCTTGGCTTGGGAAGTTAGTACCACCTTGTGACTGGTTCTTCGGCACAGATTTCACTATGCTCCGTTTGTCGGGTTTCGTCTGGGAGCCTTTTCGGCTTCCCCGTTTCCTCTCCGATAGGGTGTTGGCCCTTGAGGCAATGAGATAGCTATGTACCCTTGATGATAATTATTGGGGGGGAAAGCACCTAACATCCTATTTACTATTGCCAATCATGTTTGGTTCAGTGTCACTAGCCAAGAAGAGGACCTCGCAGCTCGATACCTCGGTGACTCTACTCTCAAAGTTGGGTCATCTCGGGCTGAAACTGATAGATGATTCCTGGAATTATAACCCTGACGATAATTTGTTGGAGATTGGCATCAAAATCTTGCATTCACCTTGGCCATTCTGGGACCTCTGGAGGAATCTCGAGGAAGGAAACCTAAGTAGATATGTAAGCCTTGAATATTTTCCTACAGTGGATGGTCGACCACCTTGGCTGAATTTTTATCACATCATGGGGAGGGTCAACCCAAAGCTCACGATCAGCCCCCCTTTGGTCACTCAATTAAAGAAGCTCAATTGGGAACCTGACAAGATGCAAGCTTTCTGGATATACCGGTAGGAGATTCTAACACCTAGCAAGTTATACAACGAAGTCGCCCTCGATGAGAAATTTGATGATATTTGGGAAAATGAGCATCCAAATGTTGAGTATTCTCTAAACCGTTCAACATCCATGCAGCAATATAGAAGAGAGGAGGCTATTACGGAATCTAGGGAGGAAGTAACACAGTTTCCCCCCGCCGTCGCCGAGAATCCAATACTTGAAAGGAATACTGGTAAATAGCCTGTGCAGGAGGAAGAGCCGTGCTCGCTGGCATTTATGCCAGCCACCTCATCCAAGCCAAAATGAAAGCAGACGAAGACCACCAGTAGTAAGAGTCGGGTCATTCTTGACCTCAATGATGTCCCGAGGGAGAAGCGACAACGTACCAAAAAGGTCGGCGTAGAGGAGGAACAACCAACAATGGAAGTGGTTGAGGCATCTACGGCTCCACCGGAACATCAGGTAAAATTTCCTCCCTCTTCTCTCTCCTCTATGTCTTTGGTCCCACCGCAGTCTACCCCTGCTGCCTCATCCACGCCAGCTTTCTCAGCTCTTGGATTTTCTGGTCATTCTGGTCTTGCTCCTCCCATTTTCCCTCCTATGTTCTCTGCTTTTACTACTTTACCCAGAATGCAATTTGGTGTCAGTACCGGGCTCGTGGGTCAACAATTTTTATCCCCAAAACCCAGCCCCGCGGTTGGTGCATCTCCAGGTTTTTCTTTCTCCATCACTTCATTTTCATCCCCTCTGAGTGGCCAGTTCATCCCGCCATTCTCCTCTGCTATTATAATGCAACCCAGCAAGACCTCTGATGCATCAGCTACACTATCTTTCCCACTGACTATCCCTTAGGAGTACCCTTTTGTTGGTGGACTGGGTATCCCAACCCAAGAATATTTCTCGTAGGTCGACACAAATAAAAGTGCCCGTGCCAACTGGATCAGCAAGCGAAGAACGAAGGACGAAACCAGGCAGGCAGAGCCCCACTTGCAAACTGTTTTCAATAAAACCCAAAACTCCTTGATGTTTGCGAAGATCACCCTTAATGTGATCAGGGCAGTAAGTGAGATGTAGCCCAATGACTATTTTGTGAATGCTGTAGGGTTAGACTTGCGGTAGGCCTGACCATAAGATAAAGTTGAACTCATGGAGGAGACTCAAAAGATAGTGACTACTGATTTCTTCAAGCTCAGCCAGTAGGACGAGAAGAAAGATGATTAAATTACGGAGCTGAAAAAGAAGGTTGACATCTGGGTGAACAAATTCAAAGCCCAAGAGAACGAAATAGGTTGCCTAGAAAAGAGGGTTACCTTCGAAAATAAAATCAAAGAGTTACAAAATTTGGACGAAGAGGTTATTCTGACTCTTGAGAAGCAAGTTGAGCTACTCCGAGCAAGTGAAGAAAAGTTCGAGGCAAAGGAAAAAGAGCTTCGCACTGAGTCGGACCTGCTAATTGAAGGCATGAGGGAGCTTCGACAGAATACAACTACTAAGATTACTGAGGTGAACACCAACTTGGAGTTGGAAGTTCAAAAAACTAAGCAAGCCGAATTTGCCTTGGCAAAGAAGGAAAAGGAGGTTCTTACCCTAAGGGAGTAGATGTCTGCATTGGATAAAAGCTTGGTGGAAGCAGTGGTAGGTTTAAGCAGTAAAGAAGCAGAGTTGGCTACCCTAAGAACCCAACCCATTGCGCCTCAGATGAGTTCCTTGGAAATTGCCAAGGGGCTGCATGCATCATACTGGGATAAGGTAAAAGCTTTGTGCCTTACCTTGCAGCTCACTTTAAAGTTTATGACGCAAGCGGCTAGCTTCTGCGAAACGGTGAGTGAATCGATACAACAGGTTCAGGAGTTAACTTCTGACAAAGTTCCCGAGGCTAGAATGTTATTGGGTAAGTTATACACCACTTCAGATGAAGCATTGAGTAGCGTGGGCATCAATGACCGAACGACGACAGCTTTGGGCGCAAGTAGCCTCATTTCCATGCATGAGGCTGTTCAACAGGTGGCAGATTG